>JAEIFJ010000695.1:0-160887 GCA_018903435.1 Leucophenga varia
TAAATGTATATAAGCCTCTTATGATCACACATAAACTATTCAAAGATTCGTGTGACGGGTATTTAAGCTTCGGTTCCACCGAAGTTAATGTTTTTTCTGTTTTTTTTGCATTAATGATGCCAGCAGCATCATTCCTTGGTTTTTTCTTGTTGTTGTTGTTGTTCTCACATTGTCAACTGTCAAATGAGGCGTATACACGCACATATGCTCATGTGCATATACACACTTACATACATACATACATACATGTACATGGCATCAATTATAAGGCGTCTCTATTTTTTTTTTTTTTGCACACGTGTCATCGTTTTTCACGCCTCAACGCATCTTCCACACTTATAGATTTTACTTAAACACACGCAGCATTTAGCATTGAAGATGGAGATTGTCCAGCGCTGCATGTGCGCGTGGTGTACATTAAAAGCATTTAGCTAGTTATTCGTTATTCTTTACTCATCTCATCAATTGTTTATCTTATTGATATTCTTCGATCTGCTTCTTCTTTACATCACTTTGGTTCAATAAAATTTATCGTTTTGTAAGTGAAAAGCAAAGCAAACAAAATATAAATACATACGTAAATATATTGATATTCATGTGTGTACATACATATCTACATATGTGTGTATGTGTGTATGGATACATATTTGTATATGTACAATAAAAGCTTGATTTTTATTAAAGTTGTGATAAAAATGTTAATGGCGTTCACATGAATGTCATCGCTCAATGTATGTTAGTATGTATGTATTTGTAGTTATTCGCAAATATTTTTGTATGCATATGTATACATATATACATACATACATATACATATGCATCTGCCTGTATGTGATTTTATTTTGCTTTTGCATTTGATAGGACATTTGTGTTTTTTTATACCCGCTACACTTAGTATGAACGGGTATATTCAGTTTGTCTGAAAGTTTGTAACGCACTAAAGGAGACGTCGTAAGCCCCATAAAGTATATAAATTCTTGATCAGCTCGATGAAAGAAGTCGATCTAGATATGTCGGTCTGTCCGTTTCATTCTCTCAGTTTCAAAGATTTTAAGACATAAATTTTCAGGATTTTTAAGGGGGCAACCCTGGTTGTAATTTTCAAAAAATCGATTGCATTTTCTGAAAAAAAAAAAACATGATTTCAGAAATGTATGTATGTGTATGAAGAAAGTTTCAAGTTAATCCGGTGAAATTTGAATGAGATATATGTAGGAACATAGGTGCTGAAATGTAGGCGCGTCAGGTAGGTCTAGAACGGGCTTTAAACATGTTTTTCTCAATTACTCAATAACGACTTAACCAATTGTCTTTAAATTTGATAGTTAGCGATCGATGAAATTTTTTTAAGCAAAACTTTTTTTTTTAGACCTCTAAAATGGCCGGTTTTTTTTTTTGTCATAAAAACCAAACTGCTAATTTTGACAAGACGCCATTTTGTCAAAATTTGGAATTTATTATAAAATCCTTCGATTTATAACTAGATAATCTTTTACTAAAAGTAAATCAATTTAAAATTTCTGTTAACGATGAACCAGATCGCCACAATCTTGGTCACCGCAAATCATATTTTTTGGGAGGACGTCACACTTTGACGGGGGCATTACTCGAGATCTTTTAACTTTTTAAAGTTTTTTTCTTAATTGTGTACTTTTATAAAATAAAACGGTTTTGAAAAAAATCATAAAAACCTTTTTATTCTTATAACCAGGGCTGACCCCCTTTATAAAGCGATGTCAAATAAGGTAAAAACACTTCTAACGACAACCCATGTTCAGAAAATAACCCATGGTTTATGAGGGACCACTATAGCCTATAGCTTCCACAAAAATATTTCATATATAATATATATGAAAAATAGTTTACATATGAAGCGATTTGTGCCAAATATGGTCAAAATACTTCTTGACTCACCCATGTTCTCAGTTGGGTACCTGATTGAAGCAGAATACAGCCCCCCATACAAACCGAACTTATATATTAATTCAAGTAAAGATAATCTAATCATCGTATGACGAGTATTGAAGCTTCGGTTCTACCGAAGTTAACGTTTTTTTTCAATCTTGTTTATTTTCGCTTAGTAACTTTTCATTGATAAGAAATAAATGTAGCTTTTATTTCATGAATGTATGCAAATATAGATTTACAATTTAATGGAAAACATATGGAAGCATGTAGATAAATTAATTATGTACACTGGTAGATACAATTACTTTTACAAGCCGAAAAAACATATTTTGTGATATACAATTGATAGTTTTTTCGTTCTATTGAATTGAATACACATTTTTTATGTAAAACTCCATATATAATCCAGATTATTTCCATGTTCTATGAATTGTTTCTGAAAAAATGAAACTTCAGGGGTTTTGCGGCTCCATAAAATATTGTTCGTTTAAAAAAAAAAGTACGGGTCTTCTTATTTTCGATATAGTATAATCCTAGGGGATTTGGTCCACCCTAGTGTGTATATTCGATAGGGCAGTGCATTTTTAAAACCCACGTATAGTAACTTTATACAACACTGGTCGTGTCAACTAACATTAAGTAATAAACAATTGTAAAGGGTTGAGCAATTGTATCATTGCAATAATTTTGAAACGCTACACCAATAATTATACCCTGTACCCAAAGGGTAAAAGGGTATATTAAGTTTGTGCGAATGTATGTAACAGACAGAAGGAGGCAAGATAGACCCTATAAAGTATATATATTCTTGATCAGCATTGGAAGGGGAGTCGAACTAGCTTTGTCTGTCTGTCCGTCCGTCTGTCTGTCATGCTGTCTGCCGTATGAAAACGATTATTTCGGAGACTATAAGAGGTAGAGCTTTCAAAATTGAAACTTAGACTCTCCTAGGCCGTCAAGTATGCACTTACAAACGGTTTCTCTCTAGACCCATTTTAAGGAGTACCCCCCATACAAATCTACCCCAAAATTTTGGGGTTTTTGCATAAAAACGACATTGTTTTTTATTCTAGGAAGTTCAAATTTAGTATTAATTATGTCTATGATAGTCCCAATAAAATATCCCAACATGGGAAGGACCGACAAAATTTTAGGTATAGCCCCCATACAAATTTACCCTAAAAATATTGGGTTTTTACATAAAAAACGTCATTGCTTTTATTCTAGAAAATTTAAATTTAGTATAAATTTAGTATAAATTATGTCTATGATAGTCCCAATGAAATAGACCAATATGGGTAGGCCCAACAAAATTTTAGGTATAACCCCATTCAAAGATATACCCGATTTTTTAAGTTTTTCTATGAAAATCCAATTCAATGAGGTATGGTAGTCAAATAGAACCTAACTAAAGGTACATATACATTGGGTACAGGGTATCTTGCAGTCGAGCATACTCGACTTCAGCGTTCTTTCTTGTTTTCATGTTTTAAGCTGTGATTTTCATAATTCCGTTGTAGTCGTAGTATCAGAAATGACGACGATCTTATAAGGTTGCCCTAAAAAGTTCATTACACCAGAAATTGTAGATGAAACCCATGGTACATACCTGTACAGATACGATGGTAAGTATCATCATCTTAAAAATCTCATCACTTAAATTTTAAGCACAAAAAAATCGATCCATAATTCAAAACAAAAGTTAGGATTCAGTGAATAATTTATATATTTTAGAAAAAAAAAGTTTTTTTCTGAAATAACACCACTTTTTGCACAAATGTACAAATAGCCTAGTTAGTTCCAATGCTTCATTTAAAGATATTGAATAGATACATTTTAAGATAGCTCTAACTAATGCAGAATTTTTTTTTTATTATCGACACAAAACGCGCACCACAATGCAGACACATATGCGGAATCACGGAGACTGTTTTAGATATAATTTACGAAATAAAAACCTAAAACAAATTACGCTTCGATTTGACGTCAGTTAAAGTGGAGTTTGAGGTCTTAAATTGTAGAAAATAAAAGTAGTTTTTGTTGTTTCTGATAAAATAGAAATTGCGTCGAGCTAAAAATAAAAGCACGTAATTTGTTATCATATCGCAAAATGTCAAATAATAAAAAACCTAACAAAAAAGAAAAAAAATAGAAATCAGTTTTTGAACATTTGCCCCGTCTGACTGTGTGTGTGTGTGTGTGTGTGTGTGTGCGTTTGTTGTAGATACAAATTCTTTATCAGCTAAAAAAACCTTAAACTGAGTCACATAGCAGCGTAGCAAACTGTGATAAATGAAGTTGAAATGGAAATGCAAATAGCCAAAAGGGAAAACGAATTTTATGGGCGTTCACTTTTCTGCTAAGATTTTTGAAAAGATATTTTTTCAATTTAATTTAAAGCTGCAAACGAATACATACAACGAACTCAAATTCAAAGAAATTGAAGAAAAATTTGAACTACAGTGAAACCAAAGCGTCGGAAAAAGTGGTTTGAATTCTTATAAACTCCAAATTCAGCGTACAGACAGTGAAGTAGTAAAGCGAGCGGACAGACGTACACAAATGTAGCATATAGCTTGGAATTTATGTTACTTTCTTTCTTTCATACATTACAAACTTTTCGATAAACCCACTTCATAGCATAACAATCCGACAGGAAGCTTAACACTGACAAAAGAAAAATTTGAACAGGAAAAGCAAAGAAAAATAGAAAAGAAAAGTAAAAAAAATATGTACTTAAAATAAGCGAAATCGCATTAAGTGCATCTGCCTGCCTGGATCGTCATATGGGGTATGCAAAGCTAAGGGACTGCTCTGTTCTATGTACCAAGCGCAGAAAGAGAGAGAGAGAGTGCGTTTGGAAATGTTCATTTTACCTTGACTTTGCGCCAAGAGGCTGCACTGTTACATTCAAGGCCTCAGCTACCTTGAATTAGGATTTAGTTAGTTGAGTACAAATTCGTTTAACTTCTAAGAAAAACATGAAAAAAAACGAAAGTGTTTGCAAATAGAATTAGCTTAATTTAAAGATATTTTTAAGTGGGTGCCTGCCAGAGCCAGCGCAAACTACAAAATTCTACATTAAAGCCATAATTTAGTTCACAGCTCAGTTCATAATTATTTTAGTATTAATAACCTAAATAACCACTTGTTTAGTTTTATAAAATTTGTGGTTAGACTTCAGTGTGTGTGTGTTTGTGTGTGTGTATACATATCTCTCAATTTATATAACGCATATCCTGCTGCGCGCTGCCATGTGTTTGCTTATAGCTATTAAGTTGTGAATGTCCATTAATGGACATTATATCCGAAATATTAGAATTATGAAGTCTGATATGTGTGTTGTGTGTTGTTGGTTTAGCAATTTTAAGATGCGTGTCAATGCTTTAATTATAAGTATAAAACAATACATAAAGATTATGGTATATAGTATGCTATCTAAACAATATAAAAACAAGAAAGAATGCTAAAGTCGAGTATGTTCGACTACAAGATACACTGTAACTGATTTTACCGAAATTGGAGTGAATGTTTTTATAAATAAGATCTATTTTTGATACAATATCATTATCATTAAAACTTTCCGAGACCGACAGACAGACAGACGGAAATAGCTAAATTGATTGGTCTCGTCGAGCTAATCAAAATTGGGATATTTCATTGGGATATTATAGGCATAATTTATCTTAAAAAAAACCAAGAATTTAGATAGATTTGTATGGGGCGTATCCTCAAAATGGGATCCGTTTCATACAGCAGACAGCATGACAGACGTACAGACAGACATAGTTAGATCGACTCTTCTTTCAATGCTGATCATATATATACTTTGTAGGGACTATCTCCTTCTCCTGTTATAACCATTTGCACAAACTTAATAAACTCTTTTTTCCCTTCGGTTGCAGGGTATAAATATGTTATATATAAAGAGTAAATTATACTTTTTTACAATGTATTTAAATCTATATACAATACATAATTTCTTTATGAATGAACGTTGTATTGAATGCTTGAACAATTGATAAAATGCTCAATGAAGCGCAAGAAATATTTAACATATTTGGTCATCTTTAATGAGTCTATGCAATTTTATATATGATATTGTAGTATATGATAAAATTTGTAATTTTTAAAGTGTATGTGTGTATACACACAGAGAAATATTTTATTACAGACAAGAATCAGCCTGTAAAAATAGGGCGTTTCGGCTTGTCTTTCTCCTCTTTTTCGTTTCTCATCTGCTCTTTTTTTGTGAAATTGCAGTACTTTATGTTGGCATTTTTGTACTATTTGTTTGTGGAGCTATACAAAAAACAAGAAAGAACGCTGAGTATGCTCGACTGCAAGATACCCTGTACCCAATCTTTATGTACCGTAAGTAAAGTTCTATCTTTGTATATACCTTATTGTATTGGATTCTTAAACAAAAACTTGAAAAATGGGGTTAATTTGTATGGGGGCTATACCTAAAATTTTGTTGGTCCTACCCATATTGGGATATTTTATTGGGACTATCATAGACATAATTTATGCTAAATTTGAACTTCCTAGAATAAAAAACAATGCCGTTTTTATGCGAAAATCTAAAATTTTGGGGTATATTTGCATGGGGGTACCCCTTAAATTGGTCTAGAGAAAAACCTTTTTAAGCGAACACTTGTCGGCTCAGGAGAGTCTAAGTTTAAAATATGGTGGCCCTATCTTTTATAGTCTTTTCATATGGCAGACAGCATGACAGGCAGACAGACATACGGACGGTATGACAGACAGACATAGCTAGTTCGACTTTCCTTCCAATGAAGAATATACATATATACTTTATATGGTCCATCTTGCCTCCTTCTGTCTGTTACATTCAATCGCACAAACTTAATATACCCTTTTACCCTTTGGGTACAGGGTATAAAAAATGTTTGTTTGGAAAACGTCAAAAACCGACTTCATGAACGAACCGTATGAGCCTAATGTAGTTTTTTAGTGGTATATATTTATACTAGCATTGTTGCCTTTAAAGTGGAAACCGGTTTGGAACTCATCGATTGGATGGTTTCAAAGTCCATAGCGGACATAGAAACATTTTTACCATTTTATCTATATAGATGGCTGAAAAAAACCATTCGTTCTTATACCAAGAACAATTTGTACATTGGATCTTATTTTTTTAAAAACGAAAAAAATAAACTGTTATAATTTTTCAAAAAACATTAATTTAAAAGAGTAAATGTTTGATAATCACGCTTATCCGTCGGTTTATCTGTCCGTTCATCTGCGGCATGAAATAGTTTATCTCGTAGCCCATAAAAGATAGAGCCATGAAACTTTAAACTTAAATACTGTAGAGCCTTTTATAGGTTTACTATTAAACAGTTTTTTCTGGACCCATTTTTTAGATTTAGCTTCAATATAAATCTAAGCCAATTTTTTGATTCTGTATGAAAATATTTTTGCTATTTAACATTAGATTATGTCTATGCTTATAATTGCCAATAAAAAACTCAAGATCTGAATTTTTTTAACAACGGCTTTCATGCATAGCTACCATTTTTTATTACTTAAAATTGGAAATAAATTTTTGTATGGATTATTTTCCTTTTTAATCGAACTAACGTGGCTGCAACGTTCTTTATTTGTTTAAAATTTACTTTTATAAATATTTAGCGAATACCCGGCGAGTGCTACTACATTGTAAATAAGTTGAGGGTAACATAAAAACGTATTAAAAAATACCAATTTCTTTTTGATTGCAGCGAGCCCAAAATATTTTGGAAATATATGGAAAAATAAAAAAAACGACTTCTAAAATGAACCGAATATGCAAAATTCATTACTTTAGTGGAATATTAATTTACTAGAATTGTTGTACATTAAATGAAATCGGTTTGGAACTAATCGGTTGGATGGTTTCCAAGTTCATAGCGGACATAGAAACATTTTTACTATTTTATATAAATAGATTAATTTTATACACAATTATTATTTGATAAACATAATTTTTAACGCCTTTAATCAAATTCAAGCGATGTGTGATTGCGTGTTTGAAACATTTAGATAATTTCATTAAAAAAATTACGTTCACACATAACGATTTTTTTGATTTTGTTTTTGTACAGTGTAATACATTTATAATAAACATTAAATAATACCGCCCACTGTTAAAATAACAACAAAAGTTTGAAGTAAAATGTTATACGATAACCGCGTACTAAAATCAAAGCTTGTACAGAACACACATCGTAGTCATCGTTGTCGTCGTCATCACTCAAGCGTAATTCATTGTAAACCGATACTAGTTCACACATTTCAATGGCAAACGCCCATATATATACTCGTATACGATATTTCTGTTGATAAAGTGGACCAAAGGGCAGTATGGCTTAGCGAGCATTTGTAGCAAATGCGGGGCGGTTCCTGAGTTTGAACAAACATTTACTATGTGTGTGTGTGTATTGTCATGTAAACTGAATCATCCAATACATTTGAGTTGAAGGGCATCCGACAAGTAGCTTGGTCAGTGGTATGGTATGACGCGTACTTCTCTTGTTTTTATAGCGCATTTTTACTAAATCTGAATTTGATCGGCGCGAACACATTAAAATTGCAATTTAAAAAAGTGATTTATGAATGAAAGCTTTTTTGATTTTGGCGTCTAAAATTACATAAAAAAAAAAAAAATTTTTTTTTTAATAAAGATCTGAAGCTGCTATTACAGCTATTGGCAACCATTACGGCGAGTGTGTGCGATGTGTCGTATGCGCAATTATTGCTTTGAAAATTTGAAAAACAAAACTGGGGTTTTTTTTTTTTACTGCCGGAAAAAAAAATCCTTTAATTTTTTGCTACACTTTTTTTTTTTTTTTTATTTTTTAAGCGTTGAAAAAAAGTACTTGGTTGAAATTAGCATAAATTCGCAAATTTCGCTTTTATGTAGAAGATTTTTTTTTCAAGTGGTGCTTCCGTTATACATTCGAGAAGCTGCTATTGTTTCAGTCTCAGTACTCAAAGGCTGTATTTTTTTTGTTGTAACTTTGACTTTGTTACATTTTTAAGCATTTTATATATGTACATACTAGCGGATACACGGCGTGTGCTACTACGTTGCACGGTGTTTCAGTTGCTCTTTCGATGGTATTTTTAGTATTTTTTTTTTTTTGATTGCAAAATATGTTGGGGCTAACATAAGAACATACTAAAAAATACCAGTTACTTTTTGATTGCAGTGAGTCCCTTAAAATGTTGGGGCTAGTATAATAAAAACATAAACAAATGCAAAACATTTTTGTATGGCAAAATTAGAAATCGACTTCTTAAATAATTTTCAGTGGACTTTTTATTTCCTTGCATTGTTGCCTTTCAAATGAAACCAGTTTGGGACTCATGGGTTGAATGGTTGTAATTTTCATAGCGGACATAGAAACATTTGTACTGTTTTATATATAGAACTTGATGAATTTGTAGAATATATCATTTGAGCCTATTGTTCTTTACGTGTTTCACGTCTTTCTCCCAGTCATGTCTTGTTAGCAATGAAACTCAAGGGTCGACCAAAAAAATCTGGTGTTTGATAGTCTATGTGTAAGTTGGAACCTACTTTTGGAGACGTACTTTGCAGTTCCCAGCTTTCTTCAAACGAATTGTGGGGTATTTTACGTAGAAATATGAATATGACATGCAAATTATTTTTAGTGAGTCTTTTGGAACATGTTCGAAAATATTATTGATAAATTTTAAAAAGAGTGTGTCATTCAGCTACCTTAACTCAGCTAATGGAGTTAAAAAGTATTGAAATTGTTCAACAACGAAAGTTGCTGATGCTCTCGGGAACATAACAGTGAAAAAATTAGCAAATGATTTTTCCGAAGAGATTCTTTAAAGAAATTTTGAAATGTAGCAAGTTTTAACTTAAATTGTGTGGTCGTCCTCGGATAGAAGGTCTGCCATTTCGTTACCAGAATGTGGAAGGAAAGTTTGTATGAGTGCTATTGGTATATAATCTGGGTTTTTTTTTACCCAATTTGGAGAGAAAAAATTCACAAATAAAAACTTTTTCAAATAAAAACTTGAAAAAGATGGAAGCTGTGGCAAAAAATGGGCGAGACACATAGATTGCAACATGTAAACTGCCAAAGGCTGAGAAAAGCTTAAGTTTTGAATGTGAATGAATCGTCTCATCGAGCTGATCAAGAATATATACTTTATGGGGTCTACGATACCCGAATATGACGCTTGATTATTATACGCTCTACCCTGAGGGTAAAAGGATATATTAAGTTTGTGCAAATGTATGTAAAAGGTAGAAAGGAGGACGATAGACGAAAGTATATATAGTATATTCTTGATCAGCATTAAAAGGCGAGTCGATATAGCTATGTCTGTCTGTTCGTCCGTCCGTCTGTCTTGCTGTCTGTTGTATGAGAGAGATTATCTCGGAGACTATAAGAGATAAGGCTACCATATTTGAAATTTAGACTCTCCTTCTCTAGTCCCATTTACGGGATACCCCCCATACAAATCTACCCCAAAATTTTTGGTTTTTGGTTAAAATCTTCCTTGTTTCTTATTCAACGAACTTTAAATTTATTATAAATTATGCCTATAATATTTCCAATGCCACATCCCGATATTGGGAGGTCCAAAAAAATTTTAGGTATAGCCCCCATACAAATTTACACCATTTTTTTGAGTTTTAGTATAAAAATCCAATACAATACTATGGTACTAAGATAAGACATAACTTAAGGTAAATCAAGATTCGATACAGGGTATCTTTCAAACGAGCATACTCGGACGTCAGCGTTCTTTCTTGTTTTCTTTTCTCTCTTTAATTTTTCTGGTTAAACTCATCACAATTTCCGATTTTTTTTTTTTTTTTTTTTTTTTGACTTGTTTTAAAAGTGTCAATTTACGTTTTATGAGCACAAAGCGCGCTGCTGTGTTCATGTTTGAAATATTTTTTTTTTTTTTTGCTCGATTTTGCTGCTTTTTGTTTTTGTAGTACGCTTAAGTACGCGTGGGCGCATAGAAACCAAAAAAAAAAAAATATGAAAAAAAAAGGGAAGAAAGAATCTCAGCTCAGCAGCTTCGTTTCAAGTAGCTGTTACGCTCGACTCTCTTTTTTTTATATAGAATACAAAAGTTACATCCGCTTTGGCGCGTTTAACAAAGCTTGCCGCAATGTATGTGTATGTTCACGTACACATCCTGACTGCTGCTGCCACATCCTTTTTTGCTTCAACTGCGCATCGATGAGAAGCACTTTTGGTATTCGACTCTTTTGATGCTTTTGTAGCGCAGTCGAAGTCGTTATGTGGACACCTACAGCGAAGCAGTTCTTCTAAAGCGCAGCACATAAATATAACAAAAAGTCTTTGCGCTGCCTAACTGGGTGCATGGGTTGTACCGTTTACTCCTTTTTTTTTTTTGTATTCCTGTCAAAATTGCCAATTAAAATCTGACGGCTCATAACCCTTCACAAGATTATGTTGACAACAAAAGCAACAGCAACAACATTCAAAAGTTTTTTTGTGAAACTCAGTGAAAACAAGCCTGAGCGCTTAGCGTGTATATAAATTGTGCTTTTTAGTTAATTTTGAGCCGATTATTTTTGTCAACGTTCTCGTCGCTGTAGTCAGCGTTTTTTGTTTTTTTTGTCAAAGCGCTTTATTTGGCTTTGTGTGCGTTTTGTTAACAATTTTTTTTATATACAGGTACGAGGTTTTGTTTAAAAAATAATGAATAAATAAGCAGGAAACTTATTAAAAAAAAATAGGAAAAACGTTAACTTTGGTGTAACCGAAGCTAAAATACCTGTCACAGCGGCTTAGTAAAAATTTTGAGAAGGTATTAATGGGAGTCAATGTTCCGCTACATTATCCGAATTATCCGAAAACGTTTAAAAGGACCCTACAAAAAAAAAAAAAAACGATTCGAGTAACTCAAGTCGACTGCTAGGAAAATGATCAACTCGACTTGATTCGTTTAAATTCGGTACTAGACTACTCGGATATATCGACTTTAGATTCAAATCGAATCTTATACTCTTACTCGATTAAGTTGATCGAATAGAAGAATCACATTATAAAATAGTTTTAACAAGGAAAATATTGGTTAAATGTTAGTGTAAGGCTTATGCCATAAGCTTGTCTGTCAAGATAGTCAGATTTCAAATACCAAAGAATCGTTTTATTATATAAAAAAAAAAAAAATGAAACAAATGTGAAACATATACACCGAAATCTCAGAGTTTTGGTGTAAGTGTTTTGTTGCAAATACTCTAAAATTTAAACCATTACACCCATACTTCGATTGTTTTCATTGATTCCATAGGGTAGCCAATTTCTCTTTTATTATTTTTAATTTGTAAACAAAACTTAAACTTGCTATCGGCCATATTGAAAATGAAACCTTACAACTCGATAAAAAATGTAAATCTCAAAACCTATACAAGTGTTTTCGGAACCCTTATAAGGTATTCAGAATGGTCTTTCAAAAAAATTAACACTTTGCATTCGAAGGCAAAGTGAATGCCCTTTAATGTAAATTTGTGCAATTTTGGGCAATTTACTGCAATCAGCTGTTCGTGATCTTTTTTTGTTTTAAAATATACTTCACGCATAAGTTTTAATAAGTTATAAAATGCAAGGCAAAATAGAATTCATTGACGATTTGTAAACTTTATTGATTCTACAGTTTTTTATATTTTCCAACAAAAACTTTTTAATTATTTTTTATCTTTCATTGAAGTCGGCTGACCGACTACCGCGTTGCCAACCAAGTTACATGAAAATTTACTGAAATTCAGACTGCCACTTGCTATATTTTCGTTATTATTTTGCAGCCCTAGCATAACACCGATGCAATGAATTTTTTTAGTGGTAGCATGGGTAGTTCAAAGTAGCTTTACATTTTTGCATGAAACTTTTTGTTGGTTGTGTAACATTTGTTTTGCATTTACTGCGTTTGCAGAGTTGCAAGACCATTCTGAACACCCTTAATATTTCTCTTCAGTAAAACAGAAAGAGCGTGAATATCTAAATTGTCTTAGACAGTTTTTATACTCGCCATAGCTCGACGAGACGAGATCTAGAAACTCGAATCTTAAGTTTTTTTCAGTCATAAGCAGTTCAAGTGTTAAAATCATAGTGCCACGCCCTTTAACAACCCCCATACAAACTTACCGATTTTTTTTTGTATGCTATTCTTTATGAATGTATTTACTCCAAATTGGTACAAACATTTCTAATGTAATTCGATTCAAAACCATGCCCAATAATGTCCCATTACCCAAAGGTAGGTCCCATAGGATACGAAAGCTTACCAAAGCCACTGATGATCAAAAAATAAACTAAACCCAGTTGTGGCGGGTCTTTGAGCTGGTTCCAACTGAATTTTAAGTGTTTTCCAAAAACAAATATTTTCATCATAAAAGATTTTTAAAATTGTGTATAACCTAAAAAAGAAATTAAAAAAAACAGTTTTTTTATGTCTTTTTAAATTTCTATAAAATAGAGAAAGGAGAAAAGAGAAATAAATAAAATTTCTAATAGCAATAATAGTACGATTATGCTGAGAAAATGTAATTTATGATTAATGTATACTTGGATTTTCTCTATTTTGTGCGCCCATTTTTGTACCCAAGACTCTGTTGAGACTTAGGGTGGAGCTCTCATAGATGATCAAATGTGCCACTTACGACGGTTTTTCTCGTCTCCCATTTGTGGTTGGAGCTTTACCAGCAGCTTACCTATACAAGCTTACGAATTTTTAATGAAAACTTGTGTGTTATGGGGAAAGGCCCCCATAGGAGTAAGATAGACCCTATAAAGTATATATATTCTGCATTGAAAGGGGAGACGAAATAGCACTGTCTGTCTGTCTGTCCGCCTCTTGATTTGCTGGTTGAACTATCTGTCTTGATATCTCGGCTAGGTCTGGCCCTTTAACTTGCTCCCTGAACCAAGTCAAGTGTGCACTTGCAAACGGGTTTTCTCTAGACCCATTTTAAAAGGTTTCCCCATACAAATCTACTCAATATTTTGGGTTTATGCATAAGAATGACATTTTTTCTTTTTCCTAGATAAAAATACTTTTTTTCTAGGAAATATAGTATTAATTATGTTTATTATGAATATTCCCAATCAATTATCGCAATATGGGTAGGACCAACAAAATTTTAGGTATAGCCCGACTTAACTTAAGGCAAAAAAAGATTGGGTACAGAGTTTCCTGCAGTCGAGCATACTCGACTTCAGCGATCTTTCTTGTTTTTTTTTTTACTTTTTATATAAAAATTCAATACACTAAAGTAAGTTTCATACAGGGTACAGGGTTTTTTGTAGTCGAACATCTCTGAATTCAGTGTTCTTTTTGTATTTGATTTTTGCCTCTCTTTTTTTTTTTTTCTTTTTTTTTTTTCCATACCCCCCCAAACCTGCTACAAGCTACACCTCTCAACTCAACTCAATCTAAATGTAACTCATTTGAAATTCTTATAAATCCTTAAGCGCATCAATATTTCCATAGTCAATTTCTTAACTCAAATCATAAATATTTCATGAAATATTTACAAACTTCTTCTTCTTCTTTTTTTTTTTTTTTTTTTTTTTTTTTTTGTAGACATTTTTAGCAATTTATAAGCATATTTTACCTTTACCTTTTTCCTTTTGTTTATTTGTTCTACTTTATTTAGATTTTCTTGTTAAAAGTTTGTAGCCAAAAGATTTATTTTGACTTCTACTTTGCACTTTACGTGCTTTCTGACAATTTTCTGTGGCTTTTGTATTATTTTATATTTATTTTTTTGTTCGACTCAATGTTGTGCGTCATGAATTGTTAATATTTATTTGACACTATCAATCATTAATCTTTGGAAACTTATGTTTACACATCAATCAATATTTTAGCTCTGGATACATAGATACATACATACAAATACTCGTAAATGTATCGAAATATATACAAATATAGGCTTTTATACGTTCAAGTGTCAAAAAGATTTGCAAAAAAAAAGCAAACTTGTATTGAAATTCTTATGATGACATTTGCGTTAAAAGTTTGACCTAAAGCTCAATTTTTTATATAAGTTTCGATTATTTTTATTTATTTTTTTTTTTGAAACCACGACATTGCCTTCTAGAAAATTGAAGTTTGTTAAGTGGTGAGAGAAGTTGTTGACAAATTGTTTACGTTTAATGAAAACTAAAGAAAAGTTTTATAAATGAACAACAGTTTTGTAAACAGTAAAATTTGTTGACTTCTTTGAATGTAAAACGTAAAAAAAAAAAACAAATAAGTAATTTGAAATGAATAAAATAAATGAAAACTTTATTATCAGTGGTGTCACTGAAATCTCAGAGTTTTGGTGCAAGTGTTTTGGTGTTAATACTCGAAAATTTACACCGTTACTTCGGGCTGGGGCAGCTAAAATGCGATTTGCTTACTTTGGCTACTTTTTGAATGCAACAATTTGGGTTGTTTTTTTAAATCACGTTTCTTGAACTTCTAATTAACTTTTCTCCGGTTCTACTGAACCAATTTTAATGAAATTTAGTGCAATCGATGCAGAATTGTCAACATTTTAAAACTGCTTACTTATATATTCGGTTTCTAAAAATATGTCATAAAAAAATCGTTTTCTTAGCAATTTTTTTTTTTTTTTTTTTAACTACTTTTTTTGATCTTTTGAGTCACTTTTCTCCGGTTCTACTGAACCGATTTTAATGAAACCAAGTGCAATCAACACAAAATTGTCGAATTTTTAAATTTTACTATTTAACTATTTTTTTATGCAGAAAAATAACTTGAAACTTTAATCTCGAAACCACGTTTTTCGAACTGGAGGCCAGGATGCACGTAATTTTGAACCGATTTTTACGAAACTTGTTGCGACACAGGATTGTCACCATTCTCATCCGTAATACCTCAATCATAATTTTAACAAATTTTTTTACTAATTTTTTACTTTTAACAAAAAAAAAAAAAATGACCAAAATCGATATTTCGTTTTTCAACGGCCGCCATATTAAAAAAAAAAAAACACAAAATTAATTGAGGTACAGATCAGAATTACATCTATACTAAATCTTACTCCGTTTACTTCTTTCTTTTCACATGATACGAAGTCGAGTTATCGTGGCCGCCAGCAACATAACTTTTTTTGACGCGCCACTTTGATGGCCGAGAACTTTTTGAACAGCCCTCGTACCAAGGAAAAAGAAAAACTTTTTATTTACTTTAATATAATAAGACAAAAAGAATTTTCAAAAAGGGTTTATAAAAAAATTTATATTGGGTCCACATATGGGTCCCAGGTTCAAATTTCGGAAACCCCTTGAAGGCCAAAAATGTTTTTTAACCATCTTTAAAATGAGCCCTGTTTTAAGTCTCTACGTCTATTCATTCCAAAGATATGGTTTTTCCGGTTTCAAGGCCCCCATTAGGCCCTGGTCAAAATTTTTCAAAATCTCGTCTTGTTGCTTACCTGAATTCTAAAAAAAAACAAAAATAAATCAATTTTTTAATGTCTTTTTGTTCCAAATATTTGGCTTTTCCAGTCTCAAGGCCCCCATTAGGCCCCGGGTCAAAATTATATATAAACCTTCCTCTACAATCACTCTATCTATTAAAAAAACCCGTATTAAAATCCGTTGCATAGTTTTAAAGATTTAAGCATACATAGGTATCAAGGGACAGAAAAAGGGACTTTATTTTATATTATTCAAGTTTTAGTAAGCATCCCTAATTTTTTTGAAAATGAAACACATATGTCACTCGGGAATAGTGTAGCTTGCCAACGGTGAAATCGGTCTAGTAGTTTCGGAGTCTATTCATTTCAAACAAACAAAAAATCAAATATTTCCTCTTCAGAATATTAGTATAGATAAGTTTACTATGTATCGGACCATTGACCCTACCCATCTCTTCTTGAAATTTTCCCTAAGCCACTGTTAAAACTATTTTAAGATTTGTGTAACGGATATATCAGCTTCGATTCTATCAAAGTAACCGTTTTTTCTCAACTGCCTTAGACACAACATATTAAAAATATTGCCTGAGGAAATTTCTTTAATTTCTTTAAAACAAACAAAGAAAAACTGCTCTGATAATAAATTTAGAAAGAAGTAACTCACATGTATTTACAAACATTCATGAATACACACACACACACATTTACAATCAGACTTAATGCAATTATTGAAACAATAAACGAAAACAAACAAACATCAACTTCAAACAAAATCAGCAAATACCTTCAAATGACTTCCGGTACTTTTAATTTAAATAAATGAAATTATTAGAAATTCAATGACGACGAAATGATAAAATAAATGATTTGAATGAATGACTAAATGAATGAATGAATGAATGAATGTGTGACTTGTGTTTGCATGTAATTCATGGATTGATTTGGAATTGCTATTTGATATTTTGAATGAATGCGAGCGAATGCATAAACAAATTATTCATTTATTCCATTTATTTTGAGGGACTGAATAACGAAAGCCGAGTTCAAAAACGACTCACTGAATACAATTAAAAATTTTGAAATGGGGGAGCAGCACAAGAAAAATTTTAGGTGTAACAAGTAGAATAAATGTCGTACCTCATTCTTAGCAGCATTAAATGTGCGTGTAGCATCCAAAAAGTTAAGTAAAAAATTCTTTTCATTTCTAATTTTTCGCTTATTTATTTGTTTAATTTTTGTATTTTTTTTTTTTTTGCATTTTTGTCACGTTTGACATTCATTCACATTCATAATTCCATAGACGCATTACGTGAATCATGTAGAATGGTGAAAAATATTAAAGCTGTCGCTGCTGCTTTGCTACGGTAATGCTGAATGGTGTTGTTGTTGTTCCATAGAAGTCACTACTAAGAATAAATGGATCCGAGCGAACAACAATTTGTTGCGGATTAAAATTTCAATGCATTCTCTTATGTTGAAAAAATAATGAATACGTACGCTGCTGCTGCTGCTGATGATGAAAATGTTGAAGGCGATGAAGTGAGACTGACGCGATAGCGAAAATGAAAAATATGTGGCACACACACATACATATACATTTATAATATATAATTTTTTTTTTTATAGAAATTCATAGACACAAACATGACATTGCATAATTTTTTTACATTTTTTCCTTTTTGGTTGTAAATATTTTAAATGGAAAAAATAATGAAACTGCGTTTTTTTTTGTGCACGTGCGTTTAGTATTTTATCTGATATCTGCGCATAAAATGATAAGAAAAAAAAATTTTTTTTTGAGGTGAAAAAAATTGTATTCGTCTGTTTGTCCAAAATATTTGGAATTAAATGTGTTACCTAAGATTGGAAATTAATTTTTGAAAATTTAATTGAACAGAAACAGACAGAACAAACATTAGTTTTTGATATAAGATTCGTTCTTATATCAAGAACATTCGTTGATATATCAAGAACATTCGTTTTTGAATAAAGAATATTCGTTCTTGTATCAAGAATAATCGTTCTTGTATACAGAACATTCGATTTTGTATTAAGAACACTCGTTCTTGTATCAAGAACCTTCGTTCTTGTATCAAGAACATTCGTTCTTGTATTAAGAACATTCGTTCTTGTATTAAGAACATTCGTTCTTATATCAAGAACATTCGTTCTTATATCAAGAACATTCGTTCTTGTATCAAGAACGTTCGTTCTTGTATTAAGAACATTCGTTCTTCTATCAAGAACATTCTTTTGTATTAAGAACATTCGTTCTTGTATTAAAAACATTCGTTCTTGTATTAAGAACATTCGTTCTTGTATCAAGAACATTCGTTCTTGTATCAAGAACATTCATTCTTGTATCAAGAACATTCATTCTTGTATCAAGAACATTCGTTCTTGTATCAAGAACATTCGTTCTTGTATCAAGAACATTCGATTTTGTATCAAGAACATTCGTTCTTGTATCAAGAACATTCGTTCTTGTATCAAGAACATTCGTTCTTGTATCAAGAACATTCGTTCTTGTATCGAGAACATTCGTTCTTGTATCAAGAACATTCGTTCTTGTATCAAGAACATACGTTCTTGTATCAAGAATATAAGTTCTTGTATTAAGAACATTCGTATTGATTGATTAAACTTTAGAAAACCATCCAAGAAGCAGAAAAGCGTGGTTTCGGGACCAAGGAACGCTGCATTCTTAGGAACCAGAAATAAATATTGTATCATAATGCTATCGTTTGTTGTATATCAAAGTTTCTAGATGTTAATTTAGAGTTTCGTTTGAAAAGTTTAAATTTTGGTGTTGCTTATTTTATAAAAACTAAAAATTTTGTTTTTAAAGGGGCTATATGAAAGGTTTTACACAAAATTTCTTGTGGTTGGTTTCAAGTCTCTTCTAAAATTCAATGAAATAATGAATATAACACTGGCTTCGGTTCCATCACTAGGGATCTCCCCCAAAGAGAATCAACGCGATTTTTCGTCCTGTCTGGCAGTGTATTTGTCGAAATCAAGGCCATTAAGAGCTGTCCTCAAGCGGGGCGTTCTCTCCCCTTTGCTTTGGTCACTCGTGTTAGATCATCTCCTAACTGAGCTTGGCTCGTTAGGTAGCGCAGATGAGTTAGTTTACACGTTCTCGGGTAAATACGGACGTACGCTCTCTGAGGTGATGTGTTCGTCTCTTCAAATTGTAACATACTGGTGTTCTAGGGAGGCGCTCAGCATTAAACCTCAGTAAGCAGTTCTGGTCCCTTTCTCTAGACGACACAAACTCGACATTGGCCCGGTTACTATTAACTCTACTGTCTTGTGTATTTCCGACGAGGTCAAGTATTTTGGATAAACGATTAAATTGGAATTCCCATATTAAGCCCGCCATCAACAAAGCAACATTTGGGAGAAACTGGGATCTCACAACCAAAATCCTTTTCTGTGTCTATACCTCTATGGTTAGACCAATCTACAACTATGCCTGAGTCTTCTGGGTGCCAAAGTTGCTGCAAATTAACACGGTTAAGCAGTTTGATAGACTTCAACACCAGCTTCAGATTCATTCTGTTTAAAAGCCACGACAAAAGCCTAGACCATTCCCCATCTCTAGTCAAAATAGTAAAAAAATGATTCAATAACTTGAGTAAAACTTGAGTCATATCCGAAAGATCGGATAATCGAAAGAAACGGTTAACTCGACTTACTCGTTTATTCGAGTAAAAATATGAGCTAAACGTTCGGTTATTCGCCACTTCGGCTCGAGTAAGTCAAGACACGATCGAGTTAATCGATGCAGCGCGCTACTAAGGACACTACATGAGATTATAGGATATAATTAAGCTACTTACTTGACATAAAAAATTATATAAAATAAAGCAAGGCAAAGTACAGCACTGCTTATAGCCACAACATTTGCAAAGAATTTTAGTTTTGTGCAAAATAAGTTATAAAACTCGAAAATTCTTCTTTGAAAACTTTATGTGTACACTTTTCAAAGTTATTCAATTGCCCTGAGGGGCACATACGCTATTATGATAAAGACGAGACGACGATGAAGACGTCGACGAAGACTACTTTTGCATTAATTTAAAAATCATGTTGCATGTGTGCAGCGTTGCATAAAAGCGTAAATAGCGAAGGCGTGAAAAGCAAAATCAAATGCAAAATATAGACACACACACACACACAAACTCAAACTAAACGCGAAAAGTGCATTAGAGCTGATATTTTGCTGCTGAAGTATACAGGAATAAAATGCTGTCGGCAAATTTTCAAGACGTTCTTTGTGTCTTCTTACTAGCGACATGCAACACCACCTGTCTGTATGTGTGTGTGTGTGAGTGTGTTTGTACATCAAACAACTTCCGTTCCATTGGGGCAGCTGTCATAGCATGCAATAAAAAAAATCTTTACTTTTAAGAATTTTTTTGCCAAAGTTGTACCTGAACTATAACCGGCATAGTTCGTCGTTGTTGCGACCTAAGGTCTTAAAGTTTAAGTAAAGTAAAAAAAGTTTTACGTCATCTCATGTCTTAAGAATTTGCACGTTGTACACCTCAGCACAAAAAAAAAAAAAACAAGGACGAAAGCACGCAACTTGAAAATGTTGTGCAAACTAAAAATTTGTTGTTGTTGCTGCTCTTAATACTTCCAGAATGTATGCAACGCACGCGTCGCAATTATCCTGCAGGAATGAACGCTATTTCTTAATTTTCTTATTTTTTTTAGTTGATGAAGTAGTAAGCTGGCAAAAAAAAAAAAAAGGAAAAAATTCCTTAACGTCGTCGATTTCTACTTCTTCTACTTCTTCACATAGCTTTATACAATGACAACATTTCTAGTAACGCCTTAATGCCGTTGTCCTTTGTCTGTCTGAAAAAAGAAGAAGAAGAATTACTTTGCTGCTAATGCGCATCGTCAACACTGTATACTGTCCAAGTACAACTTCTTTTGCACTCCTCGCTGTCTGCTAGACATGACAGTACTGACGATTTCAACGGCGGAAGGACGATGTATACATCCTTTGGCATTGCAACCTAAGGGCGTAAAGTTGGATCTCTGCCTTTGGTTTATATTCAAACCTTCGACGTGTCATAGTTGTTGTTGTTGTTTTTGTTGTTGTTGTTGTAAATATCATTAAGTCACCATGTACGTGCCAAATGGAAGTTTAATTATGGGCGGTGACCGTAGCGAAGCTAGAGAAGTACAAGTAAATAAGAGACAACGACTGCTGTTGCTGCTGTTTGCAGCTATTGACTTGAAAATAAGAGGTCATGTAGTTTGAGTTATTAAGCACATTATTTTAAGTCTGTTAAGTCAATTGTAATTACGCTAAAAAATAATACTAAAATAAACATTTTCTATGAATTTTAGTTTAAAGTTGCTGCTGCTGCTCTTTAGTTAAGCTATAAATCATATAATCAGCTGCAGCTTTTCTATTAGAAAGTAACCATAAAAACCGCACAACCGCAGCACCAAAACTAATCTTAGTAGCAAATGTGTTAAGCGCCTAAATGCACGCTAATGTAATTTTCGTAAACATTTGCAACAGACACATTGCATATTGCAACACACACACACAAAAACTTTTAAACTTTGTTGCACATTAAAATTATACAAAATTTAACTGAAAGAGTGACAACGACGACGAATTTTGAAGCACTTAACGCGCAAATTTTTTAATGACAATTAATTTTTGTATTTGTGCAGGCAGCAGCAACAACGACAGCAGCAGTAGTAATGAAATCAGCTAAGCACAAGCAAAGTTGTTGACAACGCCCACACACACATACACAACTGAATACAAACAAAGCTATACATACTTATATCTGCCATATAATTACTTGTATGCTTGGTACTTATACAAATATCCAAAGACATTCCAAGGAGCGGAAGTAAAGTGCAGTGACTTGCAGCTAATACGAATTATTTTAAAACGAGGGTTGTTGTATTATACATCTACTACTACATATCTAAATATAGTCTCCGAAATAATCGTTTTCAAGCATGACATACGGACAGACCAAGCTAGATCAAGAATACTTTATAGGGTTATTTCAGGCAACAATTATATTGAAAGACAGTCCAACACGACTCTAGAGTCCAACACGACTCTAGAGTCCAAATCAACACGACTCTAGAGTCCAACACGACTCTAGGAGTCCAACACGACTCTAGAGACTCTAGAGTCCAACACGACTCTAGAGTCCAACACGACTCTAGAGTCCAACACGACTCTAGAGTCCAACACGACTCTAGAGTCCAACACGACTCTAGAGTCCAACACGACTCTGAGTCCACATCTAGAGTTCAACACGACTCTAGAGTCCAACACGACTCTAGAGTTCAACACGACTCTAGAGTCCAACACGACTCTAGAGTCTCACGACTCTAGAGTCCAACACGACTCTAGACTCTAGAGTCCAACCACGGCTCTAGAGGTCCAACACGACTCTAGGAGTCCACTCTAAGTCCAACACGACTCTAAAGTCCAACACGACTCTAGAGTCCAACACGACTCTAGAGGCCCAACGCGAGTCTAGAGCCCAACGCGAGTCTAGACCAATTTCGAGTTTTTATATTGCCGTTTCTGCTAGAGTAAATGGCTTGCTCAGCTTGATGAGACGAGTCGATCTAGCCATGTCAGTCCGTCTGTCTGTCTGTGCATATGACCATTGACCCCACCCATCCCATCTCGAAATTCTATCTAATCCACTGATGATCACACATAAACTCTTTAAAATTCTAAATGTACAGGTTTTTTTACACGATCAGACCTACAGCCTCTACTATAAGATTTTCCAGCTATTTGAATTTTCCATTTTTTTGTCACACATTGTTCTCAAACAGCTCTCGAATACATAATTTCTATTCCTTAACACAACTGCGTTTTTGCTCATTAGCTGATTTCCATACTAGAATGCTAAGCGTTTTCAACAAGAACGATAAAGACGTTGGCGGCGCCAATAATGATGACGTTGACATTATTATTGTTGTTGTTGTTTGTAAATATCTTAATCAACTAAAACTACTTGAAAAATAAGCGCATAAACGCCTTTTTATATTACATTTTATTATTAGTATCATTCATGCAACACAAAATTACTGCAAACTGTAAAATTTGTGCAGCTGCAGCAGCGCGCAGCACAAGATGCAGTGAAACTGTTAATGTCGCCGTCTTTTTTTGTGTTTGCTACAATTCAAAGTTAGCATATTTGCGTGTTTACTATTTACTTGACTACTAATACAAAAAAAAGGTCCTTTTTATGTTTATATCCACCCAAACTTGCATTTTTGCAACAAAAACTCAATTGATGGCGCACAACAAAAAACTTTATCAGAAAATGCGCTATTTACATTTTTGAGTTTTTTTTGCATATTACTTTGTTGTTATATTTTAGTATTGTAATTGTTAGTGACGAGCGGAATGCGTTGCAGTTGGTTTTTCCCAATACACACACACACGTAAGTAGGTAGTAGTACTTGTAGATACAAGCATTTCCGTTTGGCATTTATGGCGTTCGTTTGCTCGTTTACCACAAAACAAGTCAGTGGAAAATACAATGAAAAAACAAAAAAAAAAACATCTAAAAATAACGTTGGAATTATATATTAAAGACTATGAAATACCCTACACTATATAACGTGAATTATTGTATTCTTTTAACAATATTAAAAGGAGAATCGAAATATTTGTTATAAAAAATTCTCCGGAAACGGCTGGACCGATTCTTATAAAATTTTGTGCTCCAAGAATAGAATGTAAACCATTTTTAATGGCTTGGCCCCCCTAAAGAATGGATCATAAATTCATCAAATACTTCGGAAAAATTCAACCAATTTGAATGAAATTTTTTAGATGTATATTTTTTTGTTCAACTTAAAAGATAGGATTTATATTGATTTTAAAAATGACTGGTGTGTTAGGACCCCATAAAATCGATACTAAAATTCATTGCATAGTGTTTTTCTAAGTGTTTGAGAGAAATGAAACTCGGTATACATGTTACCAGGACCTGGTGTCGGTTTAGGTGTAGTTTGCCCAAGAAGAAAACGTTGGGAACTCTTAGGAAGATAAACTAGCAACTTTCAGGCAGAGAACTGTGCGATAATTCAGTGTACACAGGTACTACCAAAATAGTGATATAGCATTATTATCGGACAGCCTAGCAGCCCTTAAGGCGTTACGATCCGAAAATTCCAAACTCCATCTTGAATGTATTAGGACAACACATTTTGTTTGGGGTACCTGATCACTCCTAATACCCCAAGTGATGAGAGGGGCAGCTTTCAGCTTCTTCGATAGGCCTAGAACCTTATTGTCCCATTGGAAGCCACACAATTTATGAGACATTACGAAACGAGAGGAAACTGGCGCTACACTGCGATATAGTAAAGTGCAACCTCGTACATAACGTACATTTTACATACATTACATTTTTTATCCAACTTGAATGTATTAGAGCAACGCAACAGAGTGCATCTGTTGTGGTTACCTGGACACTTGAATATCCTAGGTAATGAGCAGGCGGACGTACTCGCTAGGAGGGGTACTCGATGGGCCCAGAACGTTATTGTCCCAGGCCCAGAAACTTATTGGCCAGCCACGACAACTGATTTTTAAGGCAAAGCATGCAACAAGCCAAGCTACTTATAGAGGGATTCAATTCTTAGGTAACCAAAGCTTTGATTGAGCTGAGTAGAACCCAGCTAGTATTATATTAGGGCCACTGTAGACTAAGGAAACACCTGCATAAAATGGGTGTAGCAAGCTTTCCGGTGTGCAGATTCTTTGGTAGTATGAAGGAGACATTTGTTCACACCCAATGGGATTGTGAAGATACAGCCCGAAGCAGGATGTTAGTGTTAATTATGATCGAAAATCGAACCCATGATACGATTAGATGTATACAAGAATTAGATGCATACAAGAGACAGAAATATGATCAGTAAGAGCTTACAATATACCTCTTCTAGGTAGCAGTATACTTGCCCATATGCAATAATAATAATAGTAGGCCCTGCATAGTTGAAATAATGGAGGTGGGCGCCGCCCTGTAAGAGGATCCAAAGAAATCATCTTAGATTTGCAAATAATTAAACAACAAATTAAATTCGGTATGCATGTTACAACAAAGAAAAAATATAATCTATTCGAACAATGGGCGGTGGGCGTGGCACCATATAAACGAATCGAAAAAAAAAAATCGTTATATAAGTGCAGATTATTGAACTTGACAAATGAAATTTCGTCAAGGCTGGGTAGTTCAGCTAGTATTTAAATATGAACGCCATCCTCTCTGTCTGTGATCAGGAAATCATAGGAAAATAGTGTAGGGCATTACACAACTATAAATATATTCTTTATTGTTAGTTACATACAAAATTTACAAACTAAAAGGCTCCTTTACTTCACAGCTACATAAAATTTCTACAAAAGAAAATACAAAAAAAAAAACCCATCCCAAAAAAGTTTTTTTTTTTTTTTTTTTTCTTTACCCGTAAACTATTTTCAAGTAATTTTATGAGTTTTGCTATTGTTGTTTTTCTGTTGTTGTTTTCGTTTAACCCCCAACCTTTCCTCTTTAAAACAAAATGATCGAGCTGTGCACTTTTCAACAATTTATTCACAGTGCTGCTATGGACGCATTTTATTTTGGTCCGTTTATTATTTTTTTTCTTTCTTTTTCTTCTGTTTTTTTATTGTATTGTGGATCCGTTCTGAGCTTTTGTAAGTTCTATTTTAGTTTGATTTGGTTTCTGGGATTTGTGGTTTGTTGCGCTTTTTAGCGTTAAAGAAGAACATTTTTATTTAGAATCAAATATAAACTATGCATTTATGAGTGCACAATAAAATGTACAAAGGTTATTGTAAATAACATTTATTTTTTTTGGGGTTTTTTTAATAAAAGAAAAAATTATATAATTCAAATATAATACTTGACTAGATTTTTGAAAGTTTTCTCTATAATTTGCTTTCGATTTATACGAGTTATAAAATGCATGCAATATTCTTCTGGGACCAAGTTCAAACGTGCCTAATCTGGAACAGAATTTATAGACAGCAGAGAGAAAGAGAGAGAGAGAGATACACAGAGGTACTGGATTTTTATACCCGTTTTCCATATTTTAAAAGATAAACCTCATTTCACTCGAATCCGTGAGTCTGGGTTCCGTAGTGTTTCTTGATAGTGTGGAGGGTATTATTATTTTGTCGGAAAGCATTACAGGGGATATAACGTGAAATTATATTCTAGATCAGCTTTTTGAGACAAATTAAAATAACCATATCCGTCTGTCTGTTGATATTGACTTCGTGAGACGAATCGGTTTAGCCATATCGTGTGTCCGTCTGTCTGTCTGACCGTCTTTCTGTTGCAATGCGTTTTACTCGGAAAGTTGTAAAGATATTAACCTGAAATTTCAAACTTAAGCTTTTTTTGATCCTAGGCATTTTGTATGTCAGAACCAAGGTGCAACACCCATTTTCAAGTAAAGCCTCCATACAAACTTACCACTTTTTTTTTTTTTGTATTTTTGTACTGTACGAAATTTGTTATAGTTTAAGATTGTATTTACTCCAAATTTATTAAAAACACTTGTCATGTTATCCAATATCAAAACCAAGGTGTCACGCCCCTTTTAGCTACAGTTCCCATACGAACTTAGCGCCCTTTTTAGAGGTCTTGAGTGAAAATAGTTCTTATTTAAAAATGTATTCACTCAATCAGAGAAAAACGCTTCTAATGTCTTCATATGTATTCACCACCGATACCATAAGGATTGGACCACTGAGGGACTGTGATACCATATGATCCCTCATTTAATTTATCCTACTCGAACCAGCTCGGTTTCCTTATGAAGGCGACTACTGCCCGAATCTTGACTGATGTAATCTCTGCCAGACTATAAAGAAACGGCCTACCAAGAACGGTATACCTTATTCTCCCAAGGGCTGGGCAGTGGCAGAGAAAATATTCTACTGTCTCTACCTCTTCCTCGCTTCTACAGCTCCTACAGAAGTCATTTGATGATACCCCTAGTCGGACGGCATGTCTTCCCACCAGGCAGTGTCCGTGAGAGCTCCAACCGTCATGAATAGAGTCTGTCTATTATGGCGCATGAGTTGGGCTCTTCGTTTTGTGTAGATATTACATTTGGGATTTGTGGCTCACCTAAACTCTGCCAGTCTGATTATTTCCTCTTTCACTCGCAGCTTTAGAGAGGACTTGGGAATTCCTGTCCTGGAGGAATAACGGAATTCGTACCTTCTCTGACGAACCCATGAGAGGCAAATATCCCATTGATCAGCCATCTCGTTGAGAGATGTGCGGCACTGAGAGATAGTTTTAGATGTGTTATTGTAAGAGTCAAGTGCTTTTAGCGCAGCCTGACTATCCGAGAAGATGTATACTTTTTGTCTACTACCTGAGTGGTGCCCTAGATAGTACATGGCTTCGGGTATAGCGTTCATTTCAGCTTGAAAAACGCTGCAGTGATCGGGAAGGATATGGTACTAATTGTAATAGCGTTTTCTTATGATCTTGTATTTTGGCCCTAAGGGCTTTAGAAGTCATAATTTTAAATAAATAAATAAAATAAAAATATTTAAATTAATCTATCTATATCTATATATAAATAAAATAGTAAAAATGTTTCTATGTCCGCGATTTTCGTTGAAACCGTCACATCGATGAGCCTTAAACCGGTTCCATTTGAAAGTAAACCATGCAAGTAAATTGAAATTCCACTAAAACAATGCTTAATGCATTATCGGTTCACTTAAGAAGTTGTTTTTTTAATTTTCCCATACAAAAATGGTTTTAATTTTTAACATAAACAAAAAACAAAAGTAAAAAACAGCTGATTGCAGCTTTCCATAATATATTTTGGGTAAGATAAAAAAATGTGGTATTTTTTTAGTATGTTTATAAGTTAGCCCCAGCCCATTTTGGTTGAGCTGCAAACAAAAGAAAAAAGCAAATAATAAAAATGCCATCAAAAAGAACTGAAATTGCACAAAACACAGCAGATGCGAAACGAAAAGAGGTGAAAGACCAGCCCAAACGCCCGTACAACGTAGTTGCACATTTTTAGTATCAAATTTGTGTTGGCTTAGCTATGTCCGTCTGTACCACTATCTGCTATGTGAAATTAATTTTCTCGGAAACTATAATATAAACGAAATACTACGCAGAATTTTATATGAAATTCTCATTTCAAAATTTAGTTTCCTAGAAACCCAAAAACAGTTTTGTAAATTTAGTTTGAAATTTTTTAATGAAAATTACAATAAAATGCTCAATTTTTATTGCATAAAAATTGGTCTGAAATAAAAAATAGTTAAAACCATTTAAAAATATTTTTTTCTACGACAAATAATTGCTCTTGGAAAATCATAGCGCCATATAATAACTCAAAAATAAATATTATTTCAATATTTGGAATTTTAATAAAAAAAAAAAAACACAAACTAAAGTCTTAAAAGTTAACTTTTCATTTGAAGAAATATAAGCGATGAAAGTTTGTATAAAACTTTCGAAACATTTTTTCTTCTCAAAAAAAAAAAAAAAAAAAATGGTATAGAAAACGACTTTCAATACGCTCCTCCGCACGCACGCGGTGTACTCATATATGCTGCGCTATTAATTTCCATGAAGCTGCAAAGTGAAGCAGCAGCAGCTGTAAAAATGAAGCCAAACATAGTAAACAGGAATACCCTTAACTGAATGACTGAATGAAGGAGTGATGCTCGGAAAACTTTTTTGCGTGGGCTTTGCAACCACCTACCACAATACTATGACGATAACGACAGCGAAAACAGCATGCGGCATGCCACGAAAGTATTTTTGCAAAACATATGGCAATATGCGAAGAAACCTCAAAGAAACTTTAAATTAAAACGATATGAAGAGAAGCATTCATGTCGCATAACTTTAAATTACGCAAACAGTAGTTCAGAAATTCTGGAGAAGGAAAAATAAAAATAAATAGATAAACTATGACAACAAGCCATAAAATAGAGCGCTGAGATGAAAAATAAATAACAATCATACAAAAATCAATATTGACAAATAGCAAAGAGAAGGGAAAAAAAAAAAGAAAACATGCATTAAAAAAAATAATATACGAAAGGACATCAAACAACAACAATGAAAGGACAAAGTTAGTAGCCAAACAAAAAAAATAGGCGGCATATGGTTGCCTTGGAAAAAATCTGTAAACAGTAATGTAAAGCATACAAATAGGCGGCTTACCTATAGATTTGTTGTTTTTTTTTACTTTTCCAAATTTATTTTTTAACTTAAAAAGTTTTTTAATCAAACACGAAAACAAAATGGCGGCACAGTTTGAATGTGTACAATGTATGTATAAATTTTTGATGGAGTATAATTTTAGGCGCACTTTTATTTTATTAAATAAATTTCAAGTTTACAAAAACTGCAAACAGCTGTTGCGTTTTTTTGTTACAATTTATTGACACAACGCCTGTTGGTATGCACAGAAAATTAGCGCACGCACAACGACAAAAGACGACGAGAAATAACGATAAAGTTGAATCGAATCGATTACACTTGCTGCGTTGTCAGCGGCCGACTGTGGAATGTGCCACATATAAAATGACATTTCTGTTTTTTTCAAGTCAGTGTGTGTGTGTGTGTGTGTGGGTGCAAAAAAACGAGCGGCAACCGGCATTCGGAAGGCAAAAAAAACAACAAAAAAAAAACAGAAATAGCAACCACACACAATGATTGACTGTTGTCGTTGAATTCGTGTTGGTCCTGTCGGAAACTGGACGCTTATTCATTCGTAACGTTACTGCTGCTGCTGGCTGCCTAGCATCAAATCGTAATATTTCGCCGTTTGGCTTTTGGTGGGTGTGAGTTTGTTACAACCTGTTGAACTTGTATCTTCATGGAAAAAAGTACGCAACTGACGCACGCATTTGGCTGTTGTTTTTCTTCGACAAATTTTTTTCTGTTTTTAATATTTTTTCTTTTCGTTTTTTTTAATGTTATTCAACGCCAACGCAAGCAAGAAGAAAATAAAAACGAAAATAATTGGAAAACTGAAAATGAAAGCAAAAGAATTTTACTTGGTTTGACATGTCAAAGTAGCATCGTCGTCGTCGGCTTTAATAATAGCGCAGCAGACCGGATATGTCGCTGACAGTCAATTAATAAATGTTTAATGTTACGTCCTGCCTCTCTTGTTTCATTGCCAATAGGCGTGTCAATAACAGCTGTTGCGTTTGAACACTTGCTTTTTTTTTATTCTTAACGCCAGGCAGGCAGGCAGCACATCGATACAAGAGGATATTTTAAATGTCAGCTATAATAAGTAGCAAAATGGTCTTATTTTTTAGCGTAGATGAAAGAATAAATTTAATGTTTTTATAAAAAGAAAAATTAAATAGTAAAATAAACAGCTTATTAGTGTTGGCAAAAAATCACTTGCGGTGATTTTTTCACAGCGATTTAAAAAATTACAATGTGATTTAAAAATTACTGCGACTGAAAGCAGTGATTTGTAGTGATTTTTCTTGTTGCTTGGTGAACATGTTTAGTTATCGGTGATTTTGTGTATCGCTCTTCGTGTACAGTAAAACTGTACAGTTATCAGTAATTGATGCTCTTATCACTCTTCGCGAATCGTTCTTATTCGCTTGAACACCGAACTTATACAAATTCGTTGGTACATTTGTCAGTCACTTGATTCGTCAAAACGTGCAATTCACTGAAAAAGCGATATATTAAAACGATTCAGTGGTGAGAGCGCAATTGCAACAAAAATATTAAAAGAAAACAAGTGATTTGTGACATTTTTTTTTATACAAAAAGTAAAACAAACGGCAGAATGTAAAATGTTTTTTTTGCCAAACTGACGTTCAAAACGAGAGTGACTAATTTAAACCGGCAATTGCAAGGGAGGCAACCAAGAACATAATTGTTTTTCGCAAAATTTGATTTTTGTGCAATTTTAATTTTTACAATAAAATCAGTGATTTTTTTTTCAATGAATTAAAACAAAGTCGTTTTTTATGTTGGTGTAGCGAAACAGTTCAGTTAGCGACGATTTTGTGTATCACTCCTTCGCACACAGTGAACATGTTTCGTAATCGCTGATTGATTTTTCGCGAGCTGCGATTAAATCACTGTTTGCAGTCACTGCAGTTTCATAGTCGCTAATTACACTGTGTCTTAAAAATCACTCTTTTTGCCAATACTATAGCTTATCTACTGATCATCAATAGCTTATGTAAAATATCGAAAAGGGAATCGACACATGGACGTGGTACGTTGGATTTGCATACAAGGTAGTTGTTTAGTCGTTAAGTTTAAAGTTTCAGGTCAGTTTATTTTTAACTGTCCGAATGAATCGTGTAAAAATAGCCAGCCAGTAGGGCAGACAGATGGACAGACATACATGTTTGATTTGTCCCGTCAAGATGATCAAGAATATGTATACTCTATTGGAGAAGTTTGTCACATGCTTGATTCTCTTCGTGGGTTGTACTATCTCAAGAACTAAAATTAACCGAACCATGAGTTTGGTTCTAGTTTTCATTTGCAAACTTGATTTGCATGGCCCCTTTTTGAATTCTATTTAATTTTTGTAGTTCCAATCCCACCGATGATAAAGTGAATCGACCTCAACGGACGATGCTCACATACAAAAAGTAAAAGAATTAGTGCTTGCACACCGTCGATTAACTATGAGAGACATTGCTGATGAAATTGGCGTATCGAAAGGATCAATTAATACCATTTTGAAAGATGTTTTTGGGCCTCAAACGTGTCAAGTCTCGGTTGGTACCAAAAATGATGGTTTTTTTTAAAAACTGTACTGATTTTTCGTGACTTTTTTGCCAAAATCCAACCAATATCGTTCCGCAACCACCGTATTCGTTTGATTTGGCACCGTGTGACTTCTGGCTATTCCCAAAACTCAAGAGACCACTCCGGGGAACGCGTTTCGAGTCGATTGAGGAGATAAAAAGCTGAATCGAAGAAGGTGCTGATGGCTATACCGGAAAGGGACTATTTGGCATGTTCGAGGATTGGAAAAAACGTTGGCATAGGTGTATTTTATCGGGAGGGGGCTACTTTAAAGGGGACAAAATAGATATTCATGAATATATAATTAAAAAAAAAAACACAAAATATGCGATACTTTTTGAACACACCTCGTATATATATGTATATAAAATATTAAAAATGTTTCTATGTCCACTATGGACTTTGAAACCATCTAACCGATGAGTCCCAAACCAGTTTTCATTCGAAAGGCAACAATTCCACTAAAAGAATGCATTAGACATATTCGCCGCAATCAAAAAATAAAAACAAAAAACAAGCAAAAAAACAGCTGATTGTAGCGTTTCACAAAATATTTTGGAAACTGGTATTTTTTAGTATGTTTTTTTTTTTGTTTTGATTGCGCTACAATTTGTGAAAATGCCAAGGAAAAGAACTGCAATTGCACAAAAAATAGCAGATGCGAAATGGAAAAGAGTCGAAAAAGCAGCCGAAACACCCGTATCAGCTCGTCTTTCAATAAAATAGCATGAAGCCAACATTTGAAGTGTATACAAAATTCGTTACTGACGCATTAAATTACAATTTGCGAATAATACTGCATGATGAATGTATTGGGCGTTTTTTGCGTCATCAACATACTTACGCATCATTATGTGTGCTGATAATTGAGCATATTCTTATTTTTCATTTTTTTCACATATCGCTTAATAAATCGGAGCACTCTTTACTGTGTATGTAGCAATTAATTTCAATACAATTTTTTTCCACATGTCATTGTCGTTTTGAGTTCTTAAAAAGTGCTCTTAGGTTTAACAATGAATATTTTTGAGCTTGATTTATTTATTTATATTTTTTTCTTTTTTGTAGATACATAACAACCAAATCAACATACTTTGCAGTCTATAACATACATACCTATCTTGTTGTATAGTAAGTAATTTATTTTAGTTATGTCTGGCATACAAAACACATTAATAAAATTGTTTTGGGATTTCGGGAACGTAAAGCTAACATATGGCCAGACAGAAAATTTTATTAGCAACAGCTGTGTTAACAGATAGACAGACAGACGGACGAGCGAAATTTAGTTAGATAGAAAATTTGCGCTTTATCTGTCTCAACAAATTCGCAAATTTTGAACCACTGTAACCACTTTTTTAAAGTGGTTTGGGTGTGTAAGAAAACATTGTCACCATATTGCGCGTTTACATTTCAATTTTGCTACTCATTCACTAACAATTGTGCGCTCTTTTATTTATAGTTTCTCTCTTAAATGTAACTCTATGCTGCCAAAGAGTTCCTTTAGTATGCTACTACATATAACTACAATACCATACTCAATCTACCCAATTGCTTTTTTCCTATTACTTCCGTTTTGGCGAACAAACAATTTCAAAATGTCAAGGATACACCATACAGTGCGCGACAGTTAAAACGATCGAATAACTATATACATACATACACGTTATACTATAATTAATTATAGTGTGGATGCTTTTATGTATTGTAGAAATGTCAACCAATATTGTCAATTGAGCGCAATAATATTTGTAATAATTGTCTGAAAATTACTAGTTTTACGATTGTCTACGGCTTCCAGTTAAATATAGCTTTTGTGTATAATTGTTTCTTAGTATACAAGTAGCTTAAGGTCATTGAAATGTGGCTATATATATAGAATATTGTAAAATCCACAAATATTATAATATGCTTTTAGGCGTATTTTCTATTCATATTCAAATGCGTTCAGGCATTAAGCATAACAACAATCAATCAACATGAAAGCAAGAAGCTTTAAATGAAATAAATTTTTTTTTAAGTAGATTTTAGCATGTAGAATTGTGAAAATTTGCATGCCTACGCATATTGCGCCTAAAAGCTTACAACAATTTAAATAGATTTTTGCGTATATTGTATAAATTACATTTTTTTTGTTGTGCCCGCTACTTTATAACTTTCATTCACTCTTTGCTTTCTTCTTTAAATATTTCACTACTGCATCACTTTGTCGTCATCATATTTGTATTCTTTGTGTCGTCATCTATGTCAAAGTATTAAATTAAAAAATATTTACACATTCATGTTGCATACTTGTTGGCTGTTTAAAGCTTTTTTTTTTATGCATTTTACCCTTGTCTTGTGTGTAAGTAGATTAAAAAAAAAAAAAAAAAAAAAACTGCTGACTTGACATTTAAAGTTACTCTACGACATATTTTCGCATCTGCTACCCACGCACAAATACACACACACACACACACACATATATAAGGAAACATTTTGGCACGCTTGTTGCATGCCAAAAAGTTTACATAGGCCTACACGCTGCCTACGCACTCTAGTGTTGTCATATATACATATACAATATTGGATGGATAAAAATGTTTTAAGAATTGCCAACACAAATAAAGTTTGTAGCTTCACTTGTCAAAGGGTTTTTCAAAACAGTGTCTATATTAATGGGGTGTTTTGATGCTTTCTGAGACACGTACCACATATCTGCCTAATTATATCCTTCATCAAAACCATTCTTTATATACATAAATTTTGTGTGTCATGCATATTGTTTGGACATGCTTAAAATGAAGTTGAAATGATTTAACGGTTAGAATGGGTTAAAAACCACAGAAAAGAGATAACTTAACTTGAAAACGTTCAAATTTTGAATTTTTATGGAAGTTAAATGATGAATATCTGGTTCCCCCGACCAATGATGGCATCCCTGTGGAGCCACCAGACTATGACGAGGTCTTAGAAGCTATAAAAAGGCTTAAAAATAACAAAGCGGCGGGCGCAGACGAACTTCCCGCAGAGTTATTTAAGACCAGCGGCGAAGAGTTGATTCAATGTATGCATCAACTCTTATGCAAAATATTGACTGGTGAATGCATGCACAGCGATTGGAACGTAAGTGTGCTCTGTCCAATCCTTAAGAAAGGAGACCCCGCAATCTGCTCAAACTATCGCGGTATAAGTCTCATACAAATCGCGTACAAAATTCTATCTGATTTACTGTGCAATAGACTGAAACCGTACATAACAAACACTGTATTGTATTATCCAACAATGGGTATTGACCCGTGCTGTTTTAGACCGAAGAAGTCGACCACCGACTCCATATTCACGCTGAGCCAGATCCTGGAAAAGATCAAAGAGAAGCATATCGACACACACCACCTTTTCGTCAATTTTAAAACCTCTTTCGACACGCCAATCAGATCAAAGTTCTTTAAACCATTGACTGAACTTAGGATCCCTGCAAAAATCGTTCGCCTCTGTATGATGACGCTGACAAACACTCAAAGCGTTGTCAGGGTCGGTAAACATCTCTCCGACCCCTTTGACACCAAGAGAGGCTTCAGACAGGGAGATGCGTTGTCGTGCGACTTCTTCAATCTCACTTCGATTTGACGCGCAACATTTTCTTACAAGAAACTATGCTGCTCGCCTATGCCGATAATATCGACATAATCGGCAAAAATCCACGTACAGTGAACTGGGCTTTCAACGATATTGAAGAGAATTCCCGCAAGATGGGACTGGCGCTGAACGAAAGTAAGACGAAGTACTTGGTATCCTCTCGCAAATCCTAAGGATTCTGTGACTATGGGGAATTATTTAATTGCACGAGCTGTACCAGCTATATAATGACATCGATATAATCAGGCGCATCAGGTAATATACACGTGCTGTGAATGGATGAAGAAGCTCCAGCGAGAACGGTATTCGATAAAAACGTGGACGAAATCAGAGGGGCACGACAGCGGGAAAGACCGCCGCTGCGTTGGAAGGATCAGGTTCTGGAGGACGTCCGGAAGATCGGGATCCAGACTTGCTATCGAGTGGCACTGAATTATAACATCTGGGTTAATACCCTTCGTGCTACCCAGGCTAACCATAAGCTGTAAAGCCAATACATACATGCATACGGAAATTTAAAAAAACAAGTAAGAACGTTAACTTCGGAAGCACCGAAGCTCAAATACCCACTACACGAAACTTTATTCATTTTCTTGAAAAAAATAAAAAAAAAGGTGAGTTTGTATGGGACTATATGTTATAGTGGCCCGATCCTTGTCATATCGATAGAATATTCATAGGATAACAGTAGAAGTGATTTTACACAGATTGGAGTGAATATATCCATAAATAAGAACTATTTTCATACAAAATCTAAAAAATGGGCGCTTGGTTTGTATGGGGGCCATATCAAAAAATGGGCGTGGCACCTTTCTTTTGAAATTGAATGTCATTAGAAGTGCTTTTACCCATATTTGTAGTAAATACATTTACAAATAATAACAGTTTTCATACAAAAAATCGAAAAAAATGGTAAGTTTGCATGGGGGCTATATCTAAAAATGGGCGTGGCACCTTTATTCTGATATTGGATGGATGGATATTGGATTAAAAGTGTTTTTACCCGATTTGTAGTCAAAACATTCATAAATAATAACAATTTTCACACAAAAAAAATCGAAAAAAATGGTAAGTTTGTATGGGGGCTATATCTAAAAGTGGGCGTGACACCTTGGTTCTGCTATACAAACTGCCTAGGAACACAAAAAGCTTAAGTTTAAAGTTTCAGGTCAATATCTTTAAAACTATCCGAGAAAAACGCATTGCAACAGACAGACAGACAGACAGACGGACATGGCTAGATCGATTCGTCTCGTCGAGCTGATCAATAATATATATACTTTATGGGGTCTCCGATGCCTCCTTTAATGCGTTACAAACTTTCCGACAAACTGATAATACCCTTCACACTATGTGTGGCGGGTATAAAAAAAACAAAGGAACCGAATATCCGTTACACGATGATTAGATCAACCCTTTTTAAATGAAGATGTTAATTTGGTTTGTATGGGGGCTATATCCTACTTCAATATTGTATCCAACTGAGAATATGTGTAGCTCAAGGAGTATTTTGTTTCACATAAATCGCTTCATAAATAACCTATTTTTCATATAAAAACTCAAAAATTGGCGAAAGATTTGTAAGGGACCCACCTCAAACATGAGTTGCTATTAGAATTGTTTTTACCGTATTCAACACAAATCAATTCATAAATGAATCATTTTTGAAAATAAAAAAAATCAAAAATTTGTTTGGGGGGCTATGGGCGTGGCACTTTGGTTTTAACACTTTAACTGCTGAGGACTCAGAAAAGCCTAAGTTTTCAATTTCATTTCAAAATCTTTAAAACAGGGCAAATGAAACGTGTAACTACAGACAGACAGACGGATATGGCTAGATCGTTACAAGCTTTCAGACAAACTGAATATACCCGTTTACACTATGTGTGGCATATATAAAAAAAAAAAAAAACAAAAAATCTTAAACGTTTATGATTATTTGCAACCGCCCACGACGACAGAGAATATTGATGTTTCTCCTCCGCCTATGCGCTTGCTTAATTGAATCTTTAAATAAAGTTAAAGTTTATATGACAAGCAGCATGCATAAAATGAATTTTTATATCTTCTTCGCTTTGCCTCGTCATTTGAGGTACACACTTATATTTATGAGTGTACGCGAGTGTGTGTGTGTGTCTCTGTGCATCATATTTTTAGTGCGTATGCGGCACTTAAAGTGCTGCTGCAGCGGCTGCTATATTAATCAAGAGTATGGCTGGGAAAAATGACAGCCTGGTGGTATATGAATTCAGTAGAATAAAATATTGAAAGCAAGCAAGTAGCTCGTATCTTGAAAACAAGTAGTAAGCTATACGCGACACAAATGAGCTTGCGACATAAAGCCGGCTTAGACAGTGAAAAGAGAAACTGCAACAGCAACAACAACAGCAACGGAAGTCTTTACTCATCATTCTAGTTGCTTATATGTAGTTCCGTGTAATAACTACAAAATACGCTCTGGTGTAATACTACATATTTCTTCTTCTTCTTCTGAGAATGCGTATGCCACAACACATATCGAATGTTTCCCGTGGCTGCTGCCACAGCTTAATGCCACTTTAAATAACTTTCATTTCCGTTTTTGTTATTCCAGGCGCGTCTTTACAACAGACGCCATTTTTACTACTACTTACACTGCACTCTCTCTCACTCTCTCTTCTCTCCTTCATTTGTACATCTTTCATTGTCTACAACAATGTGAAGCAGCAGCTTTAGTTTAGTTGCTGGCAGTCATTTCAAGTTTGAAGCTTTGCTTATTCTTAATTAAGTTGCGCTGCAAATAATTCTTAAATGTGTTATACAGCAACAGCAGCAGGGGGTGTTTGGGGTGGTGTAGGCTAATATCAGAAATTGTTATAGTAACAACATTTTTGTCTTCATTCGTATGCGCGCGAACTTGGTTTAGGGCTTTTTGCAGACAGACTCCATTTGAAATTATATTTGTAACTAAGAACTGCAAAAGAATAGGGGAAACGTGCTTTAAATATACACTTACAATATTAAGAAAATATGGAAGTGTATACATGTGTGTGTGTGTGTTTCTTTTTTTTTTTTTAACAATTTACGTCTAAATATATGCAATGAAAAATTCATAAAAGTTGTTGTATGTTGCTGTATATTTTCGAAACGCATTTCTAAGTTGGAAATGAAAATTAAAATTGAAATAAGAAATGAGAAGAAAAAATAAAGCGTAAAGCAATTTGATGTTAAAAGTCATTTGGCAAAGATAACAAAAACTTACTAAATTGACTTTTGCTACAGAATTAATTAATAACACCCGTGAAATATACAAGAAAAACAGTAGAAATAATAATAATAACTTATCTAATATCTTAGTTCAAGTACATAATATTTTCGAAACAAGTTCTTTTGGTGGAAGCTCCAAAAAATATTGATCGCTGCCTACATAAATACACAACATGCCTTCAATATAATATGGCACAGCTGCATACTAACAGTTAATGTACTTCCACGTGAGCCCTCAAGTTATACAGTATATGCAGAAATTCCTCAAGGAAGCTTTCTTAGGAAATTTATTTTTAATCTTTACCTGGCCGAATAAGTTGTAGATACCAGACTTCCAGATACGATTTCCAAATCAATATGCAAATCAAATGCGGCAGTCTGCTACATTATAAAAGGCTTCCTTCTACAGATCACGACTTGGCAATAAGGCAAGGAATACAACGTATCTACTAAGACAGTAACCAAGTTTTCGATTTGTGTACCCGTCATAATAACATTGACTTTCTAAAAAGTATTCCATGACTTGGGAGTTGTTATTGGGGTTTAAAAAAGGGGTGGGGGAGTGATGGAGGAGGGAGGAGGATTTAAAAGTTTATGTGTGTGGCAAATCCAGAGGGTGGAACCTCTTCAATCGCCGAGTCGTTGTACTGTTATCCAGCAGGTTTATGGCCAGAGGGTTGACATTGTTGTCCAGTCTATCCAGATATGCCTTAGTGAGCCTAGCCACCTCTTGGCTTATGAGAGGGACTTCTAGTTTCTGGTGGATTTCTGCATTGGTATGATATAGGTGCGCCTCAGAAATAATGCGCAGAACCTTGTTTTGGAAGACTTGAATTCTTTCCCTGTTGCTTCTCTTTGCAGTGCCCCAGAGTGCTATGCCATACGTCCACATAGGTTAAAGTATGGCTTTGTAAATGAGGAGTTTGACCCTTAGTTTGATGGTGGACCTTCTATCTAGCAGCCACAGATGCTTGCGCAACCTCTCGTTTAACTGAGAACGTTTTTGTGAGAGATGACTACTCCAAGTTAAGCGCCTATCCAATACCAGGCCTAAGTACTTTGCAGTGACGCTGCTGGGTATGGCAACGCCATCCAGACTGGCGGTAGGGCAGTCTCCTCTTCTCAGGGCAAACGTAATGTGTGTGGATTTGTCTGGGTTGACAACGATATTCCACCGTCTTAGTCATATGTTTAGGCAGTCCAGCTGAGTTTGGATTATGATGGACTTATCATTGGCTAAAAAGGCGGTGTCATCGGCATAAGTGGCAGTGAGCATTCTAGGGTCGCTGATGGTTGGCATATCTGCTGTATACATTGTGTATAGCATCGGGCGCAGAACACTTCCCTGTGGGACTCCAGCTCTGACTTCTCTTATTGCTGAGCTCTCCTCGCCGCATTTAACGTAGAAAGATCTACCAGTTTAAAAAGATTTAATAGACGCTTTTGAACGTAAACTTTCGGAATGGTAGTAATATACATAAAAGTATTTTTGCTTGAAATTACTTTAAAAGTGAGGTGTAATACAAACTTGAAATGCCTAAAGATTTATAAAAGACCTTAAAATGTTTTAAAATATCAAAAAGCAAATTCAAGCTAGACTAGCCAAATCCAATTGAATTTGGCTTGTTTCGATAAGTGCTTTCGGTAACTGAAGTCAAAACGGAGAAGACATTCCATGTCAGCGTAAATGTTGTACTGTGTTATCGAAAATTGTAGCAGCACTAAGAAATATCGATAAATTAATGATATATCGATATGTGCACCATCCCTAATGGAAAATAGAACATTGATGCGTCTATTAATTGTTGTATATTTTAAATAAAGAAGAATTATGCACTTAAAACAAATTAATCTATTGAGGTCTCCACCAATCCAACCAAACTTTTTATCAATAAAAGCGTACTTAATACCTATCATTCTTCTCCTTTTGACTTTTAGTCTCTAAAAAACAACTTTTTTTTTTTTTTTTTTTTTTTACTACTTTGCTAATCTCAATGCATATTTAATCCGCATACACATTAACTCAATTCATTTCATACAACTAAAACATTCTAGAGCGTTGTCTACTTAAGCAGCCGCAGTAATCTACTAATCCAAATAGTGTCTACGAGAAATGAAAAGAAAAAAACTAAAGCTAAATCCTATTAACGCCTGCTGTTGCCGCTGCCGCTGCTGTAAAAAGTAAAATAAAATGAATTGACAGTTAAGAAATATGCCAGAGGCAGACAGACAGACAGACAGTCCGTCTGACAGACAACAGAAGCAATAGTGTAGGCTGGTATGTAGCAGTTGCAACCATTGACCTTTAAAATGCCCCTCTATTGGCAACAGTTGGAACCATATACATAAGGCACACACACAAACGCAGACGATACAATTTAAATATATCTTACGCCTTTGGCACAATTCACTTTTAATGATAATCGAATTATAAAATTAAAACTTGTAATTTAATTATTTACTTCTCATGCCAATTTCTGAGATAGAATGTATGGACAGACAGACAGACGGACAGACGGACAGACAGACGAAATAATTTCTTTAAGTGTTTTTTATTTAATTTTTTTTTTTTGTGTAGCTGCATGGCAGCTGTGTTTGACAACAATGGCCGCCATAATTTTTTTTTTTGTTACTCTTAAATTAAGAGCTTAAATATTTTAGCATTTTTTATTTAAGAGATATCTGCGACTTGAGAAATAAATGAGATAGCATAATGAAAAATGCAGAGAATATGAGACATGCGCATTACGCATACGCCCAACTGAGCGAATTTGTATTGTTTGTCAGCAGAAAAAATGATTGAAAGTCATTTAAGAGCACTAAAAGTGGTCACATGCCGGCATTTGTTTTTTGAGTATTAAAACGAAAAACACTCTTTCTCTTGCTTCGTTTCGGTTAGAGGCAATCATTTATTTTCATTTGCTCAAAATTCTATGAATGTATTTCGAGGTTAAAGTGCCGGTTTTCATTTGTAGCCATAAATGCATTATGCACTGAACGAAATTGCAGTCGTATTTTTAGTAGCACAATCTCGGAACAACAGAAGCGCCTTAATTTTTTATGGTATACTTCGTTGCTTTGATCAATTATACTAAAAGAAGAAAGAACCCTTAAGTCGAGTATGCTTGACTGCAAAATACCCAGTACCTAATCTAATGGGGTTAATTTGTATGGCTATATTAAAAATTTTTGGTCCCACCCATATTTCATCAGAAATATCAGTTCCTATAATAAAAACAAAAATCGAAAGCTTTTGGGTAGTTTTTGTGGGGGCTACTCCTTAAAATAGCCTAAGTTTCAAATATGGTAACCGCATTTCTTATAGTCTCTAAGTTAATTGATTTGGAAAACAGCATGACAGACGGACAGGTGGACATAGCAAGGGATCTTAGGGATTATAGGGTCTACCATACATTCTGGAAACATGGAACACTGAACAAAAACTAATCCTCTCTTGGTCAAATGTTCAGCTCGGTCACACTGTCTGCACTATAATTTGGCAAAGGTTAGGTTTATAAAGCCGAGTGAACATAAACCTCCTCAGATTTCAACCACAATTTAATTGCCTTCACATATCTGTATATGTTTCTAATGTCGTTCGATATTAGGTTAGGTTAATGTGGCAGGAGAGGACGAGGCCAGCCCAACTCTTAAACCATGAATTTGATCCATTTGAAAAGGGACAAACTTGCTACCACCACACGGATTTTTCAACGTATTTAACAATGCTTCGAGTTTAATTTTAGACACCTCAGATAGGTTATTCTAACAATGTTGCAGCTTTCGACACTGGTTCATTAGTTGTTTGGGGATCTAAAAGGTTTTATCTTTAATTTGTAGCTTGCATGTTGTCAACGATACACTGACTTCTTTTAGGGAAGGATGTCGGTCGTTGTATCCTGTCTAGCAAATTCATCTGCTTTACAATTGCCCTCTATGTCACTTTGGGCCCAGGTACCCAAATAAGGAGCGTACTGCAGTGCTGAGCCATTCTATTTAGGGATCTACGGCACTCAGTAATTGTTTTTGATTTTACTAGACAAGAGTCCAGTACCTTAAGGGCTGCTTGACTGTCTGAGTAGTTTAAACCGCATTTAGCGTTTAACGCCACGGTTTGAAATTGAGCTTTTTATTCCTGTATTGCTATGACTTCCGCTTGATCCTCATCATATTTCTTATTGAGCTTTGGAGTAGGGCTTGCCACCATACTAATTCGCCATAGATGAGTATATGCCGAATCAAGGAAGGAAGGAAAAGCCCCATCTGCCCCCAATGGCAAAAAGTGCCACGGCACTTTAAGGATCTTGTTAGGTTCAGAAACTTATTGTTTGCATGTTGCCAAGGGGATGCCGACCGGCCTTAAAGGCCGTGTGACTATTTAAAAACCGAATATAAATATATTCCAGTCTAATAAGTATTGCGGGATTTGAGAATATTCATGACTTTAATTATCGTGCGCTTAATATACACTACATTGATCGGGGAGATTGAAGGATGCGAACTGCACCGCCTGCTTGATTGTTAAGCTTGGATTTGTTCGTGTTTATGCTGACTGAGTTTTTTTGTCCATTGCTGACCAAACCAGACATGTCGCAGTATAATAATGACTTCATACATCTTTGTGAAGTGTACAATAGAGACGCAGTAGTCGAAATTAGATTGTGATTCATCTGGGCATTTTTAATCAAGGATGGTCCTATGGTTAAACTGCTCCACATGTTGCAACAGTTGAATCTGATCGAAGTTACTAGAGCTGGCAAAAAGAGTGATATTTGAGTCGCAGTGTGATGAGCGACTGTGACTTGAAAATCACAGTTACTGCAAATAGTATTTAAAGCGAAGAGCGATACACAAAATTGCTGATAACTGAACATGTTCACTAAAAAATATGAAATCGTAAATCACTACTTTTATTCGCAGTACGATATTAGGATTTTCAAATCACTGTGAAAAAATCACCGTCTACAGCCGCGTATGTCTAGTGGGCCAAAGGTGAAAAAAAATGTTATCGTCCCCCTATCGCCTTTCTGTATGCCAAGTGTTATACATTGGTGTGTATACTACCTGACTTGTCTTGAGAGTTAATTCATTCGTTAAATTCGCTATGAAAATTCTGAATACTAATGGAAACTGCGGACTCTATGAGGTCAGCTGCGAATAAATAAATGTTATAGAATCTTACTAACGCAAAACGTTCCTCGAATATGCGCTTCTATCAATAAATTAAATTACATACTTTAAGTTAAAGCAATTTCTTAGCATTTCAAATGCAGTTCACGCAATATTCAATAAGAAATTAAATGCAAGCAATTCAAGACAAATCCCAAACACTCAGAAAACAACTCCAATGGAAAAAATTGCAAGACATTTAATGCGTACTAAAACGAATGCTGTGCTATTACTAAGCAACATTCTTCCAACATAAGCAAGCGCAGAAAATATATAAATAGATTTAAATGCCGCAGGGATTTACTTTGCTCTTATTGGACTTTGGCTCTTCGAGTTTAGAATTACTTGAACGTAATTGAAAAGTTTTTGTATACGAATCCAAAGAGGAAAAAACCGCAGAAAATATTCTGATAGTATGCGTTCGTAGTGTGTTCTTCTTGTTGTTCCTTCGTTAGCTAAAAGCAGAATTGATGGGAACAACTAAGTATCTGGAGAATATATTTTTCATTGCTAGTTTTATGCAGCATATATAAAAACTTTAAGCTTTATAGTTAGGTACTATACACACATACATATATACATAATATAAAATATAAAATTAAGTATTATTAGTGCAAAGAAATCTTACTCTGCGGTATTTTGTTACGCTTGAGGTGTTTGCAGCAAATGAAATCCTGCAAAACTATTTAAACTATTTTTGAAATGTTGTAAAAGTATCTTTTAAATTTATTAGCAAAATAATGTAATTAATAAACCATAGAATGTCTGCTCTATACTCTTTTACATTGTTGTATACTGTCTCTCACAATATGTCCCTGTGTGTGTGTATGTTGTATACTTGTATTTGGCATGCAACAATGTTGTAAGTAAAAACCACAAAAACAGCAACGACTATGTTTGCAAATACATACAATAGCGAATGATTTATGCAGCATATTGCATAAACTGGGCGTAACTGTTCAGTTAAGTACACATATTGTACAGTGCGCCTCAAGTTATGCTAAGTTTTCGTATTGTTTAACAATTTATTGATTTATTAATGCAGCAGCAGCAAGTGAATATTTGCTATTCTAAAATCGAAATTTCAAAACAATTTGTTTGTTAATAAAAAATTTTATTCCGAATATTTTAAGTAATTTATTAGTGTAGCAAATACGTTTATACGATATATCCTAGATATTTAATGCAAGAACGAATTTAAATTAAAAATATCAAAAATATTTTCAATTTAATTAGATCAGAGTACATCAGCGTATAATTAACCAATGCCACATTATATTCATTTCAAAATAACTTCATCAGAAATAAATTGTTGCGCAATTTTGGTACAAAGGCCAATGTGATATATTCGAAAATATTATTTTGATAGGTTTAAATTTAAACATATCAAAATTATTATCACAATCAAAATGATTTGACAAAAAAAAAAAATAGTGTACGATGTATTTTTTTTTTTTGATATTTGAGCCACAAATAGAAGTAATTTAGGATGTCACACTGAGCTTTAAGAGGTCACAGGTTTGATTGTCGGCAATTTTCGGCAAAAACCAAGGTTGGTTCTTAATTCGTATACATTTCAAGCTTCTAAAACTGCAAAAATTGAAATTGAACCTGAATGCATTTTTTCGAAATAGTATAGATTTAAATTATTGAGTTTCAATTTAATGGTTAAAACAAAGTTGAAATAGCAAGGAAGACTTATAGTTGGTTTTGTAGAGATAAACAAAACTGCACACTTGGAATTTGTGGAACACTCACAAAATCAGGACTTATGATTAAAAAAAAAAAAAAAATGTTCGCCTTTTTCACCTATATGGCCATAACTCCGTAAACTTCGAATCGAAATTTATTTTTAATCTGTTTTGGAAAGAAAAAACTTAGACCTTTCGAACAATATATAAATGTAATGATAGTTCAGATCCTATCAGCGAGTATTTTTTTAAGGCAAACGCAATTTTTTGTTGTTTCGTTTTTTTTAAATTTTTCAACTTTACACAGTTTTTAATAGATAGTCAATTTTCGAGACGTACTTGTCTCCCTTAATGTATCAAAATCTCAAAAAATGTTTAAACATTTTTAAGAACAAATTATTCCGCTATAAAGTCTCTAATATAACCGATATCGGGGAAAGAAAAATTTTTAGATTGTCATTTAAAGATATTATATATTCACGGGAGCTGTTCTCTTATGCATTATCGTATGTTTCTGGTTATCAAATTTTAACTTTGTTTGAAGGTCGAAGTAATACTTATTTTTTTTTTTTTTTGGATATTAATTTTATATTGCTTTTATTTTTTACTACTGTCATAATAACTTACCAAGATACTTTAATTATTACGGAAAAATGGTGACTTACCTAAAAAGAAAAAGTTAAAAAAAAAAATTTTACATTATAAATAATATAATTCTTTATATAACTATTTAAGGTTATCTATACATACAAATCTCTTTCCCCTGACTGACTGATTGAAGGTGATCGACCTACAGGCTAAACGGCTTTAGATAAATACAAAGCTTAAATTTTTACTGTAGACTAGCACTTAGGCAGGATTTTAGAAAATTTATACCAGGAGCCAAACAGGGACCTTGAAACCGTAAAATCCATAGCTTTTAAAAGACACGATGAATTGGAGCATTAGAAAGATGGTTAGAAAATAGTTTTGACGAATCCATATCCTTTGAAATGAATAGATTTAGAGACTGAAAATTGGGCGCATTCAAAATATGGATAGAAAATATTTTTGACATATTCAAGGAATTGGACCTGGGTGTAGTCAAAATAGATTTTTTGTTCAATTTTTTTTTTTTTGATTTGTTTTTAAATTTCAGATGACAAATAAAACTTGACTTGTAAAAATTTTTTACACGGTTATAAATGGGGCTCTCGAAACCGGAAAAGCCATATCTTTGGTATGATTAGATAAATCGGCGCATTAGAAAATGGTTTGCAAAATAGTTTTTTGCGAGTTCAAGGGATTGGCGAATTTTGGATCTAGAACCCATTGGTGGACCCAGAATTGACTTTTAAAAAGAGGCATTAGAACCGGAATAGCCATATATTTGATATGAGAATACCTAGAAACTAGATATTGGACGCATTAAAAAAGATGATAATCGAGAGACTTAATATTGTATCATGCTCTTATGGGTTCGAAATATTTAGCTTGGCGACTATGTTAACTTATCATACCCTGGGCGGACTGACAACGCACTTGGCAAAGTCGACTCTTGCTTTTATTCAAAATATATTAAGTTGACAAGTAGAAGCAAAAACAAGAAAAAACGTTAACTTCGGTAGCACCGAAGCTCAAATGCCCGCCACACGAAACTTTAATAATTTTTCTGAAAAAAAAAAAAACATGGAAGGTGAGTTTGTATAGGGTCTATATATTATAGTGGCTCGATCCTTGTCATATCGGTAGCATATTTATAGGATAACAGTAGAAGTGATTTTACACAGATTGGAGGGAATATATCCATAAATAAGAATTATTTTTATACAAAATCTGATAAATGGGCGCTACGTTTCTATGGGGGCTATATCAAAAAAATGGGCGTGACACCTTTCTTTTGAAATTGGGTGTCATTAGAAGTGCTTTTACCCATATTTGTATAAAATACATTTACAAATAATAACAACTTTCATACAAAAAATCGAAAAAAATGGTAAGTTTGTATGTGGGCTATTTTTAAAAATTGGCGTGGCATCATTCTTCTAATATTTCACGGATGGATTTTGGATTAGAAGTTTTTTTACCTAATTTGTAGTATATACATTCATAAATAATAACTATTTTCATAGAAAAAAATTGAAAAAAAATGGTAAGTTTGTATGGGGGCTATATCTACAAATGGGCGTGGCACCTTGGTTCTGACATACAAACTGCCTAGGACCACAAAAAGCTTAAGTTTAAAGTTTAAGGTCAATATCTTTAAAACTTTCCGAGAAAAACGCATTGCAACAGACAGACAGACGGACGGACGGACAGACGGACATGGCTAAATCGATTCGTCTCGTCGAGCTGATCAATAATATATATACTTTACTGATAATACCCTTCACACTATGTGTGGCGGGTAAAAAAAAAACACGAGCAAAGCCATGGGTCTTAGCTAGTGTGTATCAGAGAACAGCAAAACTCCTTAAGTCAGCTCAGACGCAAATATTTTTACTCAATTCCAGTAACTGAGCGAAACAAAGCGTCGAATGAAAATTAGCTCGTGCTGACGAACACGTCAATCGTGTACAACGTCAAGCCTTCGTTCCATAATGTTTTGCTCACCTTTGCTTACTCTACTAAGCTAAGCGTTGAATAAACTCAGCCTTTTCTCAAGAACGGCTCATTGCAATAGTTTTTGGAATAATTTCATTTGCATCTAGCTGGCGAAAAAACTCTTTGAGTTTACTCATTTGAGTTTTTTTTTTTGACTCAACACGATCATTGTTGAGCTGAACAAGCAGAAGTAAACTCAGCAAGCAAAGCAAATGTATCAAAGTTGAGTGATTTTAACTGAAGTGTAAAAACATATGCGAGCATTAGCTTGAGCGGTTAAGCCGAATGGCTTGATTATTCGGCTATTGTTCGTGCATGAACGTTTATGCGCTCAACGGGAAGCCGTTCTCTGGTGTGTATATAAAAAGCATTATGTGTGTAAACGACATATCCTGAAAAGGAATATTTCTTTTGATTAGTGCAAACGCAGAAATAGCTGTATTTATGTCCTTTTTTTGTAATTTAGATAAAAAATATTTTATTTTAAACAATTTTATGTGTGATCTAAACCATAATAAGCCATATTATCTATCGAAACCATAAACACCAAAGTAATATAAGCTTGTCTTCACAAAAATTTAATTTACAAAAATTATTATTATTCAATTTAATATTTAAATATTGACATTGCACGCAAGCATTGCTGTTGTTGTCGAGTGTAAATAATAATAAAATACAAATTATAAAATGCTTAAAATGAAATCAAAACGAGTAAATTGCAATCAGTATTTTGTAAATATTATTTTATTAAATATTAAAATAATAAAACAGAAAATATTACTTAAAATAAATTTGCGCTTTATGCTAATTAATTACTTAAGTAGTTTAGATCTGCTAAATGCAACAAACAAACAAACTATGCGTATGATTAATATTTCGTATATTTTGTTGCATGCAACATAAAATATAATTCTATAATAAATTATTTGATATGCAAAACTAGTTACAACAAATCACAATTTTGAACAAAAACGAAAAAATAAAAATTAAATAAATAAAAATATTAAAAGAGCAGAAAACTAAATGAAATGAAATGAAACATGCAAAATAGTTGCATAAATTTGTGGTAAAAAAATTTATTGAGTGTCCCGCGTGTACATTCAGCGTAAAAATTTCTGTATGTGTGTGTGTGTAAGTCAAATTTAGCGCTGTTGATTTATTTTATACATGTGTGTGTGTATGTGTGTTATGAAAAATCATGCAAACTAACTAAAACACACGCGCGAACTCACGAAACAAACAAAATAACTAACTAGATTGAGTGGCAGCAACAGATGTGCGCAGAGTGTACAACAGCAGCAGCAGCACCACCACTAGCAGCACCAAGGACATTTTATGTACAATTGCTAAATGGACTAAACAACAACAAAAGCAACAGCAACTTTAACTATAACAAATCGAGCAATTCTCTAGTGTACTTGATGCCATTTACTGCTGCTGTATGTATTTAGTTTGTATATGCGCGCAGCATTGCATGAATAATTTGCCAAATTAATAAATAATCACGGATTTTCTGGTTTGTTAACTTTTTTGTTTTTTTTTTTTTGTTTTTTACTCCCACAGTAAATTTTTTATCTCTCTGGAGTATTAGTGCAACAGCGCGTGTCTGATTGAATGGAATAGTTTATTTACCAACAATTTTTTTTTCTTCAAAATCATTATCATCAAAAATGTTGCTATTGATTATAATCATTTGGAAATATAATAAGAAAAAACATTTACTTAACCGAAGCTTAAATACTTGTCATGAATTCTGCAATAGTTTATGTATGATGAAGGGCTTAGGTAATATTTCACGAAGCTGTGGGTGGGAAGAACTGATCCGATACAACTTAAGATAAGACACAATAATGGGATAAAATTTTTAGAAACTTTCTTAAAAAAACAAGCAAGAACGTTAACTTCGAAAGCACCCAAGCTCAAATACCCACCATACGAAACTTTAATCATTTTTCTTGAAAAAATAAAAAAAATAGAAGGTGAGTTTGTATGGGACTATATGTTATAGTGGCCCGATCCTTGTCATATCGATAGAATATTCATAGGATAACAGTAGAAGTGATTTTACACAGATTGAAGTGAATATATCCATAAATAAGAACTATTTTCATACAAAATCTGAAAAATGGGCGCTTGGTTTGTATGGGGGCCATATCAAAAAATGGGCGTGGCACCTTTCTTTTGAAAGTGGACGTCATTAGAAGTGCTTTTACCTATATTTGTAGTAAATACATTTACAAATAATAACAATTTTACACAAAAAATCGAAAAAAAATGGTAAGTTTGCATGGGGGCTATATCTAAAAATGGGCGTGGTACCTTTCTTCTAATATTCGACGGATGGATATTGGATTAAAAGTGTTTTTACCCGATTCGTAGTCAAAACATTCATAAATAATAACTATTTTCACACAAAAAAATCGACAAAAAATGGTAAGTTTGTATGGGGGCTATATCTAAAAGTGGGCGTGGCACCTTGGTTCTGCTATACAAACTGCCTAGGAACACAAAAAGCTTAAGTTTAAAGTTTCAGGTCAATATCTTTAAAACTTTCCGAGAAACACGCATTGCAACAGACAGACAGACGGACAGACAGACGGACATGGCTAGATCGATTCGTCCCGTCGAGCTAATCAATAATATATATACTTTTATGGGGTCTCCGATGCCTCCTTTAATGCGTTACAAACTTTCCGACAAACTGATAATATTCTTCACACTATGTGTGGCGGGTATAAAAAAAAAAAAATTGTCCATAATATATATTTTATGCGCCAATGATTTGGTGTGAAAAATTCCAAACTTAATTGATTTTTAATAATTTTCATTGGTTTTACGTGTTTAAATACCACAATCGATTTCGATAGAATTTTTACCATCATGTACATACTATATGTTATACTTATTCACAGATTATATTACACTATTTGGTAATTCACGAGAATATGGCTAAGTCAGCTGAGACAAGTGTTGTATGTTGGATTTCTGTTTAAGTGTTGGAAACTGTATGTTTTTTTTTAAGAAAATGGTTCATAAGTGTTGGAAAAAACAAGGAAAAATGTTAACTTCGGTTGTTATGGACTTATTAGTTGACCCAGAGCGTTTACACTGACTCCGGGCTAGGGTTAGGGTTTGGTTTGACATAAATCAGCTGTTGTCGTTCAACAAACAACAAAAATTTCATTTGAGAAATTGCAAATCTTTTATTTTGAAACATTTTATAGAATCTGGAATAATACTTTAAATATAAGCAAGGCACTTCATTTGGCGTTAATAGATCTGCGTGTTCTTCATTTGTATTAAATATTGTCTTAAAATACGAATTAAAAAAGTTCTTTACAATTTAGAAAATCGTGGCCAATCTCAACCGATTTTAAACTGAAAATTGGTTGAACATTATGCTCTATAAATATATAATTTTCGTATGAGAACTTGATAAAATGTTGTGTGTTTGTATTGGAGCTATACCTAAAAGTAGACATGGCGTACAAGTACACAGGTCATTGAAAAGCTTACATTTAAAAATTCAGCGCAATATCTTTAAAACTGAGCGAATAAAAAAAATTAAGAAATAGAAAAAAATTATGGGTCGATTTAAATTTAAATTCAGTCAGTTTGTAGCAGCCGATTTTGGCTTTTAATGCTTTTCAACACTGTTATTTTCCAATGCAACTCTGCGCTTAACACTGGGTTAAAATGAAACCCACGGTTATCTTCTATTTTTTTGTATGTGTTTTGACAGTTGAAACCTGGGTTTCGGAGTTAACCCAAACCTAGCTAAGTCTAAACGGGGTTTTTTAAATTTCACGATGTATTTGGTGGATTGAGGAATTATGTTATACTAGACCGATCCATACCATATCGATAGTGTTCACTTAGGTGGACATAAGAATTGATTCTACCAAATTTTAACTGAATTCATTCAGAAATAATATATGTTTCCATATAAAAACTAGAAAATGTTCGACTTTGGTCCGTATAAGTGTTAAAAAAAATTGTCGTATTTTAATTGAAAAAGTACGTAAAAGTAGCGTTTTTCATAAAATATGGCTCTATCTATAAAAGTGAATAAATAAAGTGAATGAATTGCGCAACTTCAACAGACAGACGGAGTGTGTGTCCGTCCAAACTTAAACCGATATGCGGGTCCATCAAATATTCTCAAATATCCTTGTGTTTTTTTTTTATTTATTTATTTTTTTTTTTTTTTTTGGTAAAATGGAGCATTTTTCTGCACGGTGCTCAGTAAATATTAATTTTCAAACAGACAGACGGACATGCTAGATCGATTCATCTCTTTATAATTTCTGGTTCTAAGAAGTTTCCTTTAATGCTTTACAAACTTATCGACAAAATGTTAAAATCCGTTCATACTTTTTGTGACGAGTAAAAACAAAATAATAAAAAAAAAGTGGGTTAAGTAATTTTATTTTGCGTTTGCTCAAATTTTTACCAAATTGAAAAATAATACAAGAACAGCATGAAAAACGCATTTCAATGAGCTTTCGATAGCTTCAATTAAAATGGCAATTAAAAAATTTTAACATCCGCACACAGACACAAAAAAACCAATAACAAATGGTAGCAACATAAAAAGAAAACAAAAAATACCAGTTTTATAGATGTTTTTTATACATCATATGTGGTGCACCGTATTACGCTTCACTAAATGCTGTACACTTCTTTTTTATATACTCTTTCTGGAGGTTAAAAGAATATACCAGGGTTGTGTGGAATAATCAAGGCAAACATTTATATATGGGATTACGAACTGCTTTAAATGAAAAGTCTCAATAAAGCACAACGTTCTCAAATCAAGCACACCATTCTCAAATCAAGCACACTTTTTAAATTGAGAAACAACTTGATTGTAGCACATTTCGGAATTCTCCTCAAGAACTAAATTTAGTGCCGACACTAATTAGAGTCGACTTTACTTTTTGATTACGGGTATAAAAAAAAAACCCCTCACGAAGCGTATTAAAGCTTTGACTACAAAAAATAACTGTTTTTCTTTTACTAATTCAACTCCACAAGCATTTATTAATGTTATCATTGAAGGAGTACACTGCTTCATACAAACTTTACTTGTTTCTCTCATATTTTTTTTTTTTTTTTTTTTTTTTCAAAATGGCTGCCAAACGTGTTGAGTATGTCATATTAACGGAAATTAATTTCAGTGTTTCTTTATTTCCTTTTCTTTCATTTTTATTATTTCTGTTTTTTTTTTTTTGCTACTCTTTTTTACCAATCGTATATGTGTGCTTTGTTTTTTTCCACTTTTTTCTTCTTCTACATTTTGCTGTTCATTTCCTTGTGAGTGCACAAATGGCTGCCGCTGTCTATACACATACATATGTATCTGTCTCATTTGTACACACATGCTCTTTCTTTCTTGCATTTCATGTATTTCTGTTGCATAAATAAAGGTTTAATATAGCGTATGATGAATTTTATTATTATTGCCAGTAGTCAGCAGTAGTTTTTTTCCTTCACATCTTTAGACTCTTTTCAATTTATTGCAGGCGTTTTCACAGAAAACAAGCACCGGAAATAAATTTGTTTTTGTTGTGCCAGCTGCTCGGTAAAAGGTTTCACAGCAATCGTATTGTTTATTTTTTCTTTTGCATTTGTTTGGTTTATACAAAAAAAAAAATAAAAAAAAAAATAAAAAAATATTTTTTTTTTTTTTAATGCATACTGAAATGCACCAAACTGTTTCCTAATTGTATCAAACAGTCGCAGACCGCAATCGTTTGTAAACTTCTGATATAAACACGTGTAGCTGTAGCAACAAATTAAATCACATTCAATTCGATTTATCAAACGCATAAATTAAGGAATAAATTGTTTATGATATATACCCTACGAATTAGAGTATATTTGTTCGCAAACATAATATAGAAAAGACCTTTTAGAATCTTTTTTTTAATCGAGCCTCAATCTTGGATTTTAGAAAAGAACAATTAATTTAAATTCAAGCCCTATTTGACTTTTCTACGTCAAATCATATTCTGGGAGCAAGTGGATCTCCCGTTGAGAAAGAATAACTCATATTTCTAGAAATACAAAATAGTAAAAATATTTCTATGTCCGCTATGGACGTTGAAACCATGCAACCGATGAGTCCCAAACATGTTTTATTCGAAAGGCAGCAATGCAAGTAAATATAAATGCCACTAAAACAATGCATTAGACACAATCGGTTCATTTAAGAAGTCGGTTTTCTAATAGTCCCAACATTTTAAGCGATTCGCTGCAATCAAAACGAAAGCGGTATTTTTTAGTATGTTTTTATTCTGCGTTGTAATCAAAAAAAAGTACAAAAATGTCATCGAAAACAAAAAACACCAGATGCCAATCGGAAAAAAGCTGGAAGAGTAGACGAGATGTCCGTGGAACGTACGTATGGAAAATTTAAGCAGTTTGTGAGGTCAAAATTAATTACTCAAAACGAAGCAAGATATTTAAGTTTGGTTTTTTGCATTCGGTTTCTGCATTGGAAAATTTGAGATTAGGTTCTAAAATTTAAATTTCACGCAAAGTGGTTAAAAGTGGCTTTTTTTATTACAATGATTTGAACGAGAATTAAATACTCCATAACACATAATATTTTTTCATGAATGGACTCGTTTGGACTCATTTTGTATACCTTTTGAAAAGTGACGTTTGTTAGACTACTTACCATTTTACATTATTAAGGGGACAGAACGATTGATTTTTAAATTTGACACTCACAAACACATAATACAAACCACACTTATTCGAATCGGAGACCCCCATAAAGTATATATATTATTGATCAGCTCGACGAGACAAATCGATTTAGCAATGTCCGTCTATCTGTCTGCGTGTCTGTCCGTCTGTTGCAATGCATATTTCTCGAAAGTTTCAAAGATATTGACCTGAAACTTTAAACTTAATCTTTTGGGCTCCTAGGCAGTTTGTATGTCAGAATACCAAGGTGCCACGCCCATTTTTGGATATAGCCCCATACAAACTTACCATTTTTTTCGATTTTTTTGTATGAAAATTGTTATTATTTGTAAATGCATTTACTACAAATATGGGTAAAAGCACTTCTAATGATATCCAATTTGAAAAGAAATGTGCCACGCCCATTTTTTGATATGGGCCCCATACAAACCAAGCGCCCATTTTTCTGTTTTTGTATGAAAATAGTTCATATTTATGGATATATTCACTCTAATCTGAGTAAAATCACTTCTACTGTTATCCTATGAATATGCTACCGATATGACAAGATCGGGCTACTATAATATATAGACCTATACAAACTCACCTTCCATTTTTTTTTTTTTTTCAAGAAAATGATTAAGGTTTCGTGTGGCGGGTATTTGAGCATCGGTGCTACCGAAGTTAACGTTTTTGCTTGTTTAATCTCATTTTACACATAAAAGAAACTTTTGTCTTATTTTTAAATTATCCTATATAAACCTTTTTCGAAATCTAAGGTACCTTTTGAGCTGTCAAAAACGAATCTATTTTTTTTTTTCAAAGTATCAATCCAATGTGTGTCATTTAAAATCAATATATATATATATATATATATTTTATTTATTATTCATCGAAAAATTTGGAAAAATATTATTTAAATATAAAAATTTTCCAAATACCAAACCAAAAAAAAAAAAAACGAAAATTGTTAATGGCCATCATGTAGATCGCTGCTCTGATCAGAATTATCATTGTTATTTTCTTTGATCGGTACTGCTCAGAATAATCTCATCCGAATTTTCATTGTTATTTTCTGGATCGGTACTGCTCAGAATAATCTCATCAGAATTATCATTGATATTTTCTGGATCGGTGCGCAAAGTTATCTCATCAAAATTATCATTGTTATTTTTTTCGTTGGTACGCGAGAAGTCCATCACATTTGCAATGGCCCACTCGCCGATTCCTTTCCTTTGAAGCAAAATGTCAAATATTCGAGAAAAGAGGGCATTCCCCCACTTCTGCCGATTCCTTTTCTTCCAGTAATCTTTTTTCTTGTAAGCGCAAATGTCACATATTCGAGAAAAAGATGTGTAGTTTTTAGTACTTTCAACAGTCTATGCGGGGGATGTGGTTTGTATTTTGTATCACAATCCAGTACGAGTGACGCGGGCGAAACTCTTTGGCTCCTTTCCCTTTCCCGCCCCTGTTGAAACCTTGCCGTCGTTGCTACCGTCGCCTAGCTTACTTTTAAAAGAGTATGCGACTGCATCCATTATCCGATCGCACACTTCTGTTATATCTATAATGCATTTTACTTCCCTCAATTTGAGTCTTTTGCAATTTTCGAGCAAACAGGGGACTGACGTGTTCGAATTGTATAAATTCGATTGAGAACATGCTTTTACGCTGTTCCCAGTCGTGATGCAAACTAACGTACTGCAAAGCATAAAATATTTCAATTTCCGAATTAATTGCAATATTATCGTTTTTAAGCAAATTTGAAATTGCATTTATGTCCAGCTCAATGAATTCCCTGCTGGCAACCAGTGTCAAAAAGAACTTCTTTACACGCGACAGCAGCTCATAGTTGCACTCGGCGATACCTTGTCGCTTGGCATCCATAAACATAAGAACCGCTCTATCTTCCGTATACAACTGATCGTCACCTAAAGCAATTGTTGAGTTAGTTGATCGATCTTTAAAAATGTGGCCGCCTTTAGCAACTCACAGAGCGTAATTTTTTTTACATCTATGTCCTTCTTACTAAGCATCCAGTCGTATATAACTTCGAATGCATTTTTAGAGATGTTGTCTTCCGGTAGTACTACACACATACCAGGCGCACAATCATCAAAAAAACTTCGAATAGGCTTGTAAAACTTCCACATGCACGGGGAATTGTGCAGATCCAATCTTAATTATTATGTTAGTAAATTTACGCTTCTCATAATTTTCTTTTTAGCAATGTTTCCAGCTTAGTCTTCTTCGCCGGTACATGCTCCCATTTATCGGAATATGTATATCCCATGTCAACGAATGAAACTGCTTCTATCTTGGGACACGGTGGATATTTTCCAACGATGTCATTCCAAAGTGCATCTTCTGTAGCGGAACAGCTAGCAGTCTCGTTTTCGCTTACAGAATCCAATCCTTCAGCCATTTTCAATTTAAACAAATCTTTGTGTGTGTGTATTATGTGTTTCCAGTATAAAATATATAATTTTTCTTTTGTGTCTGGTTCTGTTGAAAATATGTAACTGAATGAAAATTTTTTTTTGAAGTGTGGTGAGACTTGAGAAATTGAGAATTGAAAAATATCCCGCCTTCTGTGTTTTTGATAAAAAAAAATAGCAAATTTTTCTAAAAGTTTCTAAGATCGATTTAAAACGTTGGTTTGGTTCAGCAGATTATGATGCGTTTGATGAGCGAGGTCGAGTAAAAAACAAAGTCTATATCGGCATTATGAGCAGTTATATTCAATTCCGTTTCCATTTCTTGTTTAAAATGCATCTCGAATGTTTCAAAATTTCTTAAATTTTTTATACCGGTTTCCCTTAATGGTAATATGGTCAAGTGATGCTGCTCTGGAGAAGCCTTGTATTTTGACAGTTTCGTAAGCACGGTCTTAATAAATTAAAGAAGCATATGCCTCACTAACTGGTAAAATTTTCCAAAGTGCACACGCCGGGAAGCCGCTAGTATTTTACAAAACCTCATTTTTACTGCATGTTACATAAATTCGTTTAAACTCTATATAAACAATAGGCTAAAGGGTATAAAAATAAAAAAAATAAAAAAAATTTCACAGATTAATTAAGCAATGCGGTGAACAAAAGTGCAGAAAAGCAAACAATGTTGGCAGTTAAAATTCCACAAAAAAAAAACACAAAAAACAACAACAATAAGAAAAATAAACACAAAGCTGCGCATAAACCGATTAACTCAATAAAGCGTAAGTGAAAAAGTGACAAAGTCAACGAAAAAAAATGAAAAAAACATAAATACAAACAGAGAGACAGAGGCAGACACAGCGTTGGGCAGCTAAAAGTCATGTCAAGCGCAACAAACATTGCGTATAAGTAACGAAACAGATGAATCGACTACGCCAGAGCACACATACGCCACGTTGCATTTGCAGCACAGACTGCATGACGTCGTCGTCATACATAAAAGGGAGCGAACGAACGTTTATAAAAACGTGGTTTACGTTACTTCGGTTTGTTTATGATGCGCTACTTCACCTTTTTTCTTTTTTTTCTGTCATAGACACACACAGAAGCTGCCAGCCAAAACCAAACCAAGCAACATTCTCTGGCGGCCAGTAAGCATTAAAACATACTGACTGACCGAAAACATGTGGCTTTACTGCAGCAGCAATGATGATGATGACGACAGCATCAAGTATCGTTGTCACATGCCGCATGTTGTGACACTGCAGGGACACTGCAAGTGGCATCACTTAATGAAGCAGCGGCAGCAGTAGCCGTAGCAGCTGGTGCCAGAAACCAGTAACCAGCAGAAGTGCAGCAAAGTACTTAAATTATGAAGCATAATTCGCGAGAAAATATATGTGACAAGTTTAGTAAGTGTAATGCGCGTATTTCTCGCAGTTGGCTATCATCGTCGTCGTCATTGTCAGCAACAGCCGCAATGAAGCATATGTTACCTTTGACCTTTAATGGTAGCATGCCGCATGTTGTGCATTGTGAATTTTATTTCTTTAAAATATTTCTTTTATTTCTCATTAAAATGCTGGTCAAAGGTCAGCTAAACTTATGCATTTTTATGAAATTGCAACAGAAAAAATAAAAACATAACAATTTTCTTTTTTTAATTTTTCTTTAAATTCTTCTGGTTTGCTACTTATCTATTCAGAAGATTCTAGCTCAAGATTTGAAAGTGTTAAATTTTATTAGTGTAAAGTAAATTAACCCAGATTGGCGTTAGCGTTCGCTTCAAACTCTCGACCAAGGATACTGAAAATAAATGTGCCTTTTAATTATTTCATTTTCACAAGGAGGATTTATGCTAGGTACGCATCTAAATTGTTGGGTTTTCTTACAATGGTGACTCTAGTAAATAATGTTGTACAAAAAAATCACTTTCGTTGATTTTTTCACAATGATTTAAAAGTCGCAATGAAGCATTTGTAAAGGTTGATTTTTTAAGAGCTTGAGAACTTAAAAAAAAAAAACGCATAAAATTTGCAAAATCTCATCGGTTCTTTATTTGAAACGTTAGATTGGTCCATGACATTTACTTTTTGAAGATAATTTCATTTAAATGTTGACCGCGGCTGCGTCTTAGGTGGTCCATTCGGAAAGTCCAATTTTGGGCAACTTTTTTCGAGCATTTCGGCCGGAATAGCCCGAATTTCTTCGGAAATGTTGTCTTCCAAAGCTGGAATAGTTGCTGGCTTATTTCTGTAGACTTTAGACTTGACGTAGCCCCACAAAAATAGTCTAAAGGCGTCAAATCGCACGATCTTGGTGGCCAACTTACCGGTCCATTTCTTGAGATGAATTGTTCTCCGAAGTTTTCCCTCAAAATGGCCATAGAATCGCGAGCTGTGTGGCATGTAGCGCCATCTTGTTGAAACCACATGTCAACCAAGTTCAGTTCTTCCATTTTTGGCAAAAAAAGTTTGTTAACATCGAACGATAGCGATCGCCATTCACCGTAACGTTGCGTCCAACAGCATCTTTGAAAAAATACGGTCCAATGATTCCACCAGCGTACAAAACCACACCAAACAGTGCATTTTCGGGATGCATGGGCAGTTCTTGAACGGCTTCTGGTTGCTCTTCACTCCAAATGCGGCAATTTTGCTTATTTACGAAGCCATTCAACCAGAAATGAGCCTCATCGCTGAACAAAATTTGTCGATAAAAAAGCGGATTTTCGCATTTCGAACCGAACACTGATTTTGGTAATAAAATTCAATGATTTGCAAGCGTTGCTCGTTAGTAAGTCTATTCATGATGAAATGTCAAAGTATACTGAGCATCTTTCTCTTTGACACCTTGTCTGAATCCCGCGTGATCTGTCAAATACTAATGCATAAAAATCCTAACCTCAAAAAAATCACCCGTTATATCACTCTTCGCGAACAGTGAACCTGTTCAATAATCGGCGATTTTATCACTGTTTGCAGTTACTGTGATTTTCAAGAACACACGTAGTCGATATACAACACTAATGAAATTTGTCCTTAATCAGACTTATTCTCAATTTCACTTTCACAAAATTTTATCGAAAGTAGAAATAATAAAAACCATTGTCAAATTTTAGGTGTTTCAAATAAACACCCTGCAGTACTGAAGGTGTCGATTGGCCATGTTTGAACTTTTACTTTCCTGACTGACCCTATGGTAAGCGAACGCCGAACCACCGAGAAAAAAAATATGTGCGCCCGAAAGCGAAAACAATGACAGTGAATTCGAAATGGAAGTGGTCGAGGAAATAATAAATTTAAATAATATCAAAGGAATAACGTAGCAGCAAGGACAAGGAGAAACAGTGCCAGCCATAAAATTCTTGATTCAAACTGTGAAGAATCTAAATCGGATGAACATGGAAATCAACGACACAAACCGAGAGCTTTATGTTTGTATGGATTCAGGTAAAAATTTTTGCTGTAAGTCTAATTCTTATTTATTTTTTACAGATTGATGCAATTAAGATTCACATTATGCAAGTTGAAAAACCTAAAAAAGTATTTAATGGGTACCCATGTTAGTACCCTTTTCATGGGTACCCATGTAAGTACACATAGCATGGGTAACTTTGTATGTACCCATTTCATGGGTACCCATGTAAGTAGCTTTCATGGGTACCATGTAAGTACCCATATCATGGATAACTTTGTATGTACCCATTTCATGGGTATCCATGTAAGTACCCTTTTCATGGGCACCCATTTCACTAGTTCGCGGAAAACGATGTGTGCCTAGTACTAGAGGGCAATTACTCAAATTATATAAAAAAATCGTTTAACTTTATTTTTTTTTCCTTTGCCACGCAGAAAATGTTTCATTATGCGCTTGCGACATTTTTCAGTAAATAAAAAAAAAAAAAAAATACAAAGAAATGAGCATGCAATAATTTTGTTCTTTTTTTTGTTTCCTTAATGCAATTTTATGCACAGCAGAATGCCCGAAACAAAGCAATCCTTCACTTCTGACCAATTTTAATATGCAGCAGTTGAGCAGAGTTATTGCAAAAGTTTCATTTTGACTTTTTTAATGATGCAACTTTCGATTTAATGTTTAAAACTTTTAATTTTTTTTTTTTTTATAAATTTTCAAGGGATTTTAAAGTTTTACATAACTTAAATTTTGTTTCAAATTTTTATGGAAATAAAAAAAGTATAAAGTGTGTAAAATTTGTGCTGCGCTAAGAGATTTGCATGCAGCTAACTAACGAAACTTAATTACCAGAAAAATTCAGAGTTAAGAAGCTGTCTCTGATTGAAATATCCCACAGCAGCAGCAGCTTTGATGTGTGCTGCTACTCTGAGAGAGTGTACAAAAAGTTAACAGAAACACAATAAAGATTCCATTCTAATTAAGTTAGTCCATATCAATACCAACAAACAAACAAACTGTCTATCTGATGTGCATTACATATGTAAGCATCAAATCAAATCGCGCAGCCGAAGTATAAATTCATTCGTTACCAAAGTATAACCACATCCTGCTCACATACACATACACACACATACACACACAACAGCTGACAGCGTTGCAAAACAATGTGCTTCATTAATTATTTGCTAATTGGACAAAATACTTTGGCCATTGTCAGTAGTAATGCCGAAAATGTAGCAGCAGCAACAACAACTACAATTGCATTGAAGTAACAAAATTAAATTGCATCTTATGTGCGTGTGTGTGTGTGTGTTTAGGTTTAAAGTAGTTCCTTGTAACATTTACCGTACTCAAATGAAACCCTACGTTTGCAAACGGTTTATGCAGACAAACAAACAATTGAACAAACGAAGCATAAATCAAGTACAAAATACCCAGTGGATCAACACCTACAAACAGGTGCAAATGTGCATGTAGATGTGTATTGTACATAAGTAGTGGTGAATGTGCAGTTACAATTACTTATACACTCTTTTATCTACGTATTCCAACATTTTGTAGCTGCTTTAGGGTGTTCCAAAAAATACATGGAACAAATTTTTTTAACAAAAATTACCCAGTACCCAACCTTTTTTTCCTTAAGTTAAGTCCTTTCGTACTATCATACTTCATTGTATTCGATTTTCATACAAACACTCAAAAAAATGGGTATATTCGTATGGGGGCTATATTTAAAATTTCTTTGCTCCTACACATATTGGGACATTTCATTGGGACCATCATAGACTTATTTAATACTAAATTTAGACTTTCTAGAATAAGTAACAATAACGTTTTTATGCAAAAATTAAACATTTTGGGGTAGATTTGTATTGAGGGGTACCCTTTAAAATGGTTCTAGAGAAAACCGTGCACACTTGACGGTTTAGGAGAGTCTAAGTTTCGGACATGGAACTTCTATCTCTTATTGTCTCCCCTTCCAATGCTACTCAAGAAAATATATTTTCTTTATAGAATCTATCTAGCCTTCTATGTACTGTGTGTTATATACATTTGCACAAACTTAATATACCTATTTACCTTTGGGTACACGGTATAAAAAGGGTCTTTTTCTTTTCGATAGAGAACAATACAAGGGTTGGAGGCATACATTTTTTTTTTGGACCACCCTAAGCTGCATGAATTTTAAGTATTGTATTTTTGTGTATAACCAATAGCAGCTACGATAGTGCATATTTTTAAGAGATTCGAGAGAGTATCAGTTAAGAGAAAATGTTAATAGATGCAAGAATAGTTTTCATAACACCTTTTTAAAAGTTTCTGTTCGTCTGTCTCATCTGGAATAGAGTTCCCATTGCGTTTTGGGGTTCAATTAGCTGATTTTGTTCGTTATGTAGTAAACCAATTATACGGTTTTGAAAGAAAGATTTTATTTATCTTAAAAATGTATGTTGGTGTTTTTACTTTAGTTGATGGTGTCCCATAAGAGCATGAAAAGGTAATTCGACTTTTGGATATGTGCAGCTATAGCGTCTGAGCAAGTGTTTATTTTTGCGTTTATTTTGTCAGCTGTCTTCATAAATATGGACAACTTACGATTGCCAAATTAATCGAACCGATAAGAGAAATCGGCGTTAACGCAAGTTATCGAAAGTCACTTTCTTATACCTACCTGTCTTTACTTTTGTACATGATTTAAGGTTCACTTTTCCAGTTTTAATTAGTGTTATTGTGAAGTCACAAAAATGTTTTGTGTCAAACTGTATAAATGCAAAAAAAAAACAAGCAAGAATTTTAACTTCGGAAGCACCGAAGCTCAAATACCCGCCACACGAAACTTTATTAACTTTCTTGAAAAAATAAAAAAATAGAAGGTGAGTTTGTTTGGGTCTATATGTTATAGTTGCTCGATCCTAGGATAACAGTAGAAGTGATTTTACACAGATTGGAGTGAATATATCCATAAATAAGAACTATTTTCATACAAAATCTGAAAAATGGGCGCTTTGTTTGTATGGGGGCCATATCAAAAAATGGGCGTGGCACCTTTCTTTTGAAATTGGATGTCATTAGAAGTGCTTTTACCCATATTTGTAGTAAATGCATTTACAAATAATAACAATTCTCATGGTAAGTTTGTATGGGGGCTATATCTAAAAATGGGAGTGGCACCTTGGTTCTGCCATAAAAAACTGCATAGAAACACAAAAGCTTAAGTTTAAAGTTTCAGGTCAATATCTTTAAAACTTTCCGAGAAAAACGCATTGCAACAGACAGCCGGACAGACAGACGGACATGGCTAAATCGATTCGTCTCGTCGAGCTAATCAATAATATATATACATTATAGGGTGTCCGATGCCTCCTTAAATGCGTTACAAACTTTTCGACAAACTGATAATACCCTTCACACTATGTGTGGCGGGTATAAAAAAAAATAGAAGAGTTCTTGAAAACGAACTTTCACCACATATGGGAAAAAACCGCAGCAACAATGGGTCATTCCAGAAAGATAACGCTTCTCAGCTTGTTTCAAGGTTAACAACGTAGTATTTGACTCTCAGAGTAGCTTACTATTGCTTCGGCTGGCTTTAAGTCTGTACTACAATCTGGTTAAGAATATCAAAGGCATTTTTTAAACTGCAATTTCGCTTTGTATGGGATTTAAGTTTAAAAGTAGGCCTAGCATTATAGTTCTTCGTGCAGTTGTTGTCGAGAGAAACTGAAATTCCAAACATCTTAATAGATTTAAAACCAGTCGAAATAAACAGACAGACAGACAGACTTGGCTAGATCGATTTTATACGCTTAGTCTTGAAGATATTAAATTAGGCTTTTTTTACACAAATCAGCAACGAAGAGTATAACAGAATCGGTTCTAATGGAATTAAATGTTTGACTTGTTTAATTGTAAACTATCTAAATAACAGCATAGGTATGTGTGCGTCTGTGTGTGTGTGTGTATGAGCATTAAATTGTCTAATAGGTTAAGTACAATTAATTTAAATGCCATTCTAATGCATTTACAAAAATAGTTTCGTAAATTATGAGCAGCATTTTAATGTGAATAACAACATTGTTTAGTATGGGCAGAATATTTGAAATTATTATTATTTTATAAGAATAATAATTCTTATAAAATGTTTAGATATAAATTAAAGATATGCAAGAAGTTTATATTTCGTCAATTTAGGCATACAAATAAATTTGATTAAATAGCAAATAGCAAATATATTGCTTTTAAATTGTATTGCATAAAATTAGGCGTTTTTTTTTTACTAAGATACTAACAGCATTTTTTTTATTAAATTTTTTTTGTACAACAAATTTTCTTTTAAATTTATTAACTTAGCAAATGTTGCCTAAAACTAAAATTTATTTTAAAACCACCAAAGCTACTTATCAAGGCAAATACTCAGAAGAAAGCAAAGCTACTTAATCCTTTTAGGCATTTGCTATTCTTAAGCAGCTATCAGAGCGCAACAGACATACTCGTACACATTGCTTACTTCAATATATCTCAGCCACAACAAGCCGCACTTCTTATACCTCAAACTTTTTGATATATGTACAACAACACTGCACGGCAGGCAATGTTGTTTGTTTCATCTACACTGGCAACACTTAATAAATGCGCCGAAAACTGTTCGAAAATAAACGAGCAAATAAATAACCACTTCAAGTATGAAAGGAAATAAAAAAAAAAAAAGAAGTAAGGACGAGCGAATAAGTACGCCTAAAGCGCTGCGTTTATGTCCTTATATGATTTTTTTTTTTTTGCTTAGGGTTAGAGTTCGTCGTAAAGTTCAATGTATGTTCTAATGTATTTATACAAGTGGAAAAAAAAGAATGTGTTCTAAGCTGTTAACGTGAGTGGGTGTATAGTGAATTCCAATATATTTCTTGCCTGCAGGTGCATGTTTTTTGTTGATTTCCTGTAACACTACTCGACTTGATAAGTCTAATATTTTATTTAAGTTTTTTTTCTTTTTTATTTTTTTAAGGTATTTTCTTTGTGGAAATTTTCGTTTTTACATATTTTCATTCTATTATTGCTTTGATGCCATTTTTTGTTACTTTCTTTATTCGTTTAGTAGGTATACGCTTCATATATTGTATAAAAAAATTTATGGTTAATTCGACACTAAATTTGTCACACCCAGCAGAAGTTGCTGAAGATTTTTAAAGCAAAAAAAAAGCACTTCAATTTTTTTTTAACTTTTCGACGTTCCACCATGAAATGTTCCACCAGTCTAAGAAATACTACACTGATCATTTCTCCAATGTATCAGGTAATAAACCAGATTTCAATCCGATCGAGAATATTCCAACTCAAATGGCACTAAAAATGCTAAGAAAGAAGCCCCGAATAATGTCTAAACTAAAAAAGTTTGGTATGACGAAATTTAAGCGGAATATTTTAGAGTTTAAAACGTTATTTTAGGGTATCGTAACATAGTATTAAAAAAGTTTCTAAACATGCGAACCACTCATCTAGTCATTATCGGACGTCTTCATAAGATTTGAAGTGCTGCTCAGCAAGCGTGTCCCATCGACGAAAACAGGTGGTACCAGGTCTGGCGAATTAGCGGGATGATGTAGTGAGTGTCTCCAAGTAATTTCGGACCTTAGCTGACGTTGCACATAGTGTGTTGTAGTGGAGTAAAATAACTTTTTTCATGTCTTTGCTTATAATTCGGGTTTTTTCACGCAGAGCTCGGTTCAACTTGATCAGTTGTTGGTGGTTGGTGATTAGTGTTGGTAAAAAAATCACTGTCAGTGATTTTTTCGCTGTGATTTGAAAATCGCAATGTCGCAGTGGTTGGTGATTAGTGTTGGTAAAAAATCACTGTCAGTGATTTTTCGCTGTGACTTGAAAATCGCAATGTCGCAGTGGTTGGTGATAAGTGTTGGTTAAAAATCACTGTCAGTGACTTTTCGCTGTGATTTGAAAATCGCAATGTCGCACTGCGACTGAAAGTAGTGATTTGTGATTTTATTGCTCCTCAGTGAATATGTGCAACTATCGGTGATTTTGTGTATCGCTCTTTTGCGAACATAGAAACTGTTCTATTATAAGTGATTAGTGCTTTTATTATTCCTCGCAAATCTTTCATATTCGCTTGATCAACGAACCTGTACAAATTTGTTGATACATTTGCCAGTCACCAGATTCGTCAAAATGTGCAATTCACTGAGAGCACGGTTTATTGAAACGATTCAATGGTGAAAGCGCAATTGCAACAAAAATGTGAGTAGAAGACAAAGTGAAATGTTTTTTTTATACAAAAAAGAAAAACAAACGTTCGAATGCAAAATGTTTTCTGCCAAACTGTCGTGACTAACTTAAACCGGAAATTGTAAAGGGAGCAACCAAGAGCACACATGTGAACAACGCAACTCAGGTGACATTGCGAAAATCACTGTGAAAAAATCACCGAATAAAATTAGAGGTTTATTTTTCAATGAATTAAAACAAAGTCGGTTTGTTATGTTGGTGTGGCGAAACAGTTCAGTTAGTGGCGATTTTGTGTAACACTCTTCGCGAATAGTGAACTTGTTCAGTAGTCGCTGATTGTTTTTGTTCAATGGCGATTTTATCACTGTTTGCAGTTACTGCGACTTTCAAGTCGGTGACGCTAATCACACTGCGACCAAAAAAAATCATTATTTTTGCCAACACTAGACTAAAGCACTCCTTCTTGTTTGTGCAGCACATAAGAGCTTCGGTTTTATTAAACTTACTAGTTTTTTCGCTTACACTTGCAAGCATTTCTTATACCATTTAAACCGCCAACATCAATAGTTAAATAATCCAAAGTAATGGATTTTCTTTTGTGGGCGTCAATGGAACATTTTCTTTTTTATATTTTTTTTTTATTTCGATTTTACTTCTTATGGCGATTTGTTGCCCAACTCCGGCTATTTGAGCTTTCTACAACAGCTCCGTATGGTATTAAATCGAAATGAGTTGCGTTGTTCAAATCGAATGTTGTTAGCTTTTTTTTTCTTTTTTTTTTTCTTTTTTTTTTTTTAAGGAGTCATTAAAGTTGCCTGCAAATGTTGCTCATAAATATAAAGTGCTGCTACTTTGCTTTTGCCTTTTTTTTTGATTTTTTATGCAGGATTATTCCCGGTGATTTTGTTTTTATTTTCATTTTTTTTTTGTGTGCTTTTTGCTTATATTTTATGAAATCTGCTTGTGGCATAAATAAAGAAAAAAAAAGCGAGAAAATTGTTAGAAGCAACAACATTTATGGTGTTGCATAACCCCAGGTTAGTCAGATTAACGCTTTTGATTTTAGTATTTGTAAATTTAAAATAGATTTTGTTTTAATTAGGAAAAAAGGATATTTTTACATATATTCCTGCATAACTAGTTTAAGACTGGCAGCATTGTTAGTCGTTTACTTGCACAAAGTACTTTTACATTTATTTACATTTTAATGATGAGTCTGTCTCTGAAGCCAATCTACTATTGCTGCACAAAAGATAATCATCATTTTGGAATGAAGCCTTTGACTACTCAAGAACTTTTTGTCGCTGTATATGCATTCATATTGTAGTCAAGCGTACGTTTCCTGACTTGACAATGGACGACGACTTGAACTTATTTTTAGTGAAAACATTGTCATCTTCTCATGCGCTTTTATCATTTTGTCGAGCAGTTTTGTATGCATCAACATGGTGTCATTGCTTGCTTTCATCGTTAAGTCCAAAGCAATAACTTTACAAGAAGCACATTTCGATGCAATGAAACTAACATTTCCTTTACTCGACAACATCAACAGCAGCAGCAGTAGCAGCACTTACAACTTACAATAACTATAAACATTAGTTTAATTTGAAATAAGTTTATACTCGGTTGCCAGTACTTCCTTTTCTAAGTGCTCATCATGCTCAAGAATATTGTTTCAAGACAGTGAAGAAAACTTGTTGAATACAATTTAAAAAGCAACTCACGCAGCAATATGCAATATGCAAATGCTGCCAATTTGTGTGCTTACATTGACTGAGTTAAGGACTGACAACTTGCCGCTACATCACATCCGCTACACAAAAGCTTTTCTCTTGATATTGCTGTCTCGTTCGTCTACTTTGCATCCATTTTCAATTTCAATTTTAATTATTATTATTTTTTTTTTTAAAGAAATTAAATTTATTTGAACTTTATTTGAGTACATAGCTCTCTCTCTCTCTCTTAGGAATTGCTGTAAAAGCAATTATACTGAATTGTTAAGGCCAATGGGACGTAAGTGTATGTGTGTGTGTGTGATATGTGGCAAACATGTTGCATGCGTAATATCTAAAATTCTGCATAGTATCCAACATTGTTTTGAAATTACATTAACATTTACAAGCAAAAAGTACATAAAATACAAAAAGCCTTAAAGCTTATTTTAAAATATGCATTAAATAAATACAAAGATAGTTTGTATGAAGGAAATATCTCAGTCATCTAAACTTCCTTCAGCTCACGCTTTTCTAGGTCTCTGTTTTTGCGTTTCAAAAGAAACGTTTTTGCCGTAGCAGTACGACATTCCTCATCGTACCAGAAGCCTCTTTGGCTGCTGTACTTAATAAGTTGGAGATATGTTTCCACTGATCGTTTAAACAGTCGGATGAAGCGAAGAGTAGTAGTCTCTCTAAGGAGCTGAGAGACCCTTGTTGAGTTGGAGATATGTTTCCACTGATCGTTTAAATAGTCGGATGCCGTAGTAGTCTCTCTAAGGAGCTGAGAGACCCTTGTTGAAACGGCAGTGGCGGTCTACGCACCTTGGCTAGAACAAGATAGTGGTTCGAGTCAATGTTGGGACCTCTGTTTACTCGTACATTAAACACACTCAATGCAACTATGACATCGATCAGCACGTGGTTTATTTGGGTGCTGAGGACTGGGAAGTCACTGCGCCAAGTTGCTTTGTGGATGTCGAGGTTACGGCCCGCAGCAAAGTCGATTAGCCTTTGTCCATTGTTATTGGTGGTGTCATGTAGGCTAAATTTGCCGATGGCTGGGCAAAACATTTCTCCCAATTCGGGCATTCAAATCTCCAATGACAATTTTGAGACTTTCTAAGCGCTCAGATTTTAGCTTTGATGCGTATCGATACGCATAGGTATATCTAGGCAAGGCGCTCGTGTACAGCTGTAAATTTGGAAACAAGATCACGTAGTTTTCTACTAACCGCGAAGCCACAATTGACTCTCATGCGCACAATAGTAGATGTCGAAGGTTGCTTTTTCTATGTACGAGGTGTGTTCAAAAGTATCGCATATTTTGTGTTTTTTATTTAATTATTTATTTATTCATGAATATCTATTTTGTCCCCTTTAAAGTAGCCCCCTCCCGATAAAATACACCTATGCCAACGTTTTTTCCAATCCTCGAAATATGCCAAATAGTCCCTTTCCGGTATAGCCATCAGCGCCTTCTTCGATTTAGCTTTTATCTCCTCAATCGACTCGAAACGCGTTCCCCGGAGTAGTCTCTTGAGTTTTGGGAATAGCCAGAAGTCACACGGTGCCAAATCAAGCGAATACGGTGGTTGCGGAACGATATTGGTTGGATTTTTGGGAAAAAAAGCCACGAAAAATCAGTACAGTTTTTAAAAAAAAATTCATCATTTTTGCTACCAAATGAGACTTGACACGTTTGAGGCCCAAAACATCCTTCAAAATTGTATTAATTGATCCTTTCGATATGCCAATTTCATCAGCAATGTCTCTCATAGTTAATCGACGGTGTGCAAGCACTAATTCTTTTACTTTTTGGATGTGAGCATTGTCCGTTGAGGTCGATGGTTGATCAGGGAGCTCTTTCGTCTTCAACACGTTCGCAACCTCCTTTAACAATTTGTACCAATCAAATGTTGTTGATTTTGGTAGAGCTCGGTCCCCACAAGCCTTCTTCAACATTTTTATTCCATTTATTCCATTCAGAAAAAAAAAATTTGATACAGGTTCTTTGATTCATTTTTTTGAATAGGTAAAAATCGAAGACGATCCAAAACACGTGCAAGCAAAGCAGCTGTCAACAATTAAGTGAACATTCAAAATGGCCGAGCTTGTCGGCATAAGTGAAAGACATGAGTACCAACATAACGCCACAAAAAAATCGAAATTCGAATATACGTAACCCGCGAAAATTCAAAATTCGCGATAATGTTTGAACACACCTCGTATTCATTTCTAATCTATCGCACTTCCCGAATGGCTGTAAAATCAGCCTTAAGTTTGTCAAGAGTGTCAATAAGATGTTTAGTCGCACCATTCCTGCTAATGGGTTGGACATTCTAGGTGCATATTTTTAAATCGTATTTCTTAAGTCTTTTTTCCGGTGTTTGTTATCATGAGTAGCAGAATTAACTGTAGTTAGGGTCTCCATGCCCCTGCCGCGGAGTTCCCCACGGATGCATTTGTATTTCTGCTTTTCGGTTGAGGGGACCAATCGCCTGCGAAACAAACTTCATCCTAAGGACATGTCTCTATATACGACTTTTACGTCAAGCTGAGCGTGCTGTGGTGCTATTCTTGAGCGCCCGCACACCACACGTGAAGGACACTATATGTGACCGGTAAAAAACCTTAAATTCAGCTCAAATGCCCCTCACACCAAACTTTAAGTAGCTTACGCATGATTATCACTGATTAAAACAAACTGGTTAGACTTGTTAGCTAGCTAACCAGGATTCAGTTATGTAAGTTAAGTTTTATAAATAAAAAAAATCTGTCTGTCTGCATAATCTGTATTTATAAAATAGTAAAAATGTTTCTATGTCCGCTACGGACGTTGAAACCATTCAACCGATGAGCCCCAAACCAGTTTCATTTGAAAGGCAACAGTGCAATTAAGTAACATTCGCTTATGAAGTCAATTTTCTAATTTTCCCACACAAACATTTTTCGTTAGCCCCAACATATTGTGGTCTCGCTGATATAAAAAAATGGTATTTTTTAGCATGTTTTCTTGCTAGCCCCAACATATTGAAAAAGAACGAAAAGAGCAGCCAAAACGCCGGGTATCCGCTACTAGACCAATAAAAGACTTTTTCTTCAAAGCAACAAATTTTTTTTTAACACGAAACAAATAAATAATTTGCAACACGCAATGCCAAAAACTTTTCTAAGCCAGAATTTAACCCGTTGAAACGTTGCTAAATAACAAAAAAAAAAAGGGGGGAAAAAAGAAAAGTTTCCAATTAGAGTAAATGCTATTACATGCAGCTTCAACGCCAAAGATAACAAGCTTTCAGCTTTACATCTCCTTCCATTTACATTTTCGTATTTTTTTTCGCAAAGATTTTTTTTTCACAGAATTTCCTGATAATCCTACCAAAAAAAAAAAAAGGAAAATTGCTAACCTACGAAATTTGTCATCATCAACAAACTACGTCGACGACGAGGACGACGATGACTTTAGCCTTTAACAAAACGAACGAACGAACGAACGAACGAGCGACGATCTGATTGTGTGCGGCACAGCAATGTCATTCGTCATTCCTAGTTGAATCGTTTTCTACTCTTTCGATTATTGAACTCTTACTGTGCGAAATTTCTATATAAAATCCAAACATTTCGTACGCAGAATTTCATTCGTTTTTTGACTTTCAACTTTTTGTTAGATTATTGGCTTTTTTAATAGCATCAGCAGCAGCAGTTGAAAAAGGACTTTGGCTGCTTTTGGCAGTATACTTTTTTTTTTTTTTTTTTTTTTTGTCGGGGTAAACATGATTTAAAGATGGCGAGTTGGATCAAAGTGAATGAGTGAGTGAGTGAATTAGATTTTTCCAACGGACGCACATAAAACATTCACTGTGTCACTGAGCTTGTCATGGCAACTGATAGCAAGACAATTACAGTGGATAACTTTCGCATTTTTCGTTCCATTCTAAATGAACTTTATTTCGACTAAATTTGGACTACTGTCAGTTACCAACCACTTCCATACTCGTTTGTTCGTTGTCATCTTCTTTGCATTCTTAATTGTTTGTTATTAATGATGCTTTTATTGTCCTGCTGCTCCTGCTTGTCGCTTTGTTGTTGTTGTTGTTGTTATTATTATTGTTGTGGGTTGCCATGTCAAGTTTTAAATTGAAAATGACAAAATAGATATCGACTGAGTTTAGATATTTTTGTGTAGTGGAGTAGCAGTAACTGACTTTGATGAATGTTTTGTTGAAAATTTTATTTCCATTTCCTTTTATTGTTCTATTGCTACTGCTGCTTCTTCTTCTACTTCTTGTTTTGGTTTTGTACTACTAATTGATTATGCAAGCGTTGCTGTTAGACATTTATGTATATCAAAGGCAAATCTAAAGACCAATAAAATAGCAGTGAAGCGAAAAGAAACAAAAAAAAAAAAAAACAAAAAACAGACAAAGCCCAGTGCTTTTTTGCGGTTAGAGAATGATTAGTTTGATTTGTTCTTGTCGCTCGCATATCAACCAAAAAATAGATTTTATTGACTTTGTAGAATTTTAAGGTTTCTTGGAAGCACTGAATTTACAGTTGTGTGTCATTTTTAAGTTAACGAACTACTTGATTTTTATATATCTGGTTTGTAATTAATATCAAATATAGTTATAAGGAACTATTGTTCTTGATACACATATAGAACAATTGATCTTGACACATAGAACAATCGTTGAGACATATCACCAATTTTTCCTGATTTTTGGGCCACAAAGAGCTATTGTTCTTGATAAAAAAAAAATTGTTCTTAATACAAAGAACAATTGCTCATATAAAGAACGATTGTTTTATGTAAAAAGAGCGATTGTTCCAGATACAAAGAACGAGTATTCTTGATACAAAGAACGATTGTTCTAGATACAAAAACGCTTGTTCTAGATACAAAGAACGATTGCTCTTGATATAAAGAACGATTGTTCTTGATAAAAAGAACGCTTGTTCTTAATACAAAGAATGATTGTTAGTAAAACAAAGAACGATTATTAATACAAAGAACGTTTGTTCTTGATACAAAGAACGATTGTTCTTGATAAAAAGAACGATTGTTCTTGATAAAAAGAACGATTGTTTTTGATACAAAGAACGATTGTTCTTGATACAAAGAACGATTGTTCTTGATACAAAGAACGATTGTTCTTGATATAAAGAACGATTGTTCTTGATAAAAAGAACGATTGTTCCTTACACAAAGAACGATTGTTCTTGACACCGAGAAGGATTATTCATGACACAAAGAACGATGGTTCTGTATATACAGCATGATTGTTCTTGATACAATTTAAATTTGTTTAATAGACAGCCACACTGAGTCTACGAATTAATGGCAACAAGCATTTTCAAATGAAAACAAACAAATATTTTATGTATATTTTGACAAATAAGTATAATTACATATTTTTCGTAGCACTATTCATGACAGCCAATTATGTCGAGAAAACTTTCAATTCAAAATTTTGTAAATGTGTGTGCAAGTGTGCGTAGGAATATAAATTGCTGCTCGAATAATTTTCAATAAATACTTCAAAAAAGATTTTACAGAAGGACTAAACCATGTCAACCATGCAGTAACATAGTCAGTCAATCGAGCAACGTAGCAAACGAAGCGCATTGGCATTCATTAATATTAAAGAAAGAATGAGAGAAATGGCGAAAATGGAATGGGAAGAAATGTTGTTGTGCCTAAAAACAAAACTCAACGTCAACTGAAAGTGAAATGCTTAAAATGTTTTAGAAAGTAAAGTTTTATACACTTAAATTAAATGCAGATTTGATAGTCAATAGCGAAATTGACTGACATAAATTTACGATTATGCGGCTCATTAGATAAACAAGCAAGATAGAAAGAGAGCGATAGCGAGCTAGAGTAGCACAACTGTTGTGTTAGTAGAATGAAGAAATGTGAAAAAACACTTCAAATTTCGAAAGAGCCTTGAAACCATTTCAATCATGCAGTCAGTCATACGCGTACGCAGCAGCAGCAATCTTTCAAATAGTCACTCAATGAAATATTGAATTGAATTGATGATATATGCCTGCCACTGACAGGCAACGTTGGAAAAGCGTTGCCAGCAGCAATTGAAGCATTAGATGCGCTGCTATACTGTGGTGCTTCAGTATATTTTTAAGTGGTTGCGTACGTAAAACACTTTGCTGCAAGAAGAAGTTCGTTCGTTCAATACAACAACGAAGAAATACTGAGTGAATGCGTTGAAATTGATTTTCAATGAAGCAAAAGCAACGAGATGCTTATATAAAATATATGCAGCAATAAATTAATAGGCAGTTCATTTATTTTACACACCAACACACTCAATCACACGGATGCTGTTTTAGAGTTCTTTGTTCGGTTGGCCAACTGCTACTGGGTCAAATGTTGGTCATGAACATATATTACTACTCTTAATGTTTTTTTATGCCTAGAAGTGTTTTAAAATCACATTTAGGAATGTTACAAAAGTACTAAAAACACCACAAAAACAAAAGAATAGTATTGCTGCCTTACGTCACTGTCATCAGCTTAAGTCACTGTTACTGGCTAATGTTACTGTTACAACATTAAATCGCTGTTAATATCTTAAGTCAGGTGTTACTGCCTTAAAGCACTGTTATTGGCTACAATCACTGCCTTAAGGGGGATATTCTTGGTTGTCAAAAATTTATTTTTGAAAGGGTTTTTGAAAATTGAAATAATTTAGGAGATATCGCCTTTTTTGTCGAAAACTTTCGACAGGCTGTTACTTGCTGGTCTGCTTTACAAACTTAAGACGATCCTACCAGCTCTGTACTAAACCTTTATTAGGTTCTACCTTGAGCGCAGGAGTTTCTTCGTTAGATGTGGGGAAGAAAATTGCCAAATAAAAGAAGTCAGAGCCGGAGTTCCAAAGGGAAGTGTTCTAGAACCAGACCTTTACAGCCGACTTGCCGAATTTAGGGCAAGACAAATTGCTGTTCGCTACGTAAGCAGACGACACGATTTTCTTGGCATCCGACGTTTCCCCACAGGTTGCTTCTGGAATCCTTTAAAGGCACATCGACATCTTCTCTACTTGGCTCAAGAGGTGGAACATTGTAGTGCAGCCTGAAAAGTCCACTCAAATGACTTTTTCTTTAAGAAGTGGAGACTGTCCCCAAGTTCATCTCGACGGAGCAACAGCTTGGGCCTTGACTGAAGGTTAACTTGGCGTCCTCAACTTTTTACCAAAAAGGCACAGCTCAATGAAAGGTTAAAAAACAAGCTCCTAGTCTATAGAGCAATAATAAAGCCGGTATGTACCTACGGAATCCCAATTTGGGGCAATGCCAGCAGGAGTAACTGTTCTATTATATAAATCGGCTGAACATGCATACCAACATCCTCGCGATTAACTTATCCGACAACAGCTCCAGTATAAAAATTAAAAAACTAAAATTAAGTAATTTACTTTTCACATAAATTCTTAAGCAAATATAAATATGCTTAAACTGTTTGAGAATTATAAGATCATCAAACACTAATTTCGAAAATGGGAGCCAATCAGTTTGTATGAAAATCCAATAAATAAAGTATGGCACTGAGATAAGACATAAATTAAGGTACATGAAGATTGGGTACTGGAGTCATCGTTCTAGTTTCTGGAAGAAGGTGGCAAATATATTTAATCTGTGGCAAATATATTTTAAAACCTAAAATTGTGAATATTTTCTTTTTATTTAACGGTTTTGATGCTATATAAAATAACTCGTATAAAGAAATAAATACACAATGCTTACCGTTGTTGTTGCTGGTGTTGTTGCCGTATGTGGCGTATATGCTGCATACGCTGGCTGCGCCAATGGTGCCGTATAAACGATATGCAGCCTGCTGTGCAACAGCAGCAGCAGCGGCTGCAGCAGCTGGTGCATAACCTTGCGGTGTCCAACTGGCTGCACCACGATATGGTGCACCAGCAGCAAGTGCGGCACCTGCAGCAGCAGCAGCTGGACTAGTCATAGCTGGCGGACGCGGTGGTATAGCGCCTTTAAAGCAACGGCAGAAGTTTGTAGCGGTGCACCGGGAAAAGCGCTACGCGGTGTTGGTTGAGCGACGCTAGTTGAGCTGCCCTATAAATACAAAAAAAAAAAAAAAAAAATAGAATGTTTAGAAAGAATTGCATTTAAAATATTAACCAAAAGAAAAATACAATGGAATGCAGCAAAATGCTATAAATACTCGCAGCTGCATATAACTGCTGCTATTGGCGCTTTGCTGTAATTTTTTTTTTTTTTAGTTATTGAACAAATAAAAACCGCATTGAGGCAGTAAAGTGAAAAACAAGTACGAAAAATCTCATAAATAAATATCAAGTTGCATTTTTACAATGTGTGTGTGTGTGTATTATTTTTTTTTGCCATTTCTCATAAATATTTTTTACCTTTTTTATGTGTTTTTTTTTTTTTGCACTCATTTTCAGTTGTTGCTATCACAAAATAATATATAGCCGGTTGTATTTCTTTTTATTTAGGTTGCCATTTTTTTTTTGTTGTTTTTTGTTTTGCTGCTGTATTATCTCGTCCTTGCAACATTTTCTTTTTTTTTTTTGTATTTGTAGCATTTCCTATGCTTATTCACTGTCGCTGGCTGTTTGGCTGGCACAGTTTTCGATTGGAAAATCCACTTCAGCCTTATATGTATGTACTGATATGCAGAATAGTGTATTTCTGTCCATTGCCCATAGCGCATATATGTTTCTTTGTTTTTTAGGTCACACACACACACACACAAACAAACAAATTTGTTATACGCATTCACTACTGATATTGTTTACGCCTGTTGGTATGCAACAAAATTTTCACTAAAAATTGACAAGGTGTAAAATTTTTTTTCCATACACGATTTTTTTTCTTCTTTTTAATAAAAAAAAAATAAAAGGTCTAAACCGGCCAACCACAAAATATTTGTGTCAGCAAAAAGTTGAAGTATTTTTTTGTATTTTTTTTTTATTATTGCCTTTTGCTCTCGGCATGCATTTCTATTTTTAGAATGTTTTTTTTTTTTTCTGTTGGTTGCCATTGTGTGTTTTTCGGGTTCAATAACTAAATTTGTTTGTATTGTGTTGGTATGTCATGAGTGTTCATTGTTGTTCAGTCTAGCGAAATTTGAAACCAAAATTGATTGCACAAGTTTAGTTAACTGCTGCGCCGTGGTTGCTGCTATTGTTTTCATTCTATTTTTTCTAATGAACTGTGAAAATATTATTTGTACAAAGACGAGAGATAAAGTTTAAATAAAGTTAATAATTTCTTTTGTTATAAAACTGCAGAAAATTTAAATAGCGAAATTCTAAGTGCAAATTTATGTAAACGTTAAGTTAGTTAAGGAATTTAGTAAAATTATTTACTTAAAATTTGTACAAAAGCTTTTATAAAATATTAAGCTTGGTACAACTACTCTTAAGGCAGAGTTTAAAGCAACTCTTTACAGCTTACCTAAGAATTACTTAATGCAAAAATGCAGCTGATAAAACAGAGCAAAAATTAAATAAAAGTGAAAATAGAGAAAAAATGTATTTTGTCTAGAAGCAATTCAATATCTGACTGTTTTCCTTCCTTGCCATCTATCTAACTCTCCACCTATCTGCATTTAAATATTCAACTCAACAGTCAGCTATCTCGTTTATACTTTCTAGAGATTACTAACTGATTTAAGTTCCTTCATCTTTTTTTTTTTTTTATTTTTTTTTTTTATGCAACTTATAAAAGCATCCACTAGTGGCGCTACTCTTTTATAATTCATATTTTCCAACCACTTATTGTTCAAACTAAATAAAGCAAAACTTTTTCCATAATTAAAACCGACGGCTAAATGCAGCTTAGTGACTGCAAGCAAAAAAAAAAATAGAAAAACAACTGCATATATACATAAATATATTTTTAATGGGCATATGAGAAAGTTTGTAGCTTCATCTAAAATGTAAAAATGTTTCTATGTCCGCTATTTACGTAGAAACCATCAAACCGATGCATTCCAAACCGATTTCATTTGAAAGGCAACAATGTAAGTAATTTAAAATGCCACTTAAACAATTCTGAAGGCACATACGGCGTTATACCCAATTTAGAATGAATACATTCATAAATAAAAACTGTTATATATAATAACTCGAGAAAACACCGAAGATTTGTATGGGAACAGTATTTTATCAGTAGATTAGCATGATTTTAGAAGTGGTTTCACCTTAAACGGAGTGAAAACCATGTAAAAGCTTACAAAATAGTAAAAAATTTTCTATGTCCGCTATGGACTTTGAAACCATCTAACCGATGAGTCCCAAACTGGTTTCATTTGAAAGGCAACAATGCATTTAAGTTAAAATTCCAATAAAACAGTGCATTAGATACATTCGGTTCATTTAAGAAGTTGATTTTCTTATTTTCCCATACAAAAATGTTTTGCTCTTGTTTATATTATACTAGCACCAACATATTGTGGACTCGCTGGAAAAAAAAAAACAAAAAACAAAATATTGCAGCGTGCCCCAGCATATTTTGGGTGATTAAAACGAACTGGTATTTTTTAGTATGTTTTTATGTTAGCCTCAATATTAAAAAAAAAATATACTGAAAAATGCCATTGAAAAAAAATATGCCCCAGCATATTTTGGGCAATTAAAAAGAACTGGTATTTTTTAGTATGTTTCTATGTTAGCCTCAATATTAAAAAAAAAAATATACTGAAAAGTGCCATTGAAAAAAAATATGTCCAAGCATATTTTGGGCAATTAAAAAGAACTGGTATTTTTCAGTATGTTTTTATGTTAGCCTCAATACTAAAAAAAAAATATACTGAAAAATGCCATTGAAAAGAACTGCACAAAAAAATAAAACAGCAGATGCGAAAAGAGGCGGTACAACGTATAACAACAAATCGAAAAATTTAACATATAAAATCGCTCTTCCCTTCTAATTTCTTTAAAGGGAGCTGCTTGAATTAAACTGTTTCAGACTTATTATAACGAAGATTGCACATAACATTTGGCAAATGAAAGTAATGTCATACAAAGTGTAAGATTATATCGTCACGTCACATTAGTAACGTGAACCAAATCGGAGGGGGTACATTAGGAAGGATGAAAGCCGCAGCATTGGGATGAACAGAAATCCGCAAGACTGAATCACCAAGTGGCATCAAAAAGCATTAGTTCATTCCAGCATTTGTGCTGTTCAGAAAATTGTTTTAGGCCATTGTTTTCGAGTTTTTGAAATATCATGGTGGCTGCTATTGTTCGCAGATTGGACCAAAAATGCCAAAGGAGCATTTAAAGAATTAAGCGACTATAATCATCTGTTAGGAATGGCAGACAACGAGAAGATTTAGGTCATCGAAAAGACGCTTCCAGTCGATAATTTGAACATTGATGCCAATTTCTTGGATGTCTTGGTCCTTTATAATGTTCCGATCACAGCTTTTTCCAGAGTAAGCGATTGTCTCATGCTGTTGCAATGCAGTTGTTGAATAGTTTGCTAGTGTTGGCAAAACAATCACTTTCGGTGATTTGTTCACAGTGACTTTAAAATCGCAATGTTGCATTGCGACTGAAAGTAGTGATTTGTGATATGTTCAGTTATCGGCGATTTTGTGTATTGCTCTACGCGAACATTGAAACTGTTCAGTAATTGCTTATTCTTTTTAGCGAACTGTGATTTTATCAATGTTTGCAATCACTGCGATTTTCAAGTCGCTAATCACAACGACTCAAAAATCACTCTTTTTGCTTACACTACGACTTGGCTCTAAAATTTATTTATTCATGGGTTATTCACGGTATCTATTCTAACACTGTGATGATTAGAGCTAATTCCGTTGAGTTAGTCACTACTAGTCACTAACCAAACTTCGCAAATTTTCTTAAAAGGTCGCATGGCATCAGGTCAAAACAGCAAGAGCTGTAACCAGTTATTTTAATTAGCACGAGAAGTCTAGACAGTAAAATATTCAGTGGTTCTGCTGGGTATAAGAAAAATCTTTCTAATACACCCATATATATGTATTCAGTTATATATGTGTGTATATATCTGTGTGCAAATGTATTCAAGTAACTATGAAACAACAGAAATCTCGAGGCACAACAAACAAACATTCATACGCTCGCTCTATACTATTCGCTTGTTAGGTACGTTCGTTCGTTATGCGCTTAGTCTATTGGGAAGTAATGCATACAAATACATGTAAATATAAACTAACAAACACACACACATATACATACGTATACAGGCAGTTTACATTCATATCTATGCAAAAATAAAAATAGAGGCTATGCGCCGGAACAAAAGAACTTTGCTTTTGCATATATTTTTGTTTTGCTTTGTTATTTATTTTTTTTTCTTGCTATTGGAAACTACACTTCTACTTCTCGTTTGTATTTTGTTAAAATTCTTTTCTTTTATGCTTTTAATTTTTTATTTCAATTTTTAATTCTATGCGGTAAATTAAATTTTGTATTGTCTTCGCATTCAAAATGCAAAATTTCACAAGTGAAAATTTATAATCACAAAAACAAAATAAAAAACTAAAAATAGCGTAAATAAATAAATACACAAAAAGAAAAAAAAAACAAAATAAAAATAGAATTGAATGGAATCGAAAAGAATAGAATTGTATAGAAGGACGCATAAAGCAAAAAAAAAAAAAAAAAAAAAACAGCTAAAGAGTATGAGGCAAAGTAGTATCTAGGCGCTTGTAATAGGAAATGCCTGCTTAAAAAATATGAAAGCGAATGAAAAAGCAGCATCGTATCTGCAGCGAAAGTTACTCAGCAATGCATTTTTATGCCTATTTTGCATTTTTTGTATGCTTTTTTTATGTTGCATATTGCCACGCCCATAGCTCAACAGCTTCCGGGCGTTGGCAAATAAATGCATTCTTTTTTCTTTTTGTATTTTTGTATTTTTGTGCAACTACCGCTTTTTGCATTTCATTTCTTTTTTTATTTTTATTTTATGCTAAAAGCACCTTTTCAAAGTTGCTGCATTAATTAAAATTACGCATACGCCGTGTATATTTAATGCATTAGACTGATTTAAACAATAAAAAAAAATAAAAGGAAAAAACTGCTTTCAAATTACTTTGCTATTGAAACGTTTTTGTCATTTATAAGCGTTTTTAGTAATTATGAAAATGATTATTAGCTCGAATGCTATTTAATATTGCGCATACGCAATGCTTGTCTCCTAAAAGCCAAAGTCTATTGAAACTTTTCATAATACTATCCAATAAATTTAAGCTGCTAAATTAGACACGTTTCGAACATTTAAGTTTACCTGCTGCTGAAACAAATTAAATAGTCTGTTGATGCACAGTGTGTCGAAAGTCAAAGCAAACCGTGTATAAAAATATGTATACGTATGTATGTGTATGTATTTTCGATATATAATAATTATTTGTATATGCGTAATTTTTTAGTCAAATAGGTGTATATTTGTCTGAATTTAACAAACAGAAAACGAAGAGAAATAAAATTGTCACACGACGCACTGTCGATTATGAAGCCGCTGATGCTTATTGCTTTGACGCCGTTTGCATAGTCTGTAGGCATGAGCGAGAAAATGAGCATTGCTTGTTGCCAGTGGGAGAAACTGCAAGAATACAAAGATACTCGAGTATGTGCTTGTATGTGTCTGTACGATCGTGAAATCGTTGCTGCAGTAGACTTTTTCGACAGGGAGTAAATGATAATTTTATCATAAAATTTGTAACACATCAAAGCGCTGCATGCTTACATTACCATAAATCTTGTTGGTAGCCCCAACACACTTTGCCTCTCATGGGTCCAGGGCATAGTGATATCCAAGGAAACGAGCTAGCTAACGCGTTGGTTAGACGGGGTGCATTGGAGGAATCTCAGCCAGTCACGGTTCAGATTCCAATGAGTGCTAGGGTCGCCCACATTATGAATCCCTTCACCTCTTGAGGCAATAATAAATGGCAAAATATGAACAGCTGCAGGAGAGCTAGAGTTAATTGGCCTTCGATTGACCCCAAACGTTTTAGAACACTACTGTTAAGCCCCCGCTAAGACCTTGCGAAACGGACAGCCGCCATCACTGAGCATTGACCCATCGGGGAACACGCGGCTAGACTAGGTATCCCTTATAACAGTACCTGCATAAGTTGTAAAGAAGAGGACACCCGGAAACGTTGGAACACTTTCTCTGTGTGTGTCCTGCACTTAGATCGAGTAGACTGAGACATTTTGGACATTAGCAGTTAGAATCGCTGAGCGATCTTGGACTCTTATGTCCCTTCAAACTTAGATTCTTCCTTAACTGTACTGGTTGGCCCTGATACTATATAATACTATATAACCCCCCACGTACAAGAGGATTCCCACCGAGATTTTAGTGTTAACACGGGTGTTTCGTTTTTTTTCCGTTTCGCATCTGCTGTCTTTTTGTGCAATTGCAGTTCTTTTCGATGGCATTTTTACTTTTTTGGGCTAACATAAAAATATACTAAAAATACCACTTTCTTTTTGATTGCAGCGTTCCCCAAAATATTTTGGGGAACGCTGCATTAATTGTTTTTGCTTGTTTTTTTTTGATTGCAGCGAGTCCCTTAAAATCTTAGGGCTAGTATAATAAAATCATAAAAAGAAGCAAAACATTTTTTGTATGTAAAAATTAGAAAGTCGACTTCTCAAATGAACCGAATGTGCCTAAATGCATTGTTTTAATGAAACTTTAACTTATTTGCGTTGTTGCCTTTCAAATGAAACCAGTTTGTGGCTCATCGATTGGAAAGTTTCAAAGTTCATAGCGGACATAGAAACATTGTTACTATGTTATAAGGTTTCTACTCCGTATTAGGTGAAACCACTTCTGATCTGATGCTAATCTACTAATAATGATACAGTTCCCATATAAATCTACCGACCTTTTTTGAGTATTCATAAGACTACAGTTTTTATTTATGAATGTTTTTCATTCTAAATAGGGTAAAAACACTTTTAATCCGTGTGTACACTAAAGAACACTTTTAGACGATGGAGCAACTATAGCATGAAGAACTCTTTGGAGTATTTGAACTTTTTTCTAATGAAGTACAAATTTTTCCTTGCTTGTGTTGTATTTTTTCGAAATCATTTTTAATTCATTTTCTTTTTTTATCAAATTTCTGCCTGTTTCGCACCACTGTTAAACATAGCAAAACATAATCAGAAAGGTAATTATTTTATCGTTAGTTAAAATTCGTTTAATTTCAGTTTGAAAAAAAAAAATAAATAAAAAAAATATAAAGTTGCAACGGTAACAGCAGCGGTAGCGATAATGAATTATATTTATATACATGTGGCAACGCCCCATAACGCTCAGAGTCAAAACCAACAACAACAACAACAACAACAACCGCAACTATATAAGAAGCAAGCGCAATGCTTTATGTATGTTTGTCTCTCACTGTGTATGTGTGTGTGTGTGTATGTGTATAAGTGTACAATAAAAACGCGACGTGATTAATTACCAAATTGGGAACCATTATCGCCTGGTGGCAACGTCACTGCTGGTGGCAGCGGTTTTAGCATTGCTGTTGGTAGCGTATTTTTTTTTTTTTTTTTTTCGTTTTTCCCAAGCGTTACTCTATATATTATTTTTGTTTTTGTTATTATAAGTATATAGTCTGCTGCTATATATTTTTTTCATACATTTATGTTTATCTCATTTGGGAGCGATTTTTATGCAAAGTCTGTCTCGAACGCTGTCTACTTCGAAGCCCCTTTCCGCTTACTACTTGATTTGCCATTGTCCCGTTTTCTTTTCTTTTTTTTTTTGGTTATTACTGCAGCATAAAAACATGACGCAGTTGGATATACGAATAATATAAAATAATACTTATACCCTATATTTGAAAAAAACAACAACAACAATTTTTAATGATAATAATTTATAACAGCTTGACAGGTGCAGGGTGCCATTGCTTTTCATTGGCGGTAAGTAGCATCAGCAGGTAGCTTTTTTTAAGTAAACACAGCATTGGAAGCAAGCTAGCTACTAGCCAAGCTGATAAACATTTTAAGCATTTTTTTGTTTGTTTGTTTTCTCCAGTTAAGAACATGGATTTGTTTAAAGAACTAATAGAAAAAATGAAAGATGAGCAAGACTGATAACTTAAAATTGATTTAAGAAAGCTGATATGCAAATTTACTTTAAAATAATAATAAGCTTGTAGACACAAAAAGCTGCTGGAAATTGTGTATTAAATTTCATACAAAATACAATTTTTTGAAGATGGTACGGAAATTGTGCTTAAAAACATTTAACGTATTTTTTGAAAGTGAAAAAATGTCAAAACAGTAAACTATTCTTAAAAAAAAAAAAAAAAAATAAAAATGTTACTAGCTATATGCAATGCCAATGATTAAAAAATAATCTAACAACAATTCGATTAATCGATTAATTACAATTAATCAATTTAAACATTTTAAAAATCGATTTATTCCGAACACACGAACCGTAAATAAAACGACTAGAAGCAAAAAGAAAATAGAGAAGCAGACACAGAAAAGAAAATTCAACCGAAGTGAATTTCGTGGAAGAGGCACGGATTCTAGAGGCTTACTTATTAAACCCGCCACATATAGTGTGAAGGGTATATTCAGTTTGTCTGAAAGTTTGTAACGCATTGAAGGAGACGTCGTAGACCCATAAAGTATATATATTCTTGATCAGCTCGACGAGACGAATCGATCTAGCCATGTCCGTCTGTCTGTCCGTCTGTCTGTATGTTTCTAAGCATCTTTTTCGTTGAAGATATAAAGATATTAAGCTGAAATTTGGAACTTAAGCTTTTCTCGGCAACGACTATTATGAGTTCGAGAATTAGAGTGCCATTCCCATTTTTAGCTATAGCCCCCATACAAACTTACCGTTTTTTTCCGATTTTTTGTATAAAAATTGTAATTATTTATGAATGTATTCGCTCCCAATTGTGTAAAAACATTTCTTTTGTCATCCAGTGTCAAAATCAAAATGTCACGCCCTCTTTTAGGCATAGCCCCCATATAAACTTTCCGTTTTTTCCGATTTTTCCGATTTTTTGTAAAAAATTACTAATTACTTATGAATATAATCACTCCAATTTGGTTTAAAACACTTCTAATGTCATCCAATGTTAAATCAGATGTGCCACGCCCATTTTTTTTTATAGCCCCCATACAAACTTTCCGACCATTTTCGATTTTTTGTATGAAAATGGTTATTATTTATTCATGTATTTACTCCATATTGGGTAAAAACTCTTCCAATATCATGGTGCCACGCCCATTTTCAGGTGTTTCTTGCATACAAACTTACCGCTCATTTCCAAAAATATTCGAGAAATATGTTGTTATACATGTTTTTTTAGTTCAAAATTTTAAATTAATAAATTAACACATAAACTCTTTAAAGATTCGTGTGACGGGTATTTAAGCTTCGGTTCTACCGAAGTTAACGTTTTTCTTGTTTTCTATTGTATTACTACAATGCTTTATTCAAGGCATTATAAACTTCATGAACAAAAACAACGCTTATACGAGTACATATCGAAACTTGCGAATTCACTAAAAAGTTGTGATTTACCTTTCAAATCGGTATTATTCGTGTTCCGAAATTCGCAAAACGCACCATTTTATTCGTTTTTAAACTCGGTACATAAATTTTCTTGACCTTTTCGATAACCAAAATATGTAAATACGTGTTCTGCTCAAAAATAAAAGTGATTTTATGCTCCCAACCAACGGTTGAACCATTTATCAGTACCTTTTTATACCCGTCACACATGGTGTAAACGAGTATATTCAGTTTGTCTGCAGGAGACGTCGTAGAACACATAGAGAATATATATTCTTGATCAGCTCGACGACACAAATCGATATGACGTCCGTCTGTCTGTTTATTTCTACGCATTTTAGTCGGTCAAGATATAAAAATATTATGCTGAATTTTGGAACTTAATCTCTTCTCGGCAACGTTTTAAAATAAGTTCAAAAATTAAAGTGCCACGCCCATTTTAAGGTTCGGATTTTTGTATGAAAATAGATATTAGTTATTAATATAAATTTATAATATATATTTTTATACATAAGCCACTGATAATCACACATAAACTATTGAAAAATTCGTGTGGCAGGTATTTAAGTTTCGGTTAAACCCAAATTAACGTTTTTCCTTGTCTTTCTTCTTTAGGTATGTGGGGTATGGTATGAGATGTATTCATTTTGCACAATTTTGCACGTTCACCGAAAGTGTCTTGGTATGTTTACAAGTAATGTTGTCAAAAAGAGTGATTTTTGATTTGCAGTGACTGCAAACAGTGATTAAATCGCAGTTCACGCAAAAACAATCATCGATTACTAAACAGAATCACTGTTCGCGAAGAGCGTTACACAAAATCGCCGATAACTGAACGTGTTACTTTCAGTCGCAATGCGACATTGCAATTTTAAATCACTGTGAAAAAATCACCGAAAGTGATTTTTGTTTGCCAACACTACTTGTTTGCCATGAATTATATTCTTGATGCATCAAAGCAGCTTCTTCTCCAATTGTGCTAGCCTAATTAAAAAACAATTCAAATATTTATTCCTTTTTAATTGAGAAGAAAAAAACTGAGCTACTTTTAGATGCGGTAATCACGGTCCAAGTTTTGTACTAGATACGCAATTGCGTTTAAGCTCCTTGAAAAGGTTAAATAAGAATAGTACAGCTGTTATTGCTCTAAGCTTTTTGCCTTGGTTCTATATTGTTGTGGTTTCTGTTCTAAGAATTGTTGCTTGCATGGATTACAAAGCACAAAACAACAAGCAAAATTCCTATTATCCTTGCTGCGTACTACTTCAGCTTGAGTAGCGAGAAGCAGCTATAAAGCAGCTTAAAGATTTTAATTTAAAACTGACGAATACACTCACAATGAGTAGAATGCATAAAAAATTTGAGATGGCAGACAGACAGACGGACAAAGATTAAGAAATCATTTTTGGTTGTTGGCTGCTGCGCTAAATTTGATTCGAATGACAACAATTAAAATGCATAAATTTCATTTTAATTACACGAAAATGTCACTGATGCTGTTGATTGATTTTTATTTTTATATGCATGCAATTATATAAAAAACATTCAATTGAATTAAATTTACACAAATTTATGCAAAAAGAATAAAATTTATTTAATTAAATAAAACACACCACACACACTGACTAATATAAATATTATTTTTAATTTTCCTGCTTTTGCCCATTTGAAAGCACATTAGTATTAATTTAAATTTAAATAAAAATAATCACACAATGCAATTTAAAGTTTTTAAATTTGCACAACGCCTATCATTATCATCATATAATGCCACGCCCAAATATGCCCATCATCATCATCCAATTGCAATGGATTCTCGTCGCGTTCATATAGCGTGAAATTTTCATTAAAACTAAAATTGCAATTGTACAGAAAATTTATTATAAAAACGTGACCGTTGCTGAGTGCCAGGATAATAACATTCATTTTTGGCAGCAACAATAGCAACAGCAGCTATAACAGCAGCGATTGTCTATCTCTTTTACTCGCACAGTAACTTGCAATAGGCACGAACTCATTACCATGTTGATGAAGGCCGTCGCTGTCGCCGCCGCGCCATGATGGAAAAGCATAAAACGTAAAGAAGAGGGGGCATTTCCGTTTTAAAAAAATGCAACGTGCCGCCATTTTCATTATGTGCTGCATTTGAATTTATTAACAAAATTATTTTACTCTTTATATATTCTACAATTGGCGAACAACAAAAACAAAAAAAAATTATTTAAAATATACGAAACAAAAAAAAATAATAGTAAAAACAATTTAACTTACAATTTATGCGCGCGCGAGCTTCACGCGATAAACGTGCCAGAAAACAAAAAATGAACAACACTATACAACACCAAAATTTAAATAAACTGACATGAATGTATATAAAATATTGTGATTTATACAACGAAATTACTAAATGAAACAAGTTAATGTGGGTCAGCTTAAATTTTGAATGTAATTTGACATGTATGAGGTTGTTTAACAGTCTTAATATGTGTCCAATTATACACTATGGTGATCCAATTCCATCTGTTGAAAAACTTTAATAATTTTTAAAGCAGAACTGTCAGAAAAGATTTGCTGAACTTCCAAAAACTAATACGAACTAGATGTGGACATTAATACGGCCCTAAAATACATACATATGTAACCTTCCAGACAATTTGAAAACACAAAAAAAAAAAAAAAAAAAAAAAAATCGCCGATTATTTTCTATTTTTGAATGATTAATATTTGATTTACCTTAAAACTTCCCAGTTATTTCTTATGGATAAAAGATACTTTTAAATCTTTATAAGTTAACTTAAAAAATGACAATCTTATAGATAATTAATTTTCCAATAATTATTGGATTCCTTAAGGGGTTATATACAGTTAGAATTTTCAAAAAATCGATTTTTTTTTTTTTTTTTTCATTTTCTTAATATATGTATATCTGAGTATACACACACAAGTCGATCCGACGAATATATATAAGGCGCGCCGAGAGATCTCGCAGTAAAGTGCTTTTAAAACTTTAAACGCGTTTTTCTCGAAACGGTGTTTTCAAAGTCGGTGAGCAAAATTTCTCAGAAACGGCTGAACCGATCGGTCTGAAATTTTTACACAAGCTTCTTAACTATATTTTTTTAGTAATTAATCGAAGGATTTCCCCATCCGATGAAAATTTCTTATTTTTAAAAACATTTAAAGAGCCAAATTTTGGTTGAAAATCGAACCTTTTGCTTTGAGTAGCCTCCATTTTGTCAATTTTTTTTGGTAATTCCTTCGATTAATCACTAGATTATTTATTATATTAGTGAAATCTATTTGGTTTTTGCATTTTAGATGATCCAGTCCAGAGATATCGTGCTCACCGCAAAAGGCCTTTTTTTTTTTGCGGACCTCTGCAAAATTTTCAATATCAACGTTCCCGATTATTATTTTTATTTGGCAATAAAAAATATGTGAATATAGTATAAGGTTGTCATAGTATACCTGCCAAGTTTCAAATCAATAAACTCAGTCAATTCGGGTAAAAAAGGCGTGAATCATGGCTCGATTTCGTTCGCCGTTGACGGTAATGTTTCTTCGACGGTCGTCTTTGAAAAAGAATGGACCTATAATGCCACCAGCACATAGAAAACACCAAACTGGCGTTTTTTTCGGAATGCATCGGTAATTCTTGTATGGCATATGGCTGTTCATCACCCCAGATGGGACTGTTTTCCATGTTTACGATTCCGTTGAGCCAGAAATGAGTTTAATCGCTGAGCACAATGTTTCGACAAAACAACGGATTTTCATGGAGCTGTTGTAAGGCCCATACGCTAAAAATTAGACGTTGTGATAAGTCATTCGGCTTCATTTCGTGGAGTTGAATTTTATAGGCTTTTAAACCCAAATCGACACGTAAAATTTTCCATTCCATGCCCAATTGTTGAGAACGACGACGAATTGACATATCACGATTCTCATTAATATATTCTCTTCGGTACGCACTCTACGCATGCGAGTAGCTGGTTTAATGTCCAACAAAGTAAAATCACCATTTGTATAAAGCATTACTTAAGATTTTGATCCATAGAGGATGATCCAGTTCATATTGATACCAATTGGTAATTCAAATCTGGAAAATGTCATCCAAGATCTGATCTCGGATAGGTCCGATGCTGAAATGGACAATGCTTTTGAGCCATATAGCAGGGATTTTCAGCAAGCCCGAAATAGCAACGATTAGCGTAAGTAATTCTTCGTTTAATTTCCGAGCTGATATTATTTTAGCTAATTACCTCAAGACCTCAAGAAAAGTCTCCATTCTCACAGACTATCCGATTGCCTGCGAGTGGCTGCCAAGTAAGTACTTTGTTTTTCCTTAGTCTTCTCCAGGATCTGGCGAAACTGTATGTTTCCAGTCTGTTACGCAGAACGCTGAACAGAATCTTTGATGCGATTGGAGACTTATTCCGTGTTAGTTTGCACAGACTTTCAGGCGGAAATATACGCCATAAAAAAAGAAGCTTATTAAAAATAGAAAGACTAGTGAATACTTTTTTTGTTTTTCGGTTTAGATGGTCGACTAAGGCACTCTTAAGGTCTTATTAAGTTCTAAAATCAATCACTCATATTTGTAGTATAAACTCAAAATTTATTAAAAATTGAAAAGTTAATGAAAAAAAAAAAACCTACAAAAAAGAAAACATGTACATTTATAGTTTAACTTGCAAACCCCTTTTTTACAGTTCCAAATGCCAGCAGCATAGTTTCATGCCTTGCCCATTTAAAAAGTACAAACTTTTTTGCGATTATTATTTTGTTTTGTTTTTTCAGTCGTTCTTGTCGACAACAGCGGCAGCAGCTTGGCAGACATAAATAACAACATCTGTGTTTGGTCGTATCGCGCGTCAGAAATCGCTTTATTTTTATTTTATTTGTTCAGACTTTCCAGACCACGAGAAACAAAGAAAGAAACAGTAGCAACAATAAAAAAAGTTGCACCCACACCAAAACACCTTTCCTTTCCGTGCTGCTAACTTATTTGTAATGCCAGTAATGTTCGTTCAGTAAGTTCAACTTTTGGCTGTGAAAGACTGTTAAAGGCTTATTTTCTTGCTGTGTTTTTTTTTTTTTTTTTTTTGGGGGATTTACTCGTTAGACTTTTTGTTGTTGCTTATAGAATTGTAATTTTTCGACATGAATGTCATTTTTTATGTGTTTTTCCGTAACATTTTATTTTGCGTTTGGCAGAATTTCTTTTTTTTTTCGTGGTAAAACTTGTCGTCAACGTTTAGAGAAGAGCGTAAAACAAAAGAAAAAACAAGAAAGAACGCTGAAGTCGAGTATGCTCCACTGCAAGATACCCTGTACCCAATCTATATGTATCTTCAGTTAGGTTCTATTTGACTACCATACATCATTGAATTGGATTTTCATAGAAAAACTTAAAAAATCGGGTATATCTTTGAATGGGGCTATACCTAAAATTTTGTTGGTCCTACCCATATTGGGATATTTTATTGGGACTATCATAGACATAATTTATATTAATTTTGAATTTTCTAGAATAAAAAACAATGACGTTTTTATGTAAAAACCCAAAATTTTGGGGTAAATTTGTATGGAGGCTATACCTAAAATTTTGTTGGTCCTACCCATATTGGGATATTTTATTGGGACTATCATAGACATAATTTATACTAAATTTGAACTTCCTAGAATAAAAAACAATGACGTTTTTATGTAAAAACCCAAAATTTTGGGGTAAATTTGTATGGAGGCTATACCTTAAATTTTGTTGGTCCCACCCATATTGGGATATTTTATTGGGACTATCATAGACATAATTTATATTAAATTTGAATTTTCTAGAATAAAAAACAATGACTTTTTTATGTAAAAACCCCAAATTTTGGGGTAAATTTGTATGGAGGCTATACCTAAAATGTTGTTGGTCCTACCCATATTGGGATATTTTATTGTAAAAACCCAAAATTTTTGGGTAAATTTGTATGGGGGTACCCCTTAAAATGGGTCTAGAGAAAAACCGTTTGTAAGTGCACACTTGACGGCCTAGGAGAGTCTAAGTTTTAATTTTGAAAGCTCTACCTCTTATAGTCTCCGAAATAATCGTTTTCATACGGCAGACAGCATGACGGACGGACGGACATAGCTAGTTCAACTCGCCTTCCAATGCTGATCAAGAATATATATACTTTATATGGTCTATCTTGCCTCCTTCTGCCTGTTACATACATTCGCACAAACTTTATATACCCTTTGGGTACAGGGTATAAAAATGGGTTCAAATCATGCAGCGAAAGAGTTTGAGCAATTTTCAGTATTTGCGCCTTATTTTATGGACTTTTTGGAATTTTTTCTGTTTTATGCCAACATTTTTGAACATGCGCTATTAGATTTAATGAAAATTTGTTGCCGACTATCTGACAGCTGGCAAACATACACATAGATACACACACACACACACACATACATACAATCAGTCCGTTGTATTGTGTAGTTATGTTTTATTTCTTGTCAGCAGGCATGGAAAATTTTAAATTGATTATTCTTCGTTTGTATTTTTTTTTTTTTTTTTTTTTGTTATGTTTCGCATTATTACTTCTGAAATATGCTTAAGGAATAAATCTATATGCGAAAGATGTGAAGCAAGTAACAAGTAAAATAAAAGAAAAGAAAAACGAAACGAAAGGCTTACAATGTAATATTTTATCGTTTATGATGAAATAAAACTTGTACGCATCGCTGCACAAAGAGTGCTGCTATGCTTTTAACATTGTCTTCACTGCATGCTGCTGCTCCCAGTTATGTATACAATACAATATAAACCATTTATTTATTGGTCTTCACTGTTGTAGCCATTTTAAAGCATTTTACAAAATGGCGTGCACTCATTTACGCTTCTGCACATTTTGTATTGTACACATTTACGTATTATCGATGTCTTTATTTTATTTTACAAATGATGTTGTGCTGTGAAAGAGTCTTCTTTAGCTTAAATGAAATGGAAATTTATCTTAAAGAAATTACTTCACTTTTTCAAGTGTTTTATTGCAATAAGTTTATTAACACCATCATTTGTTTTCAAAAATCTTCTCAGAAGAATGTCTGGAATATTTTTGTCCTTATTTTGGAAATCAGGAATTTAGCTTATGTGAGTAAGAGTGTATTTGCTGTGCTCCCAATTTCATTTTTTACGTTTTTAATCAAATCGCTTGATTTAGTTTTTATGTGTTCTGATATTCGCAAAATGAGACATCTGAAGGGAAATATATATGATTTGCCTCTACAGACTGGAAATTGTGTCTCTTGCTAACATTGAAATACTTAGATTCGCTGATAACTTTCGAATATAATGAAGGGTCTGACAATTTTTAAGAAAAGTACTTAAGTTGTTTCGATTGGTTTCGATTCTATCAAAGTTAACCTTTTTATGATTTTTTTTTTTGTTTTTTTTTTTTTTTTGGTATTTTAGGTCTTTGATATATTTAGGCTACATCAAGAGTCTAAGTATATAACTATTATTCATAAATTTTCACGTGTACTTGTTAAAAGTGTTGGGAAAAATCACTTTCGGTGATTTTTTCACAGTGATTTAAAAATCCCAATGTCGCACTGTGACTGAAAGTAGTGATTTGCATTTTCTTGTTTCTCAGAGAACATGTTCAGTAGTTATCGGCGATTTTGTGTATCGCTCTTCGCGTATAGTGAAACTGTTCATTTACCAGTGATTGGTGCTTTTATCGTTCTTTTCGTTTGAACACCGAACCTGTACAAATTCTTTGGTACATTTGCCAATCACTTGATTCGTCAAAACGTGCAATTCAATGAAAGCGTGAAACGATTGGATAGTGAAAGAGTAATTGCAATAAAAATAATAATAATAATAGAAAATGAAGCGAAATGTGATATTTTTATACAGAAAAACAAATGACAGAATGCGTAATGATTTCTGCCAAACTGTCGTTCAAAGCAAGTGCGACTAAATTAAAACGGCAATTTTAAAGAAAACGACCAAGAACACAAATGTTTTACGCAATTATTTTTTTTTTTGGAATTTAAATTTTCAATGTATTAAAACAAAGTCGAATTGTTCAGTTGTTGTAGTGAAACAGTTCATTTAGCGGTGGTTTTGTGTATCACTCTTCGCGATCAGTGAACCTGTTCACTTATCGCTGATTGTTTTTCGCGAACTGCGATTTTATCACTTTTTGCAGTCACTGTGATTTTCAATTTACAATCGCTAAAGACACTGCGACTCAAAAATCACTCTAATTGTCAACACTAGTTAGGTGTTTATGTGAACTATACCTAAAAATGGGCGTGGCACTTGAGATTCAAACAGCTAAGCGCTGAGAAAAACAAATTTCAGGGTTACATCTTTAAAACTTTCCTAGTGAAACGTACTGCAACAGAAGGACAGACAGACAGACGGGCATGGCTAAATCGATTTGTCTCGTTATACTTTATTGAGTCTCCAATGTCTCCTTTAATGCGTTACAAACTTTCCGACAAACTGATAACATCCTCCATACTATGTGTGGCGGGTATAAAAAGTTTGCATATTGTTAAACGCAAAACAGGAATAAAAAGGGATAAAACAGGACTTAAGTTATCTCTTTCACGCTTATTACAATAAATGCCAGTATATGTCATTGTTGAGGTTAACATGTCAACGTAACATGACAACCAACAACAACAAAAACAAAATTTTTGTTGACAAAACCGCACTGGTTTGCATTTTGAAATTAGTTAGAATACTAAATGATGCGCACAAACAACAACAAAAACAAAAAGGTGTGTGTGTGTGTTGGGTGCGTTGTCTTCGTAAATCAAGTTAAAAAAACGTAAAAAAAAACAAAACATGAACATTTTAATTATGAACGAATTAAAAGTTTCTATTTAACAAGTGGTCAACATTTTTCGCCTCGTTACGGCTTTTGAAGTTGTTTTCGCATTTTGAAGAGCTTAAAAAGTTTCGAGCGAAGTATTAAATCGTTACTGAATTTTTTTTTTTGTTGACTTTTTTGGTTTTGACAACTACGAAAAACTTTTGCATTTAATTTTTTTAAAATTAATATTTTATATGCTTTGACAAATATTGAGTTCAAATCGCAGTGACTCTTCTACTAAGCTTTTTGTGTGTGTTTTTAATTCTACTGACTTTTTCAAACAGCAGATATCCTTTATTATATTTAAATATATACACTTTTTTCTGCATATCTATATTCTACTCGCTTGCTCGCTCCTTCCTTTACGTCGACCACTTAATTTCCTGTCTTGAGAGTCACGTACAAAATTTACAACAATTTTTTTTTTTTTGCCATGACATTTTCATGAACACCAATACAAATAGTTGTCTGGAAATTTTTTTGTTCGAGCGGAGTTTGAATAAGTTTGGGAATAATATGTTACACTCTTCCATATGTTGCATAGAGAAAAGACTACATTCAAAAATACAATTGATTCAGTACTTGATTTAAGAAAGAACAATGTACTTGTTTTGAGAACTTTATTTAATTCAACAAAATTAGAGCTTATGATAGTAAGACAATGAAAATAATCTTTCTTGTATTGATCTTTGTAACGAGAACAATATTTCTTTGTTTTAAAAAAGTCGTTCATTCGTTCTTTGCATCAAAAGTATTCGTTCTTTGTCTCAAAAACAATCGTTCTTTATCAAATCGTTTCTTGTCTAAAGAACAATATTTTTAAGAAGAATAACTTGTTTTTTAACTGAACTGCATCTAAAAGCATATCAATAATTTCGTACATAGTTTTCAGTGACTCCGAATTTTCGGAATTTATTTTTAAAAGTAATTGAACTTGGTATCATAGTTTAACTACTTCTAAAAGCGTACAAAACCAGTTTGAGGATAATTTGAAGCTATTCCGAATTTTCGGAGTTTGATATTTTCATAGTGCAACTTTTATTTTAGCATCCTAATGCAGCCTATGGCATTTAAACTGTTTTCTATTAAATTTTATACAACTCCGAATTTTAGGAGTTAATTTTATTTTTTGATATTTTCGTAGTTCACCTTTTATTTTAGCGTCTTAATGCAACTTATAGCAATTAAACTGTTTTCAATTAAATTTTTAATTAACTCCGAATTTTCGGAGTTAATTTTATTGTTATTTTTCTTTATTAAAACAATCGTACATATATGGAGAAGAATAGTTCATGTATTGAAAACAAATGTTAATGTATCATGAACAATCGTCCATTGTTTTATGAACTATTGTTCTCTTTCTCAAGAACATTCATTATTTATGTCATGAACAATAAATCTTTGTATCAATAACATTCGTTTTTTTGTCTCAAGAAGATTTATGTATTGGGAACAATCGTTTATGTATCTAGAACAATAGTTCATGTATCAAGAACTAACGTAGTTTGTCTCAAGAACTATCTTTCTGTTTCTTAAAAACAATCGTTCTTTTTATGTAAACCAATCAAATACATGTATGTAAAGAGTAAAAGAGTAAGAGTTAAGAGTAAAAGTTTTCATGAATTCATTTGGTTTATTTTAAATTAAAATTGTTTAAAGTGCAACCCTCGAATTCGCAAATAAAATCTTACCGAACATATGCAAAAAACTTACCAAGCCTGTTTTGCAATGCATATGGTGTGGCAACGTTGATAATTCACTTTGCAACAAGGCAACAGCGACGACATTAAAATCGAATTTTCTTAAAAGATGAAAAAGAAAAATAAAAGAAAACGAAAAAGAAAAAAGTCACACACAGAAACAATGCGACACGCGCGCACATTTCATAAAACTCAATTATTTTAAATTAAAACGCATTTTCACAACTTTGCATCATAAGAACGAACAAACGAAAAAGAACCAAACGAAAAATTTTCACTTAAAATTGCATTTTCTTCTTCAAACTTTTCTTTTGCTATTTCTATCGTTTCTCGTCGCATTTGCCTTTTCTTTTTACAGTCAAAGGCATTTTCCGACGACGTTGAATACGATAGTTGTGAATACTTAAAAAGCCAGCCGCAATTTTCAAGTGTCAGCAACAGCAACAAGCTCAGAGCGTGGAGCAATAAGAAAATGCCATAAGGTGGCACCATTGAATTGTCGTGGTTTAGGATTTGGTGTCACTGCTGCTGCTGCTTACAAAATGTAGGTCTATGATTTTAATTATAAAAAAGACGACGATGATGATGACATGACGACTGTTCATGGTGCTGCTGCTGCGTACTGCTCTTCTTGTACAAAAGAAAAGATGCTGTCGCTGTGCATAAGAAGCACAAATATAATTTCTTAACGTCTGCAATTGAAAGTTTTTACAGCGTGAAGTGGACAGTTTCAAGTATAAAGAACAAGAAAAAAATATGACTAGTATGCTTGACTTTATGATGCCCTATAAATAGGCTCAATAATTATGAAATAAAATTTTGAAATTAAAAATAAAAATCAAAATTTTTTTAAAATTTGTTAATCTTTATTAATTTTTTCCTAAAAACTTTGAACAGATTTGCTAGCCAGTCCAATGTTTACTTAACGTGAACTGCAGTGTACAAAAGCAATGACAAAGAAACGTCTTTTTCGGAGACATGAAATGCTTGAAAAGCAACGAGTGATAACAAAAAAAGGAGGTCAATCTTCAAAAATGAAAGAAAAAAAAAAAACAAAAGAAAAATAAGAAAATATTTCAAATAAAATTAGTAAACCGCGTGAAGAGCACTCGTCCACGCCTACAAGCGAACGTGCTATGTAGTGTGCAATAAGTGGCATCGAGTTGCCTGTCAAAGTTGTTTAATATTCAAAGAAAGTACTTGAAACGAAAATATTAATTCTAACTTAATTTAACAGCAAAAAAGTTTCTCAACATATTTAAAATGAATAAAAAACTTATTAAATATAAAATCAAATTATTTTACAATTAATGACGTGAATTGCTACCCACGTTTAAAATCTAAATAAAATTTAAACATAAAATTCTTAAAACTTCAATTTGTTTTTTTTAAATTTTTTATTGCATAAGTATCAGGGCAATGTAACATGTAGCCTCCTATAAAAATCTACCGGCCATTTGTTTAATATTTATAAAATCTATTATAATGTCAACCCATTACAGATATAATTGGAATCGGGCCATTGCACAGTGAGTCAGGAGATCCTCAAAAGTGATGAAAATATGAAGCAATTAATTAATTTCTAAAAACAATTTGTGTAAGGGAATTTTTTTGGTTTGCTGATCACGTCTATAAAGTCAATTTTTCGCGGACTCAATATGGCGACCGATTTTTCAAAATATTACATTATTATTTTTGGTTTATATCAAGGTTGTATGATACCTTGAAATTTCTTTTGGTACGAATGGAATTGATAGAGATTTTCCTGACACCCGTCTATATTGTTTTTTTTTTTTAACATTTCTACTTACAAGTATTGGTCTCAATACACCAGTTTGCTCTGATGTCGCTTGTTGTATTTGTTGCTCTTGTTGATTTCTTTGATAACAATATTCCTGATAAACACGTTTAAGTTCTTCGAATTCTTCCAAAGTTTGTGCATTTAATTGTAAATAAAGAAGATTTAATTGTCGTGCATGTTCTTGTGTATCTACTGTATCAGCAGCATCCATTTTTGTTAATATTTACACAATGTATTTAATATATTTTTTTGTTTTATAGTATTAAATAGTAAAAAAAAAACAAAAAAATAAATAAAAAACTACCGATTCTCTATTGTTGCACTTTCATTATAGGCGTTTGGAATACAACTAATTTGTTCAATGAAGTTATTCAACTTTTGTTGTTGAGTAAGATTGATATGAGTTGTTTGAGTTATTTTTATTTTTTTTATATTTAAATTAATAAATAACAATGCATAAAAATATACAATACAAAACAATGCACAACTGATATCAAATGACAAAGTCGTATTGAAAAATTATGATTAATTTGAAACAAAAAAAAAATATATACAATCCATATTGTTTATGTCTAAAAATACAATAAAACAGATACTTAAAAATACTGTTTTTATTGCGAAAAAAAATTATGATAAAGAAAAAACCATATTTCAACAATATTTCTCGATAAATCGTGCTCAATACAAAACTAACCAATAATCTAACGACAAAAGGTTGTTCAGCTGCTTGAAAGAGAATAAAATGACGATACATAGTTGTAATTGCAACACACAAGCTCGAATATTAAAACACACAAGCTCGCATCATTAAAACACACAAGCTCGGCTCATTAGAAGACACAAGCTCGGATCATTAAAACAAACAAGCTCGGATCATTACAAAACACAAGCTCGCATCATGACAAAACACAAGTTTGGATCATTACAACACACAAGCTCGGATCATAACAAAACACAAGCTCGCTTTATTACCACACACAAGCTCGGAACATTACAACACACAAGCTCGGATCATTAAAACACACAAGTTTGAATCATTAAAACAAACAAGCTCGAATCATAAAACACACAAGCTCGCATAATTACAACAAACAAGCTCGGCTCAATACAACACACAAGCTCGGATCATAACAAAACACAAGCTCGCTTTATTACCACACACAAGCTCGGAACATTACAACACACAAGCTCGGATCATTAAAACACACAAGTTTGAATCATTAAAACAAACAAGCTCGAATCATAAAACACACAAGCTCGCATAATTACAACAAACAAGCTCGGCTCAATACAACACACAAGCTCGCATCATTAGAACACACAAGCTCGCATTATTACAACACACAAGCTCGGAACAATACAACAAACACAGAGTATTATTTTGGCGTATTTGGCACTTTTGATCCGAGCAACTTGAACAAAAGTTGCCACTAGCTGCTCATTCTTGATTTAAACAAACTAAATTGTATCTGCAAGGAAAATTGTTACCTATTCACTGTTAAATTAGAAATGTTCCAAAAAATTTCCATAAGCATAAAAACGTTGTTGCTATGTGAGTAACTTTATGCCTTCATTTCTAAATAAAACAAATTAATATATGTCTCACATATATCATTAGCATGCTAAGACAAAAAAAAAAAACAAAAACTTATAAAAACCTTAACCAAATAAACTTTTTTTCTATATTTATATTTAGAAATTCCATTTAACCGCACTTAATTGTTTATTGTTGAAATGAAAAAGCTAATTTAGCAACCTTTTGTATAGAACATTCAGTAATAAAACCAAATTGTAGACATTTTTAGGTTAGAACTCAACTTTCACAAATTTTTTTTGTTTTATAGGCACGTACGTATCTCTTCATTTGTCTTAACATAAAAGCCACTAAAATTAGATAATTTGTGGCTTTGGTATTATTTATAACTTGTCATTTTCATTTGCTAATTAAGTCGCATATCCTGTAAAAAGGAAGCATGACTTGTAGGGGCGAAAGACTCTTAATTTTATCTTTTTTTTTGTAGTGTTTTCTAATTTTGGTTGTTTGGTTATTTCTGTCCTGTCCAAAATTTTTGTTTTCGGTGTGAAAAGTTATTAAGTGCTGCTAATTACGCATTTTGCTCATTTGTTTGTTTCTATGCTGTAGATTGTACATATAAAAATATATTTTATGTTTATACGAGGGTTGCTAATTATATATCGGGAATAGTTAATAATAATAAAAATCTATTTGCGTTGGTTTTAAATCACTTCTGAAATTCAATGAAATGATGAATTTAATTCACAATTAGTTCAAACATTATTTAAAAAATATATATAAAATATAGAACTTATTTTTGGTATATATTTTTTTTTTTATTATTAAAGTTTAAACTATTTGTGAATTATATTTATTATTTCACTGAATTTAAAAAAGAGATTTAAAATAAAAATGACTTGACTATTTTTCAAATATTCCCCTTGATGAAAAATACACTTTTGCATTCGTTCAAACCATTGGCGAGGCAGTTTTTCCACGCTTCTTGAGACACCTCCAAAAAGATGGCTTTTGAACGCTTCAACTGCGCTCTTCGGCGCTCATAAATCGTTGACCATGCATATTTTTTTTCCTGATATGAGAGCATATAAAGAAGTCATTGGATGCTCACGATTTCACCTGTTTGACGAGATATATGAGAGCACGCATTGTAATGATGGAGAATGATTAGTCCTCGGCGTTATGGTGTTGCCAGATTAACCTATTGTCATTAGTGTTGCCAGTATCCGATATATAAATAGCAACCCTCGTATTTTGCTATTAACATTGCTAAAAGCGTTTTTTTTTCTTTTGACGTCGAGTATACTTTTTCTTGCTTAATTGCAGCGTTTTATATAAATTAAGAATCAAGTTTGTATGTTTGAGGATGCTCATTAATTAGAAGTTAAATGTTTGTTTGTTTGTTAAATTTTAGAATAATGCGTAATTTAAGTGAAAATTCATTAATTAATATGTATGTATAATGTAATTAAGTTATACTTTTGAAAGAAAATACCTTGATTAACGATATTTTAAAGATTGAAGAGAATTTCATTTAGAATATGAGAAAAAAATCTTGATTAATTCAGTTTAATTAGAGTAGTTTGGGTACATTTTGGAAGAAATTCACAACACACACCCATTTTCAGCTGATGCTAGGATGCAATGGAACGTTGTTAAGAAGAAACAAATGCCTTGTTTGAAACAATTTTTTTTTCAAAATTAGTTTAAATTCCAAACTAAACCTCAACCATCTATCTACTTTTTATCCAAAACTTTTTTTGTATGCTCTTCAAATAACATTTAATGATATTTTAAAGGGCAATTATATTTCAGAAATGTAATTATTTCAGCCTCAAATCGCCAGTTACATTTCATTCCAGAAGCATGGTCTCGTCTCTTAGCACAAATGTTCTCTCCATCATCTGTTGCCAATATAAACTCTTTTCTTTCACATTCTAAACTTGGTCAGAATGATATCATCGTGGTCATGACATAATTTCATTCATCTTTTTATACCCGCCACACATAGTGTGAAGGGTATTATCAGTTTGTCGGAAAGTTTGTAACGCATCAAAGGAGGCATCGGAGACCCCATAAAGTATATATATTATTGATCAGCTCGACGAGACGAATCGATTTAGCCATGTCCGTCTGTCTGTCTGTTGCAATGCGTTTTTCTCGGAAAGTTTCAAAGATATTGGCCTGAAACTTTTAACTTAAGCTTTTGTGCTCCTAGCCAGTTTGTATGTCAGAACCAAGGTGCCACGCCCATTTGTAGATATAGCCCCCATACAAAATTACCAATTTTTTCTATTTTTTCTATGAAAATAGTTATTATTTATGAATGTATTTACTACAAATCGGGTAAAAACACTTCTAATCCAATATCCATCCATCCAATATCAGAAGAAAGATGTCACGCCCATTTTTAGATATAGACCCATACAAACTTACCATTTTGTTCTATTTTTTCTATGAAAATAGTTATTATCTATGAATGAATCCAATATCCATCCATCCAATACCAGAAAAAAGATGCCACGCCCATTTTTAGATATAGACCCATACAAACTTACCATTTTTTTCGATTTTTTGTATGAAAATTGTTTTTATTTGTAAATGTATTTACTACAAATATGGATAAAAAGCAGTTTAATTTCCAAAGAAAATTGCCACGCCCATTTTTTGATATGGCCCCCATACAAACCAAGCGCCCATTTTTCAGATTTTGTATGAAAATAGTTTTATTTATGGATATATTCACTCCAATCTGTGTAAAATCACTTCTACTGTTATCCTATAAATATGCTACCGATATGACAAGGATCGAGCTACTATAACATATAGACCCCATACAAACTCACCTTCCATTTTTTCTTTTTTTAAGAAAATGATTAAAGTTTCGTGTGGCGGGTATTTGAGCTTCGGTGCTACCGAAGTTAACGTTTTTTCTTGTTTTTTTAAATTTTTCTAATAAAACTTTGTAGAAGATTGTTTCGAAAATAAAAATTAACAAAATTACGCAAAATTGAGAAATTTCAAAAAAACGTCTGCGTCCTAAAAATTCCCAGATATAATTCTAAATAGAAAAAGAAAACAGTGCCAAAAGTACCAAGATTTTTAAAAGCATAGTTCCAAAATTCCGTGACAGGAAAATATTAGAACATGAGTACATTTATATTTTCAGTTAAGTTTTTTTATTCAACTTCAAAATTTTTTGAAGTTAAGTCAAAAAAACAAAACAAACAAGAGAGAACGCTAAAGTCAGTATGTTCGACAGGAAGTTTTTGGTCCTACTATATTGGGATACTTCTTTGGGACCATAATAGGCATAATTAATACAATATTTAGAGTTTCTGAAATGAGAAACAAACTAGTTTTGATGCAAAAGCTCTAAATTTTTAGGTTGAATTGAATGGGGGTACCCCATAAAATGTGACTAGTTTCTATTTATTTACACAAAAATATTTCAAAAGAACTTTTTACGACACCCGAGCAATGCCGAGTATTTCAATAAGTATAATATAAATAAAAAATGACATTTAGTACATATTCCAATTTTTCTCTCTCTCTCAATATTTTAACTATGTAGTTACGGAATGCGCCAATTGACAGCGCAATGACAGCTGCATATGTGAACAACATCTTTATTTCGTTTTCTATTTAAAAAGAAAAATAAAATAAAATAAAAGTATTGCATAAGCCATTTGCTCCATTGTGCGGCACGTCGCAGTTTGTATGCTATTTGCTGTACAAATACAGTTTTTGCTATTTGAGCCAATATGTTTGTGTTTTAAATCTTCAAACTCATGCTTCTCTACATGTTCTGATATGCTTTTCTGTTGTGGTAGTTGCTGCGTGCTTTTGCTGTTCCATAGTTGTTGTCTTATTTGTCTTATGAACTGTCAAAATGACATTCATTGACGCCTGACATGTTTTAAAAAAGAAATAACATGAAATATAGCTGAAGCTGGTTTTTAAATAAACGAACGAATGTGTCCCTTCAAATATGACATTTTCGTTAAAGGAGGTAGTTACTTGTAGAAAGGACAACTTAATTTTTTGATAAAAAATCTGTAGATGGACAGCAGATAGATTGCTGCTTTTCGAGTTGAGTTATTGCATAAGGGGAAATAATGTGATACTTATCAATAAAAAGAAAAAAGAATAAATTAAATAAATATATTTATGAATTGATTAATTTAATTTTTTAAAATATGAAACAACGCAGAAGTCGAGTATGGTCGACTGCAAGATACACTGTACCCAAACTTTATGTACCTTAAGTTAAGTTCTATCATTGTAATATTCGTTATTATATTGGATTTTCAAACAAAAACTTGAAAAAGGGATAAATTTGTATGGGGGCTATACCTAAAATTTTGTTATTGTTAATTTATACTTAGTTTAGACATTAATGTTTTCATGCAAAAACCCAAAGTTGTGAGGTAGAATTGTATGGGGTGTACCCCTTAAATGGGGTTATAGAAAAACCGTTTGTAAGTGCACCCTTGACAGCCTAGGACAGTCTAAGTTTCAAATTCAAAAGCTCTTTCTCTTATAGTCTCTGAGACAATCCTTTTCATACCACAGACAACATGACGGACGGCCGGACAGACGGTAATAGCTAGTTCGACTTCCCTTTCAATGCTGATCAAGAATATATATATATACATTTTATGGTCTGTCTAGCCTCCTTCTGTGTGTTACATACATTCACATAAACTTAATATACCCTTTTACCCTTTGGGTACAGTGTGTAACAAGTAAGCGCTTTAATTTATGAAAAATAAAGTCACAAGTATCAAATTTCGACTTAAATATTCGATTCCTTATATGCAATGTTGAAATCACCACACTTGTAGCGTTGAAATGAATTCGAATTTTTGTTATATCAAGAACATTTGATCTTGTATCAAGAATATTTGCTCTTATATCAAGAACATTCGTTCTTGTATCAGGAACATTTTTTCTTGTATCAAGAATATTCGTTCTTATATAAAGAACATTCGTTCTTATATGAAGAATATTCGTTCTTATATGAAGAACATTGGTTCTTATATCAAGAACATTCGTTCTTATATCAAGAACATTCGTTCTTATATCAAGTACATTCGTTCTTATATCAAGAACATTCGTTCTTATATCAAGAACCTTTGTTCCTATATCAAGAACATTCCTTCTCATATCCCAAACATTCATTGTCATATCAAGAACATTCGTTCTTATATCAAGAACATTCGTTTTTATATCAAGAACATTCGTTCTTATATCAAGAACATTCGTTCTTATATCAAGAACATTCGTTCTTATATCAAGAAAATTTGTTCTTATATCAAGAGCATTCGTTCTTACATCAAAAACATTCGTTCTTATATCATTCCTTCTTATATCAAGAAGATTCATTTTTATATCAAGAATATTCGTTCTTATATGAAGAACATTCGTTCTTATATCAAGAATATTCGTTCTTTTATCAAGAACATTTGTTCTTATATGAAGAACATTCTAAAAAATGATAAGCAAAATTTAAAATGCGATAAGAGCAATTTTTTGAGAGAGTAGATAAGGTTTTTTACTAGTTTGCGCTCTCATTTTGCGAATACCACATTTAAAACTTGAATTTTAGCACGATTGTTCTCAATAAAAGCACATTGTGCTCGACACAAAAGACCAATGGAACTACAAGAGCTTATTTTCGCATGTTTTTAGATTAAGTACAGCCATTCTTAATTTAAAAACAACGTTTTCGTTCTGTTTTCTGAAAAAATATGTTATTTAAGCTTAAGTTCAGAGAATTTAAGTTTTTTTCAATTTATTGTGACATCTGTTTTTCGGGGAATAACTTTTTTTTTGCAACAACAAACTCACTAGTAAAATTACTCATATTTCCGAAAAACTTGCTATTTTCGAAGCATAACATTCTTTCAATTAAATAGAAAAACATAAAAAGATGCTTACAGTCAAGTTCTGTGCATATTGGCAACGTTTCGTATTACTTTTGCGCATCTATTCATCTCATTAAAATGGAAAAAAAAAACGCATGTATTGTCATAAATCATTTTGTGTGAAAAACAAGTTGATTACAAGTTGTTACAGTTCCCCTACATGCTACCTTTATTGTTGTCAATATAAAATATATACAAGTCAGAATATAGAAAACTGATGCTTGTCCATTGACGAAGACATTATTCTCATACGCAACGTTGACAGCATTGAATCAAGATGAGAGAATACACAAACTAAAAAGCATATAGAGCAGCTTGCTTGTCTTCTTGTCTTTCTTAAGAAACGAAAGAACATGTCTTTAAATTAAATCTACGCATTATGGTGGTATATGTCCGTGTATATGGATGTGTGTGTGGGTGTATTTGAATTTCTGAAGTGTCATCTAACGAAAAAAAAAAAAAAAAATAAATAATACATAATAGTAAAAGAAGCATGTATTTCATATATATGCATCCCCTTCTCTCTTTTCTATATTTTCCTCCCATTTAACTCGTTGGCTTTATTATATTTCAGATATTTTTTTTTATTTTTGCGCAATATTATTTTATTTTTCAATCAATGTTTCACTTGAAGCACTACAAACACACATGCACATATGTGTATGTATGTATGTGATATATACATAAGTGTATATATAAATAAAAGAACTTGAATCTTGCTATTATATACGACGCTGTTGTACATTTAGTTACGCTTGTCCAATAAGCGCTCAAACCCTTTTCTTTCTGTAAAAATTTAATGCTGCCAACCAAACGTCTATCTAAGATGTTGTAGTTCTTTAAAAGAAAAAGAAAAAATATCCACTTACTAGTTGAGTATAGTTTGGCGCGCATACACGTGTACATATATTTTGCTATATAGTATGTGAAAATAATATTATATTAGTTGCTGTGAACATGTTTTGTGAACCTGCTTTTATACGTTTCGATACGATATATATTTTTTTTTATTTTATAATATATCTTGTTATTTTTAGCCTTAATACAAAAAAATCTTATACTCGTCCTTGTTATACGTTCTGAACTTTGCTGCAACATATTGCAGTAGTTTAGTTTTCTTGTTTTTTAATTTCGAAACAAAATTTGTAGCACTTAACACGTTGCACGTGTTAGGCATGCTTAAACATTTTACTTTTATTGTTTTATATGCTTTTTTTCAAGAATTTTTTATAAATTTAATTTTAATATTTTTTTTTTTTTATATACAATATTCGGAGTCTTGCTGGAGTCTTATAGCAGAAGGTGTCAAGCAAAACGTTGGTACCACATGCGAAGCGAGTGTAAAAGAGATAGCTTACTTTTAAATTTTACTCCGTTTTCTAAGTGTGATTGAGATAAAAAATTTGTATTTTCTTTTTTTTAGTTTTTGTTTCGCTTCAAAACAATGAAATACGACTAACGTTGGTACGCAACACATTGAGAGAGCAAGAGCGCTTAACATAAACTTGTTTAATTAAACTATGATTTGAGTAAATATTATTTATATATAGATGACAATTATAATATTAAAATATGTTAGCATATTGAACTTAAACATATTTTCACTAAAGAAAAATATTTCAATTTAAAACAATTTTAATCAGTCTTTGTATTAAATTAAAATATTTAAAAAAAATTGATTACACAGCCCTGCAAACTTCCATTTTTCAGATGCGAATAAAATGGGACCTAGTGTTTCTGAACGGAATTTTCGTGCTGAACACGAATCTGGGCTCAATGTCAATGTATTCAATGTCACTGATTACAAATCTGCAGTCAGATTTCAAAATTCAAAATGGCGGATCAAAGGCGTCATCAAAAACCCCGAGTATCAAGTTTCAAGTAAATCTAATCAATTTTTAACATTTTCAGCCGCCATATTGGATCCGCCATTTTGAATTTTTGAAATTTTACTGCAGATTTGTAAACAGCGACATTGAATGCCCCTAGGAACATTGCTTCTTCCAGTATTTCTTAACTTTGGGTGTTAATAAGTTACTATGTTCTTTATTTCCAACCCCCTTAACATAAGAGGACCCCCTACTGTAAGGGTACATGCGAATAATTTGGGATAGGGCTCATTTCAAAGAGCAAAGTTCAACCTTCAATTACAGATATTAACGGAGATCGTAGCATGTCACGGTTCTACTCTACAACTCTTTAAAAATGGCCAAAAACGCTGTTTTTAGGGTTTTCAACCCCTTTTTCTCGAAAACCTGACGTGATGAGCCCAGATTCGTGTTCCGCACGAAAATTCCCTTCGGAAACACTAGGTCCAATCTTATTCGCAAACTGATGCAGGGCTGTGTTATCTTAAAAATTGGAAAATTAGAAATTGGTAATACGATCTGAAGATTTGGCTTGATATAAGAAGCATTTCTTCCAAATTTTAAGCAAATAGCCTCTTTTTTTTACAAGAATTGGATATGTTCAAATATTTCAGTTTAAAATGAAAAAATGCGCTGGTATCTTTCGATACAATCATGACGATCAGACCATCAGAACTAGAGATGTCAGAATTTGAAAAAGATTATTGGGAGGAGGTCAATGGGTCAACTTAAGTTTAGACACAATATTGGTATTAAATTTTAACTAAAAATACAGATATTCAGAAAAAATCGAAAGTAATCGATAAGTTTTCGTGGGCCCTTTGCCTGAAAATGGGCGTGTGATATTGGATGATGTAAGAAGCAATTTTGAGTCAATACATTGTATGTGGACTATACCTTAAAATTGATGTTGATATTGAATGTCATTAGAAGAGTTTTTACCCAATTTGGAGTCAATATACTGCTAAATAATAACTTTTTATACAAAAAATTCTAAAATGGGCAGTAAGTTTGTATGAGGGATATATTTAAAAGAGTGTGGCACATTTCCTTTTGATATTAGATGACATTGAAAGGGTTTTTTATCCAAATAGAAGTGAATATATACATAAATAATACCTATTTTTTATATAAAATATTCAAAATTTGCGGTCAGTTTGTATGAGGGCTATACCTAAAAATGGGCAAGACACTTTCATATTCAAACTTGACCTGGTCGTTGCCAAGATAAGCTCAAGTTTCAAATTTCAGCAGAGTATCTTTTAGTAGTCTTCGATTAAATCACGTTGAAACAAACAGACGGCCAGACAGACAGACGGAAATGTCTAGATCGATCCGACTCATCCAGCTGATCAAGAATTAGTAAATAGACTTTATGGGATCTTTGACATCTCCTTTAGTGAATTTACCCATTTCTACTATGTGTAACGGGTATAAAAAAAGTAATTAAAAAGTTGTGCTTTAGCAAAATTCACGATGGATTCGGGACCTTAAGACCAGATTCGTATTGAAAAGTCTTTGAAATAGACCTAGTTCGACGTTTGAATCATTTTGGGTATCGACTTGTGAAATTAGAGACAAAACTGTAATGTTTTTATTTTTTTTTTTATGAGCAACTTGTATTCACCAAAAGCATTTCAATTGACTACATTTCTGCAAATAAGTCGCTGCTTTAGCCTTGTTGGGTACGTCGTTTCAAAAAAATTGCTAACTAATTGATACAGCTGATAACCTAAAGCTTAGCTGGCCCTATTAGGACTGATTATACAAAGACTTCCCATGTTGGTAGTCTTTGACCAATTGAACCCTTACTCATAAGTTTCAATACATTCGTAACATGCTGGACGACGTTTTAGTCAGCACAAATAAAAATTTTAATGAATGACGGATTATTCAATCATTTACTTCTTTCGATGTGTGTGTACAATTCAATACCACTGTTCACATTTTGGCGACAATCAAAGGGAAAGTATATGAAAAAACCTTTAAAGATATTAAGCTCATCGAATTCGATACAATTACAATTGCTAAATGCAAAAGTAAATGCAACGTTTTAACTTAATGCCAAAAAAATTAAGATTGCAAAGCTTAATGTTTTTTTTTTTTCTATTTATTTCTACATTTTTCGATTCAAATACAAATCTCAATGTTGAACGGAGTAAGCCCAAAAAGAATAGAGTTAAATAACAAAGTTACAAATGGGAAAGAGCGCACAAAAAAAAAAAAAATCACAATGCAAACGTAATGAGTTTGGGGAAATGCAAATAATTCGCAATGGAAATCATTATTGAGCCAAGGAAATTTCAAATCAACATTTGCATTACTACACACACACACACACACACACATACAATATAATGATTATTTGTTGTTGTAGTTGCTATAGGTAGTAAGTGCTAGTGTTGGCAAAAGAGTGTCTTTAGCAACAGCGACTTAAAATCACAGTGACTGCAAACAGTAATAAAATCACAGTTCGCGAAAAATAAACAGCGATTATTGAACAGGTTCACTGTTCGCAAAGAGTGATACATAAAATCGCTGGCAAATGTACGCATGAATTTGTACAGGTTTGGTATTCAAGCGAATATGAAGGATTCGCGAAAGGTGATAAGAGCACCAATCACTTATAAATAAACAGTTTCACTGTTCGCGAAGAGCGAAACACAAAATCGCCGATTGAACATGTTCGCTGAGAAACAAGAAAATCGCAAATCACTACTTTAATTCGTAGTGTGAAATGGCGATTTTTAGTCACTTTGAAAAAATCACCGAAAGTGATTTTTTTGACAACACTAGTAAGTACAAATACTACTACGTTTCAGTAAAAACTAGTGGTCATTTTGGCGTTCTAACAAAAAATGCCAAAGTGAAATTCGACAACGTTTCTCAGTAAAGAGTAAAATAGTGTTTCTATACTTCAGAGCTGTTTGGAAATTCCCAAAACAAAGTACAAGTACATTTGATGTGAGAGTGAACCTTCGCCTATCAAGGAAACTTACACACACACACACACTCACACACATACTTTATTCGCGTTCTAAGCGTTTTCCATTTACTAAACTTGGCAATGTATCGCAACTTGTACGATAATCGTTAAACGATTTCTTTAGTCTTTTTTTTCTTTTTCATCTATTTAAGTCTTGTAATTTTTATTGTTGCTGTTGCTAGTATTATTTTCTGCTGCTTCTGTTAAATGAAGTGTTTAAAATTTACGATTTGTAAAAATTTATAGCACATTCGAGATATTTACGCTTGAATGAGGTGCTACTGCAAATGGCAGCGTTGAAATTAAATAGGGTACGGGAATTTTGGACGAATGGTCAATGGTCGGACGATGTTTTCTGGAAACAAAAATTGATCTAATAATAAAAAAAATGAAAAATAATTGAGTAAAAGCTTCATCCAAGCTGCTCTTTAAATGAAATCGAACGAAAAAGTTTAGCTTTTAAGCGTGTTAGCAATAAAAGATACAACAACAACAACGACATAAACAGTCAGTTACTGCTGCTAGAAAGAATACCACTTAACATTAAAAGACAAGCACTTTTAAGTGTATGCATAGTCGCTGTCAATGCTGTGTGAAGGACATGCAAAGCAGTATCCTTATACGAAATTACTTTGATGACTGCGCTGGGAATAAACGCGCTACGAAGTAATGCAGTAAAAATAGAAAAAAAAAAAGTGAATTACTTGTCGAAATGTTAAGTTTACACAGATACACATACAAGGACACATAAAAGTACAGGGTGCTACGGTGCTATTGGTTTCAATAGGACAGTTCGATATGCTATACTGCACACGAAACCATGGCTTTATTGCGACCAAAGTTCCCTGGAAGCTTGATTCGAAAAATGTCGATTTCGACTTATCACAGCTCTCCCGTTCTGATTTCGCCAGACTTTTCCCTGCGGGGATAAACCAGAGTCACTGCCGAGAAAATACCCGAATTTTCAGCGATTTGCTGCAAAAACTGATAAAACAAGCCGAAAAAAAGGGCAAATGAGGTGGACATTTGCCTGTTATCATCTGTCAAATGCCGTTCAAATACATAACAAGATTTCGCTTTTGCTTAAATCAAGTTATTCACTGAAAACATAAGGTACCAAAAAACAGAACACCCTGTTATATATGTGTAAGTATATGAGTAAATGTATGTGCAAATACAAACAGTGATTTAAAACGTCAAGTAGCACGCATTCATGCTGTCTGTAGCACTGTGGTTGTAGTTTCGCTTCATTGATTGCTTCACAGTTAAACTCGTATGTGTACAAACGTGTGGGGTGGTTTGATAAGTCTTGACAAATTAACCATAACGAAAAAAGAAAGATCTAATTTTAGCATTTATGTTGAACTAGAAACTACTCGTGAGTCTATGAGATACACTGTATACAACCTACACAGAGAGAAAAAAAAATAACTAAAAACATTGTGCTTTATCAGAATTTTTTTAAAAAGAAAGATAGTTCTTGAAACAAACTACGTTAGTTCTTAATACACGAACTATTGTTCTAGATATAAAAACGATTGTTCCTAACACATTGTTGTAATACGAAGAACAAATCTTCTTGAGACAACAAAAAACGAATGTTATTGATACAAAGATTAATTGTTCTTGACATAAATAATGATTGTTCTTGAGAAAGAGAATAATAGTTCATAAAACAAAGAACGATTGTTCATGATACATTAACAATTGTTTTCGATACATGAACTATTGTTCTCGAAACATTAACGGTTGTTTTAATAAAGAACAATAACAATAAAATTTACTCCGAAAATTCGGAGTTGATTAAAATTTATTTGAAAACAGTTTTAATGCTATAAGTTGGCTTAAGACGCTAAAATAAACGTTGCACTACGAAAATATCAAACTCCGAAAATTCGGAATTGCTTAAAAGTATCTTTAAACTGCATTTTTAAGCTGTTAGAAGCAGTTAAACTATGAAACCAAGTTCTATTACATTTGAAACTAAACTCCGAAAATTCGTAGTCACTAAAAAGTATGTACGAAATTATTGATATGTTTTTAGATGCAATTCAGTTATAAAACAAATTATTCTTCTTAAAAATATTGTTCTTTTGACAAGGAACAATTGTAATTTAGATAAAGAACGATTGTTCTTGAGACAAAAAACGAATGTTCTTGAGACAAAGAACCGATATTTCTTGAGACAATCAAAGATTATTCTTGATACCAGAAACGATTATTTCTGAAACAAAGAACGATTGTTTTCGATACCAATAATGGGCCATACATACTTTTGTGGGTAACTTAACTTAATATTGAATTTCAATACTATTCAGACAACTCTCTTTCGAACTCACACATTTATAAATCAAGCATAGTTCCACTGATTGCATGCGGCTAAAGAAAATTGCAAAAAAAAAAAAAAAAAAAAAAAAATAAAAAGAAAAAAAAAGTTGATGTAAGTAAGTTGACAGTGAAATGGTTAAGCCAATTAAGGGCGGGTTATACGCATATCCTCACAATTTCTCATACACTCTATACATGCCCGAATCCGACATCAATAACAACAACAACAACAAAAACAACTCGTCTATGTCGAAACAAAAGAACAATAAAGCGACAACTCGTAAATGTGAAAAGCACAAAAAAAAAACCTTGTCAACTTAAAGTTGACTGTCTATCTAACAAAATGGATGCCTGTCTGTCTGTCTGTCTTTCGTTCTGTATCCTTCTTTTACTCATATTGCTAACGATTTGCTACTCGCTTACAACATGCCATGCGCGTCTTATTTGAGCAAAGGTCGTCGTTGTTGTCGATACCAGTGCCAGCCAGCATATCAAGTATTTTTCTAGTATAAAAGTATTTCACTAAAAGCAGCTTAGCTAAGCAAAGTCAATAAGCGATGTGTATAGAGTATTTTTATTTAATTTTTTTTTTCCATTTTTTTTTTTTTTTGCTGAAATTTCCCAATCATGCTTCATTTTCAATAAACCCTAAAAAAAAAAAAATAGCGTAAATACTTTGCATACTTTTATGCGCTTATTCCTTTGGGGTGTTCTATGCTTTACAATAGAAATTCTTGCAAATGTAAGTTTGAAATAGAAGTCAACAACTGACTTGATAAGCGTGTACACCAAAGCAATTACATTTATTTTCACTTTAAGTTGTCGAGAATTTCTATAGATTTTTCTAAATAGAGTGTACAAATGAAAGTTTTTAAAATGTGTCAAATGTTACATTTAAATAAAAAACCCTTAAACAAAACTTTAAGTGTTACCCTTATGCGTATATATTGTACAATACCTACATATGTACATAAGTTTAATGTTTATTCCTTGGAACTAACTCTAGTACTATAAAATGGTTATTGCTCTTTTTGTTTTGGTCTTTGTTGTTGTTGGTTTCAGTCTTATCCTGATTGTTAGTTTTACTATTTAATTCATCATACATATCTATATATCAAGATATTATCATAAGTTATTTTGTGGTTAAGTTAATCGGATTCTTTGGAAATTCGATTTTATCCTTTCAGTAGCATACAAAATGATTTGAATGAAAATTATTGTTTAAAGATAATTTTGTAAATTTCATGAGAATAAGTTAACAAACAATATAAATTTTCATTCGAAATCATTTCAAATGAAAATGATTTATTTTTAATTGTTTAAATACGATTTAAGCACAATTAGTAATAAATTTGTTAATCCATCGATACATATATAAAATATAAAAAGTTTCTATGTCCGCTATGCATGTTGAAACCATTCAACCGATGAGTTCCAAACCGGTTTCATTTGAAAGGTAGCAATGCAAGTAAATTAAAATACAACTAAAACATTGCATTAGGCATTGAAAAAGTCATTGAAAAAGTCTTTTTTTTTAAATTTTTCCATACAAAAATGGTATCGCTTTTGTTTATGTTTCTATTATACTTGCCCCCCAATAGTTTTAAAACAAACAAAAAACAGCTGATTGCAGAATATTTTAGTAACGCTGCAATCAAAAAACATACTGGTATTTTTTAGTATGTTTTTATATTAGCCCCAACATATTTTGGTTACGCGGCAGCAAACGGTATTTTGTTTTGCTTTATCTTCAGGTATAAAATATAAGAAACTAATAATAAAAGTGCCCAGATCCAAAAAAAATGATATCTACTGCCTCAAAAACCGCCGTTTATTCAAGATCCTTAAAAGTGCATTCAATTTTGACTACAGTTTTTGAATGACATATGAATCAAGTAAAATCTCTATTGGATTTTTTTAGTTTTCTAAGTGTTTGAATTTTTAGGTAGATTTTGTATGCTTGCATGCCATAACATTAGAAAGCGATTAAAAAATGTACCAAAACAATATTTATGTGCAGAAAATAAGCGGAGAGTCATGAGGGACCCATCGCATAACGACGGCTTTCAATATCAAACCTTTATTACTATGTGGAGTAATTGTATTGGACAAGATAGCAACCAGTTTACTATAATTGTCAAAAAGAGTGATTCTTAAGTTGCACTGTTACTAGCGACTGTGACTTGAAAATCGCAGTGACTGCAAACAGTGATAAAATCACAGTTCGCGAAAAAAAAATCACGGATTACTAAACAGGTTCACTGTTCGCCGAAGAGTGATACACAAAGTCTGAGGTTCAAGAAAATCGGCAATCACATATTTTTGACAAAAACTTTCATGTATCTGCATTAAATGTGACAATATTGCACAAATGTATATAAAAAACAAGCAAAAACGTTAACTTCGTTAGCACCGAAACTCAAATACTGACACACAAAACTTTAATCATTTTCTTGAAAAAAAGAAAAAAATGGAAGGTGAGTTTGTATGGGGTCTATATGTTATAGTGGCCCGTCCTTTTGTGGTGCTATTAGTAGGATAACATAAAAGTATTTTACTGATTAGAGTAATATATCCTTTTTTCATACAAAAACTGAAAAATGGGCGATAGGTTTGTATGAGGCCATATGAAAAAATGAGAGTGTCACCTTTCTTTTGATATTGGATGCCTTGAGTTTTTACCCAACTTTAATACATTAATAAATAATATTTTTTTTATACAAAAATCTCAAAATGGTATTAGAAGTTTTTTACCCAGCTTTTTTCAAATACATTAATAAATAAATTTCATACAAAATCTACAAAAATGGAAATGGGCGTGGCACCTTGGTTCTGACATACAAACTGCCTAGGAACACAAAAAGCTTAAAATTATTGTTTCAGGTTAATATCTTAAAAACTTTCCGAGAAAAGCACGTCTTGCAACAGACGGACAGACAGACAGACGGACATGGCAAAATCGATTCGTCTTCGATCGAGCTGATCAATAATATATATACTTTATAGGGGTCCCCGATTGAAATATAAATTGAAATAAAAAATGAAGCATTAAATATTTTTTTAAACTTTTAAATGTGTTTCAAAGTTAGTGAGGGCATATGTTTTTTTTAATTTTTTAATTCAGTGCTTACGATACTGTCAGACAGAAACCAGACACTTTGTTTTTCCTCGACCCCGCTCATCAAAGGCATCACATTTGCTATTTTTTTTATCAAAAAACACAGAAGGCGGGATATTTTTTCATTCCCCCTTTCCCCCCCCCCCCCCCCCCTAAAAAAATAATTTAACACAAATATATATTTTACAAAACCCCCACACAATAATAAATTATATATTTTATACTGGATACACATAATACTCACACACAAAGATTTGTTTAAATTGAAAATGGCTGAAGGAATGGATTCTGTAAGCGAAAACGAGACTGCTAGCTGTTCCACTACAGAAGATGCACTTTGGAATGACATCGTTGGAAAATATCCACCGTGTCCCAAGATAGAAGCAGTTTCATTCGTTGACATGGGATATACATATTCCGATAAATGGGTGCATGTGCCGGCGAAGAAGACTAAGCTGGAAACATTGCTAAAAGAAAATTATGAGAAAGCGTAAATTTACTAACATAATAATTAAGATTGGATCTGCACAATTCCCCGTGCATGTGGAAGTTTTACAAGCCTATTCGAAGTTTTTTGATGATTGTGCGCCTGGTATGTGCGTAGTACTACCGGAAGACAACATCTCTAAAAATGCATTCGAAGTTATATACGACTGGATGCTTAGTAAGAAGGACATAGATGTAAAAAAAATTACGCTCTGTGAGTTGCTAAAGGCGGCCACATTTTTAAAGATCGATCAACTAACTCAACAATGCTGGCATTGCTTAGGTGACGATCAGTTGTATACGGAAGATAGAGCGGTTCTTATGTTTATGGATGCCAAGCGACAAGGTATCGCCGAGTGCAACTATGAGCTGCTGTCGCGTGTAAAGAAGTTCTTTTTGACACTGGTTGCCAGCAGGGAATTCATTGAGCTGGACATAAATGCAATTTCAAATTTACTTAAAAACGATAATATTGCAATTAATTCGGAAATTGAGATATTTTATGCTTTGGTGCGTTGGTTGCATCACGACTGGGAACAGCGTAAAAAGCATGTTCTCAGTTTAGTGGAATTTGTTCAATTCGAAAACGTCAGTCCCTGTTTGCTTCGAAAATTGCAAAAGACTCAAATTGAGGAAGTAAAAATGCATTATAGATATTACAGAAGTGTGCGATCGGATAATGGATGCAGTCGCATACTCTTTTAAAAGTATCTATGCCCTAAATAGTGTTGGCGACGGTAAAGCTGTTCAAGATGATTTCAGCAAAAAGAGTTTCGCCCGCGTCACTGGATATATGATGCAAATTGCAAACATCATCACCGCATAGACTGTGAGAGTACTAAAGAATTTACTTACACATCTTTTCTCGAATATTTGACATTTTTGCGCTTACAAGAAAAAGATTACTGGAAGAAAATGGAATCGGCAGAAGTGGGCCATTGCAAATGTGATGACAATTCTCCGAGCAGTACCAATCAAAAAATAACAATGATAATTTTGATGAGATAACTTTGAGTAGTAAACGATCCAGAAAATATCAATGGTAATTCTGATGAGATTATTCTGAGCAGTACCGATCAAGAAAATAACAATGATAATTTGATGAAATAACTTTGAGTAGTAACGATCCAGAAAATAACAATGATATTGCTGATGTAGATTATTCTGAGCAGTACCGATCCAGAAAGTAACAATGGTAATTCTGATGAGATTATTCTGAGCAGTACCGATCAAGAAAATAACAATGATAATTCTGATCAGAGCAGCGATCTACATGAAGGCCATTAACAATTTTCGTTTTGTTTTTTTTTTTTTTTTTTTTTGAGGTATTTGGAAAATTTTATATATTCAAATAATATTTTTCTAAATTGTTTCGAGCAATAAATAAAATATATATATTCATATATATATATATATATATATATATATATTGATTTTAAATGACACAAATTGGATTGATACTTTGAAAAAAAATAGATTCGTTTTTGACAGCTCAAAGAGTACCTTAGATTTTGAAAATATTTTTAAAGGATAAAATAAAAATAAGACCAAATGTTTCTTTTTATGTAAAATGAGATTAAACAAGCAAAAACGTTAACTTCAGTAGCACCGATGCTCAAATACCTGCCATACGAAACCTTAATCATTTTCTTGAAAAAAAATAAAAAAATGGAAGGTGAGTTTATACAGTTTAGTGAATATATCATATAAGAACTATTTTCATACAAAATCTTAAAACCGGGCGCTTGGTTTGAAGGGCCTTATCAAAAATTTGCGTGGCACCTTTCTTTTAATATTGGACTGGATGGATATTGGATTAGAAGTGTTTTTACCCCATTTGTAGTATATACATTCATAAATAATAACTATTTTCATAGAAAAAAAACGAAAAAATGGTAAGCTTTGTGGGGCTATATCTAAAAATGGGCTTGACATCTTTTCTGATCATACAAACTGCCTAGGAGCCACAAAAGCTTAAGTTTGAAGTTTCATGTCAATATCATTAAAACGTTCCGAGAAAAACGTATTGCAACAGACGGACAGACGGCAGACATGACTAAATCGATTCGTCTCGTCGAGCTGATCAATAATATATATACTTTATGGGGTCTCCGATGCCTCCTTTAATGCATTACAAACTTTTCGACAAACTGAAAATACCCTTCACATTGTGTGGCCAGATACGGATAATCAGGCAACATATAAGGCAACTAGCAGAGTGACACTCTTGTTGGGAAAGAGGCCGCACTAAAATGCTTGGTTTAGTTTCACGCTGTGCCATTAACGGCTTAATCAGAAAAGTTTGAGCCGAGCAGAATTAAGCCATATTATACGGAAATTCAAGGAATCTATAGAAGAGTAGAACTAAGAGCAGGTACAAAAAAACTAACATCTTGCGACAATATGTGCTGGAATATGAGTCCACATCAAAAAAGTATGCAGCTGTTGCTAGAAAGACTTATCTTATTTGCAGAGCTACTAATATAATTCTGAGATTCATGTCTCATAATAATAAAATTAGTTCTAAAATATGGTTTGATGACATAAAGTATTTTTGATGTCTTTGTTCTTGTAGAATATTGAATCTTTAATTTCTGATGAAAATATTATGCAGAATACCCAGTACCCAGTCACAAGTTTCCTCTGAATCTGTTATTTCATATATCAACTATTTTTTATATACATTCCTAATTTTTGAACAAAAAATAACCTAAAAATCGACAGTAAACCAAAAAAAAAACCGTTTACGATAAGAGTGTACCTTGAGCAGTGTATCCAAAGGCGAATTTATTCGACGAATGTTCGAATGTCGATAGCTACGTTCGCACCAACATTCGTCGAACATATCACATTGGCCGAATAAATTCGCCTTTGGATGATGCACTGCATTAAAAATGGCTCATATATCTTAACACAAAAAATTATTTCTCATATAAATTAATTTAATTGTAAATAGCAACTGAGAAACCATAATCATGAACTATAAAAAAAAAAAACAATAAAACTGCATTTAATATATTCTTCAAATAACTTTGCGCGAAAAACAATTATCTGAATGTCTTTCTTTGCTGTGAAAGCTGCATAACTGCAAACGACAAATGTCGCTGTCATTATTGCTGGCTGCTAAAGCTGTAAGTGACTTGTGGCACGTGTAAATTTCACGCCGAACAAATAAACTAAGCAAACATAGACATCGAAAAGACAGACAGACGGACAGACTGAACTATGCTGAAGACAATCGCAATGAAGCTGTTCATCATGACGGCTTTGTAGCAGCGTTTGGTTTGATGATGTCTCTAATACATTGTTGAAATTGCCTGTAACTCAAGACTATATTAACTTAACAAGGATTCGTATTCGTATTCGTTTTACATGTGCTGCTGCGGATACATATCTTAAGACCAAAGTATAGCTTATACCATGAAATAGAAAACTATACTCTTCAACGTTGTCGTCTTTAATGTCATCTCTGTGTGTGTTTGTGTGTGTGTGTGTGTGTGTGCGGCAACATCGAAAAATGCAATTTTTTAAATTTCCATTAATTTTGCGCTGTCAGCTTTTGTAAAATGTCGCCAGCGAATTCAAAGTGTCGCTCAAATGTTGTCGCACTAAAGTCGTCATCATTGTTGTTGTTGTTGTTGTTGGATTTGCACCTGCGGATGCGAAAATGCAGCAACAACAGCAACAACAACAATATACGCGACAATAGCAGCGTGCAAGCATGCGAATAAAGTTGCAAGTGGAACTTTAGTTCGTTCAGGTACATAGATACATGTGACACATGGATAGACATAGAGTAAAAGATAGTTAGAGAGTTAGTCATGTTGTCTGTCCGTCCGTCTGTTTATCTGTCTGCCTCGAGGCGCAGTTGGAACGATTTTTTTTTCTTTTTTAATGGTACATAGACGACATCTTTTACCTCTTTTTTCACTTTTTTTTTTTGAATGCAACAAACAAATGTAGCAGCGACCGACATGCACAAAGAGGTAAACTTAGAAAGAAATATCATTTAGGTATGAGCAGCGAGAGCTTGTCTGTTGCAGTTACGTGGAGGGTTTTTTAAAGAAATTTGGTTGGTTTGAAATCTCGTTTAAAGTTCAATGAAATAATGAAAATAATTCACAATTAGTTCAAACATTATTTTATAAAATAATTAAAATATACACCGTACTTTTGTCAATTTGAGAAATGAAGTTTAAACTAAATCTATAATTATAAAAAAAAAAAGTACCAAAAATACGGTGAATATTTTATTTATTTTTTCAATAATGTTTAAACTAATTGAGAATTATAAGCATTATTTCATTGAATTTTTGCGATTTGCGATTAAGTCAATTCGTACGATTTCAAATTATTCATGTTCCGGCAATCGCAAAAGTTATGTTTCTTTCAAAATCGTTTCTTTGCATTGTACATGATAAAACTGTTATCGGTTACAAATTAAATGGTTATCGGTCTAACCAAATCGCAAGCTGTTGTTGCTTTGACTAATGCCGCATTTCCACTGAGCCGCGTTTTGTTATCGCGTTAAGAATTTATCGATAAACGCGGAACGGTGTTTCCATTGCGTTTTAGCGTTAGCGTTCGAGTTAAAACAGCTGATTTTGTTTGTTATGTAGTATAAAAATTGTACAGGTTAAAAAAAGTTTTTTTTTTTTGAAATGCAGATTTTTTAATACACGAATGGATGTAGGTATTGTTCCTTTAGTAACTGCTGTCCAATACGAGCATGATAAGGTAATCCGTCATTTGAATATATGCAGCTGAAGCTTTTATGTAAATGTTTATTTTTTTGCGGTTACTTTGTCGGCTGTTTTCATAAGTATGCGCAACTTACGATTGCCAAATTATTCGAACCGATAAGAGAAATCGGTTTGAAATCGGTGTGAAATCGGTTTGAACGCGTGTTATCGAAAGTCGCGTTCAAAATTAACGCGACTTTTTCCCATACCTAACTGCCTATCTTTTTTGTATACGATTTAACGCGAGTTTGTCGAGTTCTTAACGCTAACGCGGAACGCGGCCTAATGGAAATTAATGATGTATCGATATTATCAGCCATTTTCGATTTAGTAAATTTGTACAATTTCAAATTATTCATGTTCCGGCAATCGCAAAAGTTATGTTTCTTTCCAAAACGTTTCTTTGCATTGTACATGATAAATGGTTATCGGTCTAACCAAATAGCAAGTTTGTTGTTGCTTTGACTAAATTTCTGCTATATATATTCAGGCAAAATAGAAAATATTGATCTAAAATTCGAATTCAGAATCAATGAAATTGAAGAGTACAAAGATAAACTCTAGAAACATTATAGAATGAAATAAAATTACTTTTAAACAAACGAAAGTAGCTTTTTTATGTTATATAAAGCATCTTCTTTTATTTCGGTTTGAAATCGAAAATATTTTGCAATGTGCGATTGCCGAAACACCCAAAATTTGCGATTTGAAAAGTAAATCGCAACATTTTTACGATTGCGATTACGTGAAACAATCGAAAATAGCTTTTTTATGTTCTATAATGCATTTACTTTTCATTTCACTTACTCAAACGCTTTCGGTTTAATATCGAAAATTTATTGCAATTGCCGAAACACCCAAAATTTGCGATTTGAAAAGTAAATCGCATCATTTTATGAATGCGATTATGGGAACATGGCTGTAGTTGTATATAAATTATTTAGAATATCAAAAAAAATATCGATATATTTTGGTATAATTGCGAAGGGTTTAGATCTGGTGAACCTACAACTAAACCAGTTCACTATTTTGGTAGAAGTTACCCCTTTAAAATGGGTATGCATATTTCTTTACGTAGGACTTAGTTGTGCATCTGTGTCTCTTGTTGCTTACAAAGCAAAATGTCTTTCTTAATGTCTCTCTTGTTCGCTCTAGACACGCCACCATTTTTTGTGTATTTGTCTAACTGTCCGTCTGTCTGCCTGTCTGCATGTGTGTGTGTCTCCCCATACCAAATATATCTATCAGTGATGTTGTTTCTAGCATGCAAAAGTGTCATTAATGTCGCAAAATCGCAACACACAAAACTTCTATGTCTATTCTGGATGCTGCAGCAGCATTACTTCACCTATTTCTCGTTGATTTTTGCTGCAGCAAAACTAAAAGTTTTTGCTGCAAAAAAAAAAGACGTAGAGGAAAATGTGACAAGTTTTCCAAAAGAAAAAAAAAAAAAGTAATGAACGAAAATAAAACTCAGCCTTTAAAAATTTACTTACTCTTTATGCCTAGTTTAAAATTACAAACAGAATACGGACAGTTCACTTACCTAGAATAAAAGAGCATTAAAAAAAATAAAGAATATATTAAAATTAATTATTATGCAGTTAAAAGTTAATTTATTTAAATAAAAAATTAATTCATAATTACGCATTAAATATTTATCAAAAATTGATTTTTATTTTAATTTTAACTACGTGCCGCCTCGGTTGAATGTGAAAAAATATGTTCAATTGAAATTTTTATTTAAAATTGATAAAAAAAAAAAGAAAATAAACGCTCTAATTAATTTGTTTTTTTTCGATTTTTTTTAATATTTAATGACGTGCATTATACTGCTACTTTTTATTCACTTTCTGCCAATTTGCTAATTGACCACAGCACTCGTAAAAAAAATCTACACAAAACAACTTTAAAAAGCTTGCCACCTTTTAACACTAAAAAAAAAAAAAAAAAAAAAATGGCAGGTTGCATATCCTTGCAAACTGGTCACACATGTCTATGACAGGTTTTTCAAAAGCAAACGAGTTCAAAAATGAGATAAAAAAAACAGGGAAAACCTTTTCAAAAAAAAAAAAAAAAAAAAGATCTGACAAGGATAAATGGAAATTTGCTTTAATTAAAGTTTAAATAAAAAATAAATAGTTTTTGATAAATGTAGTAGAAAAAAGCTTAAGCGTTCGATGATAGGATAGAAGTTTTTAAAACACTTAATAGTTTTGTTTATATTTAGACATGGAATAAGCAACATTAGTAAATAAGGTTTTTTTTAGAATATAGGGCTTCAAGTAGGAATATGTATTGTAAACAATTCGCTTGTACTACCAGATTGTACAATTAAAACGTACTTTATATGAAGAACATACTTTATATCAGAACTAACATTCTTTGTGTAAAGAACTATCGTTCTTTGTCTCAATAACAATCGTTCTCTACATCAAGTACAATCGATCTTTGTAACAAGAACAATCGTTCTTTTGTATCAAGAAAAATCGTTGTTTGTATCAAGAATTTTTGCATCAAGATCAATTTTTCTTTGTATCAAGAACAATCGTTCTCTTTATCAAGTACAATCGATCTTTGTATCAAGAACTATCGTTCTTTGTATCAAAAACAATAGTTCTTTGTATCAAGAAAAATCGTTTTTTGTATCAAGAATTTTGCATCAAGATCAATCATTCTTTGTATCAAGAACTATCGTTCTTTGTATCAAGAACTAACATTCTTTGTATCAAAAACAATCGTTCTTTGTCTCAATAACAATCGTTCTCTATATCAAGTACAATCGATCTTTGTAACAAGAACAATCGTTCTTAGTATCAAGAAAATCGTTTTTTTTTTGTATCAAGAATTTTGCATCAAGAACAATCGTTTTTTGTCTCAATAACAACAGTTCTCTATATTAAGTACAATCGATCTTTGTAACAAGAACAATCGTTCTTTGTATCAAGAACAATCGTTCTTTGTATCAAGAAAAATCGTTTTTTGTATGAAGAATATTGCATTAAGATCAATCTTTCTTTGAATCAAGAAAAATCTTTCTTTGTATCAAGAACAATAGTTCTTTATTCGTTCTTGAAATGATAACATTGTGGATGATTTTAGTTTTGACAACGGAAATGCTTGATCTGGGAACATTTAAATACCTCCCACTCATAGTGTGAAGAGTATTAAAGGAGCCATCGTAGGCCCTTTAAAATATATTTTATCTTGATCAGCTCGACGTGACGAATCAATCTAGTCATGAGCGTCCGTCGGTCGGTCCGTCCGTCTGTTTGTTTCTTCGCAGTTTAAACTGACCGATTAAAAGTTATTAAGCTGAAATTAAGCTTTTCTGTCTAACGACTTGATCAAGTATGAAAATGGAAGTGCCACGCCCATTATTAGGTATAGCCCCCATACAAACTTACCGTTTTATTCGATTTATTGTATGAAAATAGCTATTATTCACGAATGTATTCACTCCAAGTTGGGTAAAAATATTTCTAATATCTTCCAATGACAAAATTAAGGTGCCACGCCCATTTTTAAGGTATGAGCCCCCTACGAACTTTTTGCGATTTTCTAATTTTTGTATGAAAATGGTTTTTAATTATAATTAAAGTTGAGTAAAACATTTCAAATATCATCCAATGTCAAAACTAAGGTGTCACGCCTATTTTTTTTATGTTAAGGCCCCATACGAACTTTTTGGTCATTTTGTAGTTTTTGTGTGAAGGTAGTAATTATTTATGAATGTATTCACTTCTAATTGGATAAAAACACATCTAATATCATTCTATCTTTACTCCACTGACATTATAAGGATCAGTCCACTATACCATATAATCCATAAATAAAGTCACCACCCATTTTAAATTTTTTTTTAAGGAAATTTTTTTATTTTGTCCTTTGGTCAAAATTTTACTCCTTTTGTGTCTAAACTTTGGTTGTATCAAACTATTGACTAAAATTTTACCTAAGCCACTCATGACCAAGGTGTGGCGGGTATTTGAGCTTCGGTTCTACCGAAGTAAACATTTTTTTTTCACTTATTCTCATATACCAGTTACTTGTTTATAGCAACTTACTTACTTAAGCACTACCAAAAAAAAATAAATTGAATGAGATTTTCAGGGCCTAAAAGCTTTTGTAACCTGTTTGCAAATCTACAAAAATGCATAGTAACTATGCATGTGCGTGTGAACGTGTGTTTGTATGCATGTATTGGCTTAATTTTCCCAACACAAAGTGCACACATGATAAATTAATGATTGAAGGCATGACAAAGTGATTAATTACCGACGCTTTTCAGTGTTTCAATGTTTTTGCTATAACAAGAGAAGCACTGAAACGTGCCTACAACAACATCTGGACTTATTTGACAGCACGTCAAACACTCATACACTCATACGGTCACACGGTCACAACACTTGGCAACCGGTATTGGTCACGTTAATAATTTAGACCGAGTGGTGAACGTCTAACCAAGTAGCAAGCCAACGGGTGCATGTCGCATACAATACACATACACATGAATGACCAAAAACAACGACAACAACAACCACGATGACGACGACGACGACGACCATGTTGCTGTTGTTGTTGTTGTTGGTGTCAACATTAAGCGGTCTTAATGTGGTTTTAGCAGCGGCACCTCATGCCACATACACTTTCATAAAAGCATTGCTCTGAGGCATTGCAACGTATGATTCTGAAAGCCGAAGCCCCGAAATGGCTCAAAGCGAAATTAGCGTACTTGTGTGGAAAATATGTACTTTTCACTAATTATTTGAGCCGATTTTCAAGCGTTTCTGCATTGCATGCAAAAACAAACAACAGAAAGCACCTGAAGACAATACACAAAAAGCAAAACACAGTATCAGATAGCAGCCATGTTCATTATGTTAGCTTAAAAACTACTGAAAAAGTTTTTAAATTATTGCACTATTTAAAGGCAGCGGTCAACGTTCAAATTGAATGCAAATTGAATCCAGCCAATCTCTGTAAAAGAATCTCTGAACATACAAATACACAGTATCAAATTCCTATCGACTGAATAATGTTTGCCAATTGAAATTGTTGTGCGTTCAATTTGAAATTTTGCACAATTTAGTATGTGAATACATTTGTAGCATTCGGAGTGTGCCACAAACAGATGATGAGAAAAAAAAGGAGAATTGAATAAAAAAGAATGCAACAGAGCCGAGCAGAGGAGGTCTAAACTGTTCCGTGCAGTTACAAAACTAAACAACAACAACAATAAAAAAGAGGAGGGTCATTTGAAAATTTCTATAAGTTCGTTGTATCAAGAACAATCCTTCTCTGACAAGAACAATCGCTCGTTATATCTTGCACAATCGTTTATTGTATCAAGAATAATCGTTCCTTATATCAAGAACAATCGTTCTTTGTATCAAGAACAATCCTTCTTTGTGTAAAGAACAATTATTCCTGTATCAAGAACAATCGATCTTTGTATAAAAAACCAACGTTCTTTGTACAACGAATATTCGTTTTTTGTATCACGAACAATTGCTTCTTGTATCAAGAACAATCAATGTTAATATTAAAAGTAATAATTTATTATATCAAGAAAAAATATTGTTTATATCATGAACAATCATTCCTTTTGTCAAGAACAAACAATCGTTGATCAAAGAAAACTTTTGCTTTGTATCAAGAACAATTGTGTTTTGTTTCAAGAACCATGGTTCTTTGTATAACGAACCATAGTTCTTTGTATACAAACCATAGTTCCTTGTATAACGAACCATAGTTCCTTGTATAACGAACCATAGTTCTTTGTATAACGAACCATAGTTATTTGTATAACGAACCATAGTTCTTTGTATAACGAACCATAGTTCTTTGTGTAACAATTGTGTTTTGTTTCAAGAACCATGGTTCTTTGTATAACGAACCATAGTTCTTTGTATACAAACCATAGTTCCTTGTATAACGAACCATAGTTCTTTGTATAACGAACCATAGTTCTTTGTATAACGAACCATAGTTATTTGTATAACGAACCATAGTTCTTTGTATAACGAACCATAGTTCTTTGTGTAACAATTGTGTTTTGTTTCAAGAACCATGGTTCTTTGTATAACGAACCATAGTTCTTTGTATACAAACCATAGTTCCTTGTATAACGAACCATAGTTCTTTGTATAACGAATCATAGTTCTTTGTGTAACGAACCATAGTTCTTTATATAACGAACCATAGTTCTTTCTACAACGAACCATATTTCTTTGTATAACGAACCATAGTTCTTTGTATAACGAACCATAGTTCTTTGTATAAGGAACCATTGTTCTTTGTATAACGAACCATAATTCTTTGTACAACGAACCATATTTCTTTGTATAACGAACCATAGTTCTTTGTATAACGAACCATAGTTCTTTGTATAACGAACCATAGTTCTTTGTATAACGAACCATAGTTCTTTGTATAACGAACCATAGTTCTTTGTGTAACGAACCATAGTTCTTTATATAACGAACCATAGTTCTTTGTATAACGAACCATAGTTCTTTTTATCAGAACGATAGTTCATTGTATCAAAACCGATTGATGTTTGTATCAAGAATAATCGTTCTTTATGCTAAAAATAATCGTTGTTTATAACATAAACGATCCCTTCTCGTATCAAGAACAATTGTTCATTTAAATCATTTTCTAACAACAAAAAAATCACATACCAACCTCGTAAAAGTAGCAAACTAACATTTCACATACGTTGTAGCCAATTTAAATGAGAGTGTACAATGAAAATGGAAGCTTTCCAATATATATTGAAAAGATTTACAACAACAACAAATAAAACTAAAATATTTAAAATAAATTGAATGCAATTGCAATTTTATTTTCGAACGACTTTATTTTTATTTATTTTTTATTAAAAAAAAGAAAAAAAAAAGGAAAAAGGAATTTGTTGCGATGCAAATATTTATTTTATCCTGCAGCTGCAAAAAGCAAATATTAAATACCACTACAGCAACAAAAAAAAAAAAAGGCATTATATAGTAAAAATGGACATAAAAACTACAAACACAAACAACAACAACAGTCAACAGACCAAAACCTAGGTTAGAAATTTGTATGCGAGATGCAAAGTAAAGTTGGCCAGCCTTGTAAATAGAGTTTTTCACTTAGAGTTGTATCTATCTGTATCTGTTCATCCACCTATCTGTTTGTCTGTCTGTCTGTCGCACTTATACAGTTAACTGTGTTTGCATGTAATTAAATTCTCCACTTGGAAAATGCTTTCGTTTGTTGTTGTTTCTGCTGAAATTTGTATTGTCATTGTTGTTGGCAGCATTGGAGCACGAAGAAACCGACAAATAAAGTGATTACATTTAAAGTTAGAATACTCCAAAGTATAAAAGTGTTGAGCAATTTCAATGAAAGATGTTCATTCGAAATTCGAAAAAATTTGTTTTGCTGTGGTGAAAACATGAATTCAACACAAGACTCCAGAACATTACGAAATCCGGGTGATCGTGTACCAAAGATGATCCAAGATTTGTCTGCTGTTCAAAATGGATCTTGCGAGAGTTTGATATGCAGTGGCTAACGGGAGTTTCGAATTCGAATCTGAAGTGTAATAAAGCTTTGCTTTTACAAGACTAAATATTGGCTTCGTGTTATTTACAAACTCTTTGTTTTTATCTTTTTTGTTTTAATCTTTTTTTTTTTTACATTTATTTTAATTTGTTTTTCTAGCGAAAGTTTTGAGAATTTATTATTATTATTATTTTATATAAATCAACGGATTTGTTTGTTTGTATTTGTTAAATTTTTCCAAAAGCTAACACATAAACGAAAATTTATTTTTCGTTTTTTTTTAATTACTTTTAATTTGAATTAACAAAAACACACTTAAATAAATAAAAGCATCTAAATAATTACATATTACGCATACGCCGTGTAGACTGTACAAATACAGAACAAACAAGAAAGAACGCTGAAGTCGAGTATGCTCGACTGCAAGATACCCTGTACCAAATCTTTATGAACCTTAAGTTAGGTTCTATTTGACTACCATTCCTCATTGAATTGGATCTTCATAGAAAAACTTTAAAAATCGGGTATATCTTTGAATCGGGTTATACTTAAAATTTTGTTGGTCCTACCCATATTGGGATATTTTATTGGGACTATCATAGACATAATTTATATTAAATTTGAATTTTCTAGAATAAAAAACAATGACGTTTTTTATGTAAAAACCCAAAATTTTGGGGTAAATTTGTATGGGGGCTATACCTAAAATTTTATTTGTCCTACCCATATTGGGATATTTTCTTGGGACTATCATAGACATAATTAATACTAAGTTTAAACTTCCTACAATAAAAAAAAAATGACGTTTTTATGTAAAAACCCAAAATTTTGGGGTAAATTTGTATGGGGGCTATACCTAAAATTTTGTTGGTCCAACCCATATTGGGATATTTTATTGGGACTATCATAGACATAATTTATACTAAATTTGAACTTCCTAGAACAAAAATGACGTTTTTATGCAAAACCCCAAAGTTTTGGGGTAGATTTGTATGGGGGTACTCCTTAAAATGGGTCTAGAGAAAAACCGTTTGTAAGTGCACACTTGAGAGTCTAAGTTTCAATTTTGAAAGCTCTACCTCTTATTGTCTCCGAAATAATCGTTTTCATACGGCAGACAGCATGACGGACGGACAGACAGACATAGCTAGTTCGACTCCCCTTCCAATGCTGATCAAGAATATATATACTTTATAGGGTCTATTATGCCTCCTTCTGCCTGTTACATACATTCGCACAAACTTAATATACCCTTTTACCCTTTGGGTGTAGGGTATAAAAAACACGAAAGAACGTAGCAGCCTAGTATGTTCGACTAAAAGATACCCTGTACCAAATCTTAATGTACCACAAGTTAAGGTTTATATTTGAATCATACTTTATTATATTGGATTTAAATACAAAAACTCAAAAAATGACTTTTCCACAGTGATTTTTTACATTGATTTTTTCACAGAGATTATTTCACAGTGATTTTTTCACAAGGAATTTTTCACAGTGATTTTTTCACAAGGAATTTTTCACAGTGATATTTTTACAGTGATTTAAATATCGCATTGTCACACTGCGAGAAGAAAGTAGTGATTTGTGATTGTCTTGTTCCTCAGTCAACATAATCAGTTATCGGCGATTTTGTGTATCGCTTTCGCGAACAGTGAAACTGTTCATTAATCGGTGATTGGTGGTTTTATCACTTTTCGCGAATCGTTCATATTCGTTTGATTACCGAACCTGTACAAATTCGTGGGTACATTTTCCAGACACTGAATGGGTAAAGCCCAATTGCAACATGAATATGTTTAGAAAACGAAGTAAAATGTAATATTTAATAAAATACAATAAAGTCGGTTTGTTGTGTTAGAGTAGCTTCACAGTTAGCGGCGATTTCGTGTATCACTCTTGGCAAACAGTGAACCTGTTCAACAATCACTGATTGTTTTTTGCGAACGGCGATTTTATCACTGTTTGCAGTCACAGCGATTTTCAAGTCGCAGTCGCTAATCACACTGCGATTTAAAAATCATCATCTTTGCCAATACTATTTCAAATATGGTCTCCAAAATAATCGTATTCAGATCAACTCTCCTATCAATGCTGACCAAGAATATATATTTTCTCACATCTGCCCCCTTCTTCCTGTAACATACATTTGCACAAATTTAATATACCCTTTTACCCCTTGGATACAGAGTATAAAAACTTAAACTTGTATAAAAAAAAATTTGTTGCAAAAATGTTAATTAACCTTTTGAAATTTTTATTTTACTTTGTACAAACCCCTAACCACTTTCTTCTTTTTCGCATCATGGACTCTCTCTCTCTCTCTCTTTCACTCTAACTATTGTGCATACAACCTCTCTTCTCTCATTAAATAAACTCAAATAGAATTACGTGACTTTGTTTCGGTTTACAGATTCTTAATTATATATTTTCACACATGCAAAAGCATAGCGCAGCGTAATTCACTCAGCTAAAATAAAGTAAAAAAAAAAATAAAATTTTCTTTTTGTACTGAATTGTTTTTCTTTACATAAAAACGCTTAGCTGTTTATTTTGATTATTTGCTTATATATTTTTTTTCCGTTGTTTACTTTTATGCACGCATTTCTTCAGATACTTTTTCTGTTGCGTTACTTTGGAGGTTAAGTATCTATTTACATTTATGTTTATATTTTTTTCTTTCGTTTTATTTATTCTACAAGTTTTGTTCATTAACCAAGAAACGCGTAAATGTTTTAACATGAAATTTTTTTTCCTTTTTTATACAAGTAAATAAATTACTTGGCTTGATTTCCAATCTTCGCAGAAAATTGTATGCTTTTAGTACAATTTGAGTTAATAGAATTTTCTTCTTTTTTGTGATTTACTTTTATAGACAAAAATAAAAGCTTAGGCTTTACAAGTGAATACTGTCATTTTTTGTAGATGTATCTGTGTGTGTGTGTTTGATTTGATTTCTTTATGTTCCACGCGTTATTCCGAAAACAATTTGTGCAACTTAAAATAAGACAAAAATTAAAACGTTTAACCTATTTTTTCTATTCCTATTCTTATACAATGTGCTTTGGCTTTAAGAAAATAAAAATAATATAAAAAAAAGAATAAGAAATTAGTAGAAAATGTTTAACCGAAGCTTAAATACACAACATATATATCAATATATAAAAAAAATTTTAAAATGTTTCTATGTCCGCTATGGACTCTGATACCATACAACCGATAAGTTCCAACCCGGTTTAATTTGAAAGGTAACAATGCAAATATAATTTAAGACCACTAAAAGGATACATTCGGTGCATTCATGAAGTCAATTTTCGATTTTTTTCTACAATGCACTAAAAATGCCATCGAAAAAAAGTATAAATTTTCAATAAAATCAGTTTAAATGCGTTGCTAACTTTCCAAAAAAAAAACTGATAATTACAATTTTACGCTGTGCGTGACATTTATTAAAAAAAAAATAATAAAATAAAATAAAAAATATTGTCACGCATGTGTTTACACCGCATTGACGTCGTCGGTGGCAGTGGCAGTGGCAACAACAGCAAATTGAAACATTAATCAAACTTTATGAATTTATGCCACAACAAACGATTCGTTTGCAGTTTTTTTCTTATTTTTTTTTATTTGTGGTTTTTTTTTTTTCCTTTTCAGCATTTAATTGGTTAGTGTAAAAATTCATTTCATTTTCATTATTTTCAATTTGCTGCAGTTAATTTAAAGTATAAAAATTAATTTAAAAATGCATTCACGTTTATGCGGATTTAAATTTATTTCAAACAGTTTTAAAATTTAATGTTAATGAAAAAAAAAAAAATAAAACTTTCGAACCAATTTAATTTATATAATTTTATTTATTTATTTATTTGTGCGACTCATTGCACAAATCGATATAAAAGTGCTTCTTTACCAAAAAAAAAATTTAAATGAAATTCATATTCAAGAGATTTTCACATTGAAAGTTCTTTTATTTTTTTATTTTAAATATTTTACCAGTTTATATTGCAATTTTTAAGCTAAATTCTAATGATTCCACTGAGTAAAATATTTTTTATTTCATGCATTGTCCTTACAAATTCATCAGATCAGAAAGTATGCTTCTGGTATTTCAGAATATGGCCTCGAAAAAGATGTGTCGATGGTATTATAATTAAAGGAGGCATCGGAGTCCCCATATATTTATTCCTTATCAGCTCGATCACCCAATCACGGAATAAAGCAGGTCTGTCCGTCTGTCTGCCTGGCTGTTTCTTGCTATGCGATTCATTCGTTTAGTGTTAAAAGTATTTAACTGAAATTTTAAACTTATTTTTCGGCAACGCCTTGGTAAAAGTTGGAAAATGAAAGTACCACGCCCAGTTTTAGGCATAGATCGCATTAGGGTGGTCCAAAAATGTATGCATAAAAATTTAAAAAAATTATTATGCTCCCACCCAACCTCTTTTTTATCAGATAGTATTTAATGGGACCATGGGAAAATAAAACTTTTTCTTAAATTTAGCAAAAAAAAAAACAAGAAAGAACGCCGAAGTCGAGTATGCTCGACTGCTAGAAACCCTGTACCCAAACTTTATGTACCTTAAGTTATGAATTGGATTTTCACACAAAAACTTAAAAAATCGGATATATCTTTGTATGGAGACTATACCTAAAATTTTGTTGGACCTATCCATATTGGTCTATTTTATTGGGGCTATCATAGACATAATTTATACTAAATTTTAAACTTCCTAGAATAAAAAAACAATGACATTTTTATGCAAAAACCCAAAATTTTGGGGTACATTTCTATTGGGGTACCCCTTAAAATGGGTCTAGAGAAAAACCGTTTGTAAGAGAACACTTGGCGGCTCAGAAGAGTCTAAGTTTCGAATATAGTGGCCCTATCTTTTATAGTTTCCGAGATAGTCTCTCTCATAGCTAGTTCGACTCCTATTCCAATGCTGATGAAGAATATATACTTTATAGGGTCTATCTTGCCTTCTTCTGTCTGTTACATACAATACATTCGCACAAACTTAATATACCCTTTTACCCCTTTGGGTACAGCGTATAAAAATCATGGAAAATTCATGTTTTTTTTAATTTTCTCTTCATAAACGATCATAAAATAACATCCAAACCCCAAGACTTTGGATTTTTTTCGTAAAAACTTCTTTCCTACTTATTCTAGGAACTTCAAATTAAGTATAAAATTAAGTCCAACGAGTCCATCTAGCCATGTCCGCCATCTGTCTGTAGTAATACGCTATTTATTTTCCTCATCTTTCAGGCAATTTACGGATACCAGCTGGAAAGAAGTACTCGTCTTGTAACGCAATCCATGACCTAGATGCTCGGGAAGCCCACGTTCGACATTGAAGTCTTTATATGCCGACTGGTACTCAATCAAAAGGTTTATGTCAACAAACAATTCCAACTACTATTAGACCTTGTCTCAAGCAAAAATATGCACACTTTAAATGCTACTAAAAGAAGAGTTATATATTTCTATGATTTTTATTATACTAAAAATAAAACTAATGTCAAAACGAATGAAATTTTCGAATAAAATGAAAGAAAAACTAAGTTGAGGAAATATATTAGACAGCTTAAATTATGCAGCAGACATGCACGCAATGGAATAAAGCAAAAAACCAAACAAATAAAAAAACTTGAAAAACTGCAAGTGTGGTGATACGTAGACGACTGAAGTTGGAAAAAAGAAATGAAAAAAAAAAAATAATTAAAAGAAAAATCCAGTCTAGCAACAACTAAAAACAAAGCACAAAACCAGAAGTGGGCACAACAAATAAAGCGCAAAAAGATATTACTAATGACATTTGATGATGATAATGTGAGGTAGAGGCCAAGTTAACAAAAGCTACAAAAATTGCTGGCATAAAAATTAATATTATCGATTTAATAAAAATTTTATAAAATATTAAAGAAGACCCAAAACAAGAAAATATTATTTTAGATCAGAGCTTGAAGAGAGTGGTTTCCCATATACAAAAAGTTTTGATTGGTTTAAATTTTTTTAAATTCAATGAATTAGTGAATATAATTCGCAATTAGTTGAAACATTATTTAAAAAAAATTAATGATAGTTTAAACTAATTGTGAATTATATTCACTCTGTGCATCTCTTTTCGCGCTCTCTCTGTCTCTTCATCTCTCTCTCTCTTATTTTTAGGTAACCAACGCTTCGGTAACACTGTAGACAATAATAATTTGCTAAGGCATGCAACGAAAAACACACCTTTAAACGGTTTTCTATTTGATTGGCATTTTTTGCTATTTTCTAAAAATAAAAATTACAAAAAACTATTTTCTTGTTGTGTCAGTCATGATTTTAGCTTTGTATCTATTATTGTATCTATTCGTATTTTTTTTATTTATATGCGTGTGTCTGCCTGTTTCTTGGTTTATTTACCACTCGATTGCGGTTTTAGACTTTTCCACTTGTTAAGTTTCATTCCAGACAACTTTTAAAGTAGTTTTTCAAGCATTAATTTAGTAAGAAGCAATGATGATGATGATAATAATGATCAAAATGATGATGATGACTGCCAACTCAAAGAGCACATAAAGCAAATTTTATAAAACTATTGACCAAGTAGCACTGCCAGCCATAATAGTGCAAAATGAATAAAAAAAATATTCAAGTATGTTCCACGCGGTGACTTGACTGTTCGAGTGTTTGCGTCCGGCATTCAATATGGCCAACCGTTGCCGCCGCCGCCCAATGCTCAATGATAAACAGCGATGTGCAGTAAATTCTTATTAGACTCTCCACTACTGTCTTTTTTACTCTTTAACATTTCACACAAAATTATTGTAATAATTTATTAATGGAAAAATAACTGCTTGACTTTGTGAGTGGGCTGCGTGTCCGTCTGTCTGTCTGTCCGTCTGTCTGTCTGCATGGTAGTGCAGTGTGTACAGTGGTGGGCGTAAACTTTAAAATAGCAGTAGTTTACGAAAGTGGGCGTCTATAACTAACAATGTCAGTGAGGTAATTTCATTGATTTCATTTCAATCATTGATTTGCTTTTATTGTTGTTTTTGTTGTTAGCGTCGACGTAATTGAATTTCATTTATAATTGATTATGATTTATGCATGATGTGCATTGTGAATGTCAGTTCGACGATGACTACAATGTGATGATTAGATACATATATCTATAAATATCCTATTTAGGATATAAAGAGTAGCATTAAAATACAATATGCCAATAAATTGAAATTTTGAGTGATTATTTCGCTATTATTGCGTTCCATTTAAGTTAGTTAATATCAAATTATTTTATAAGATGAAATTTTAATAAATTAATAAACATAAATTTATCAAAAGTAACAAAGTAAACTAATAAACTGTTATAAAAATCATTAAAGTTTTCAACTCGAGAGATTTTGTGAATTGAGAATACAAGAGTAACAAGCAGAAATAAGAGCTGCAATATATTTTTCAAGATAAATTTTTAATTGAAAGTCTTATAAATTACCTAAAAAACTTAAGGCGTTCACAAGGTCTTGTAGTAGTGCAAAAAGAACAAATAGACAAAGCATTTGGAATTCATTCTAGCCATCGAAAAGATATTATATTTCCCTTATCGTTTTGTAAAACAATCGCTTCACTGATTTAAATGCATTTTTTTTTATCAGGGCACACAGTTGAGCAAAGAAGTGCAATAGTTTCAGATTGCTTGATCATTTAACTAACTTTCAGTGAGCAGAACCAAGATAATAACTTTAACTTAACTAATTTTATTACAAATTTAGCAAAAACGTTAACTTCGGTAGTACCAAATCTCAAGTACCTGTCACACAAAACTTAAAAAAATTCGTGTATGATCATTTCTGATGTAGATTATGTTACTCAAAGGGGTTGGGTGGGAACAACTAAATATGGAGATAAAATAATAATTCTCTTGAAAAAGAAAAAAATTGATGGTGAGTATGTATGGGGTCTGTATATTATAGTAGCCCGATACTCATCATATCGATAGTATATTCAGTTGAAGTGGTTTTACCCAGATTGGAGTGAATACATTTTTAAATAAGAACTATTTTCATACAAAAACTCCAAAATGGGCAAGGTTTGTACGGAGCCCATATCAAAAAATGGGCGTGGCACCTTTCTTTTGAAATTGGATGTCATTAGAAGTGCTTTTACGCAATTTTTAGTAAATACATTTATAAATAATTACTATTCACATACAAAAAATTGAAAAAAATGATAAGTTTGTATGGGGGTTATATCTAAAAATAGGCGTGGCACCTTTCTTCTGATATTGGATGGATGAATATTGGATTTGAAGTGTTTTATCCGATTTGTAGTAAATACATTCATAAATAACTACTTTCATAAAAAAAATTCAAAAAAACTGGTAAGCTTGTATGGGGGCTACCTAAAAATGGGCCTGGACTCTTGAATCTAACATACTCCTAAATGCCTAGGCCAACAAAAGCTTATGTTTAAAATTTGAGGTTAATATCTTTACAACTTTCCGAGTAAAACGCAACGCAGCAAATAGACGGACGGACATGTCTAAATCGCTTCGTCTCATCGAGCTGGTTAAGAATATATATACTTTATGGGGTCTCCGATAGCTTCTTTAATGCGTTTCCAAGGGTGGCTCAATGGGCCGGAGAGGTAATAGCGTCGGTTTTCTGAGATTGTCATGGCACACTCTTCGTGGACTACCTCGAAAATGGAAGAACCATCAACAGCGAGTATTACTGTCCATAATTGGAGCGATCGAAGGCCGAAATTGATGCAAAAAAAAGTTTTTTTTTTTTTTGCAAGACAGTTTACCGACGCACACGAGCATCGCAATCACGCTAAAATCTATGATGTAGGGACTCCAATTGTTTCCGCATCCACCGTATTCACCCAATTTGGCTCGGCTTATTATCTCTTCTCAAACCTCAAAAGCTATCACATCAATAAAAATTCAGTACCGCGGAGGAGTACTTTTCAGACCTTCCGAAGAATTACTTTTCAGACCGTCCGAAAAAATACTTTTCGGACGGAATCAAAAGTTAGAAAATCTCTGGAATAAACCCATCGAGACAAAAGAGAATAAAAAAAAACATTTTAAAAAAATAAATTTTGTATTCATCCCCAAAGCGGTTACTTTTCACCCCACCTAGTATGTGTGGCGAGTAAAATAATTATTACAAAAAAAAAAAAATTGTGGCCGGTTGTGGGTAGTCTTGAAAAATCCAATAAAAATGAAAACGTATAAAAAGATCTTAAGAAACCACAATATTTAGTGACAATTTGAATTCTCGATGCGCTTAGTTGATGGTTTGGCCAGTGTTGACTTCCTTTCAACTGCCAAATCATTTGAATATACTTGCTGTCCAACGATTTGTAAATTTGTGTCTACAACTATGGTAACCATTTTTAAAATACTACACCAATTCGAAAATCTTATCGCACGAATAAGTTTTGACTGTAATTCGAAATAGATGTATTGAAAGACGTCTGATTAAATCTACGCTATTTTTCATAAATATATATCAAAAAAATATCATTAAAAATCTTTCAAAAAACAAATCATTGCAGCTAGTTGCAAAAGAGAGTCAAGTGAAAATATTTAATACAACTAAAAAAACAGCAGCAACTATGCCAAGTCTAGACTTAAGCTAATTTCACAAAGCGTATATTTAGAGAGTTACAGCAACAAATAATCAAACTATAAGCATTGCAGACACAGTAGCAGTAGAAATTATGCTGCAGGTGCAGTGTCTCGTGCAACATTTGTGTCTCGTGCTACTTTAAAGGAATTTCAAGTGAAATAGCTCAAAATGTAAGCAGCAACTTTTGTATTGTATTGTAAAATGGCATTTAGCTTATAGAGAGACACATGCATCGAGACACTTCAGACAAAAAAAGAAGCAGTTGTACATTTTTAAAACCGGTAACTATGACAATTCTTAAATGCAACAAAAGTGAAAAGGTAGAAAAGTTGCTGCAACTGTAGCAATATGAAATTATTTACTATATAAATTGTAAGTAGCAAAAGAATATATTTTCTTTTTTTTTTTATTGGCAGCATTCGACTGTCTAAACGTTTAAATCATTCATTCATGCATCTTTAAAATGTTTTAATACAATTGACAATAAAAATGTACACAATACACTCAGATAAAAATAACATACGAAAAGTCTGCTGTGATTTTTTAGTCTGTTTTTGACAGCCAGAACAACGGGGCGTATGCGCATGATGCGTGTTAAAACAAAGAAAAAGCTAAATAAAAACAAGCAATTCAGTCAGATACGCTGTATCTAGATACAACAAGTATCTTGTAAACTTAAATTGAATTAGTCAAAAGTATTTATTTAAATAATCGAAGAGATTTAAAAAAAAAAAAAAAAATTAATAAATAACAAAATTATTCAACTTCTTTCAACAAATTTCTATTCCAATTAAATTCATTTAATATTCATGACAAGAGTTATGCAAAGTCTATAAACTAGAAACAACTTAATTTCATCTAAAAAAAAAAAAAAACTTATAACCAAATCCGAGAAAATAAAGTTATCAACACAAAATTTTCCAACGAAATTTTATACACAAAACTAGAAAATTTTCAACTCATTAACGCAAAACGTGCGTGCTGCTGCAGAGCAGAGCTACCTATTTCAAGTTGCAACAACAACAAAAGAATAAACAACTTCAATACAACTCATCATAATCAAGAAATAGCAAGCAAACGAGACTCATTAAATGAAAATTTCTATTTAATGACGTTTATGAAGATGATGTCGACGAGTCGTCGACGACATTGCTAAATAAAACTGTGTAGTACGAGTATGTTTGTATTTATTTTCAGTTGAGAAACTCTGAATTGGATTGGATGCTTGATGAAGCTGCTTTAAAGCAAGCACAGACAACGTTGAGAATATAAAGTATAAAATTTTGTTTTAATTAACTAACTTTTTAATAATACAATTATGCTGACGCTGTTTAGCACATACATAGGTAAGGTAGATACAAAATATATCTACAGAAAAAAAAATATTAGCGTCCAAAAACCGCTTATAAAGAGAATTGACAACTTATTAAAACAGAAGTACAAAAAATATTCAAATTTCTCATACGGTCAGGCTTCCAAATTAGTGATTTACTTTTCAAATAAATTGTTATAATCTTTAACTCATGATACAATTACTAAAGGTAGTGGCAAGAGAATTTTTTCTCTCAGTTTTGATTCCAACAGCAATCGTGCTGCGTGAGGGGAAGACACTTCGAAAACAACATACGAAACTGACAATGAGTAAATAGAAAAAAAAATTCCATCTCTTTCGTACTTATATGATTGATTTATAACTTGGTTCCAAATGACCGCTTGCTACTACTTTTAACCGTTTACATAGAAACTATAATGTTATGCTTAAACTGTTTGAGAATTATAGGCTTAGAAGAATTTATTTGAAAAGCTTTTTTTTTTTTTTTTAATGCTGTAATTTTTATTTACAATCAGTCCCTAAGGGGACTATCAGCGAATTGTAATGCATAACATTGACTTTCTATATAATATGTTGTATTCCATGACTTGGGAGTTGTAGTTGTGGTTTAAAAAGGGTGCGTGGTGATGGAGGAGGGAGGAGGCAAATCCAGGGGGTGTAACCTCTTTAGTCGCCGAGTCGTTGTACTGTTATGCAGCAGGTTTATGGCCAGAGGGTTGACATGGTTGTCCAGCCCATTCAGCCTAGCCACCTCCTGGCTTATGCAAGGAACTTCTAGTTCCTGGTGGATTTCTGCATTTGTATGATATGGATGCTCCTCAGAAATAATGCGCAGAACCTTGTTTTGGAAGACTTAAATTCTTTCCCTGTTGTTTCTCTTTGAAGTGCCCCAGAGTGCCATGCCATACGTCCACATAGGTTAAAGTATGGCTTTGTAAATGAGGAGTTTGACCCTTAGTTTGATGGTGGACCTTCTATCAAGCAGCCACAGATGTTTGCGCAACCTCACGTTCAACTGGGAACGGATAAGCGCCTATCCAATACCAGGCCTAAGTACTTTGCAGTGACGCTGCTGGGTATGGCAACGCCATCCAGACTGACGGCAGGGCAGTCTTCTCTTCTCAGGGCAAACGTAATGTGTGTGGATTTGTCTGGGTTGACTACGATATTCCACCGTCTTAGCCATGTATTTAAGCGATCCAGCTGAGTTTGGATTATGCTGGACGCTACGAGTGGGGACTTATCATTGGCTAAAAAGGCGGTGTCATCAGCATAAGTGGCAGTGAGCATTCTAGGGTCGCTGATGGTTGGCATATCTGCTGTATACAGTGTGTATAGCGTCGGGCTCAGGACACTTCCCTGTGGCACTCCAGCTCTGACTTCTCTTATTGCTGAGCTCTCCTCGCCGCATTAGTGAGGGGCTGGTAGCGCTAGCTTCAGATTGTAGAGCAATCCTATAAGCCAAACCCTGTTCCTTTTCCATTTGAAAAGTAAATCACTTATTTTCAAAAAGGGACCCTGACTGATAGTTTTAGATCTTCTTGGGTGTTTCTTATAAGCTATTTATATTTTGTTTTCTGGTAAATATTCTAGCAGACACAATAATCTTGATATATCAATTTCTGTTAACAAAATTGTTTTCAGTTGTTTTTTTTTGCAGTTTAATTACAATGGTCAATGCTATACGACGGCTTACAAAACGTTAGTTTATGATACTACAAATTGTTCTTGATATTACAATCGATTGTTTTTGATACTAATACAGAGTATTTTTATACTCAATGCACAGAAGAAATATTCTTGATACAAGGAACAATTCTACTTGATAGTACGATGAATGGTTTTTTTTATAAGCAACGATTGTTCTTGTTACAAAGAATCATTGTTCTTGACATAAGGAAGGATTAGTTTAAATATAAGAAACGTTTGTTCTTAGTACAGTTCTTGATATGAAGAATATTTATTCTTTATATAAAGATCGATATAAGAATCGATTTGTTCTTGACATAAAGAAGTTTTGTTTTTGATAAAAAAGAATGATTGCTCTTGATATAAAGTAAGATATCGTAGTTCCTGGTGAAAAGAACTGTTGGTTCTTGTTATAAAGAACGATTGTTCATGATTCAAGGAACGATGATTATAATCTATGAGAAAAGTACAATTGATCTTTATAAATTACTATTGTACTTAATAAAAATATCGACTTTTACGAATTTTTTTCCTATTATGCACAAATTTGATTTCAAAGGATGCTGCGTGAACGAAAAATATTGCTATTGGCTGCTAAGATGTTAGTAACTTTTAAAGCAACACTTCCTACATCAACAACTTCCTATTCCTTACCGCCTCGATGTGTAAACTGAGCAATGCTAGGCACAACCGTGCATAATAGCAGAAAGAGAAGCTGGGGAAGTACGCACAATACTCTTGTAAGCTTTGGACTACTAAAACCTAAGGTAAAGGTGAGCGGCAGGCGTTTAGCACTTCGATAAAACAACATTATTGCCAAAGAAATTTCAATAGAGTCTAGGATACGGACTGGATACTCGGCAATGACCTTTGGATATTGTACTCGTATTATTCGAGTACAACTCTAAAGGTCAGACTGTTCAAATCTATTGCGCTTTCAGTGCTACTCTACGGATGTTGCACTTTTATAGGTATCCACAACCATCACCAACAATCTTCAGGTGTTTGTTAACCGCTGCTTGAGGAGGATTCTCCGAATTCATTGGATGGATAGAATTCCTAATAAGGAGGTGCACCATGCTTACATCGAGCCGCTCAGCAGTAGGATCATACATCAGAAGAGGAGATGGATTGGGTATACATTTCATAAGCCCGTGGACAACATCACACGAAAAGCCATGCAATGGAATCCTCTTGATGTTAGAGGTTGAAGTAGAGGACGTCCGGGTAAACATGGTGGAAAACAGGGTCTAGAGAACGACGAGAAGAACTTTACATACCAGGGGTGGAATCAATTTGTAGCCCTTGCAGAGATCTGGACAAGGTGGAAAGCAGCTATGGACGCCCTATGACCCATTTGGGTTTCGGGAACCGAAGAAGAAGAAGAAAATGCACAAATAATATTTCTAAACACTATTGGCTCGGGTTAATAAATATACATTACCCCTTATTAGAAAAATTGATAATGATTGCCTAACTTACTCTGACTAGGGTGTGAATACTAACGGCTTTTGCCGAATCGTAAATTATGGCTGACGAATTTTTCATTGTTCTTTACTAGACAGAACGCGTCTTTCTATACCTCAATGTAAGTAAAAAAATAGGTATAAGCAATTATCTATTTTCACTGTAGGCACTATTTATTTTATCAGCTTTGAGCTATTGGAAATATAGTCTAAAACAACTAAAGTTCATTACTATGCAGTCAACTCATTAGCTAAACTAGCTCACTGTGCTCATCATCATCATATACCGTGTTTGTATAATAAATATAATTAAAATTTAACAACCATTAAATTAATGAATAATTAAGTGTGCAATTCACGACAATTTAATATGATTAGTTTAATTTTAAAATGATGAAAAGTCAAATAGAATACAAAAATAATGGAAAGTTTATATAAAAGTACATAGGAATTGGAGTATATTGAAAATGTGGGTGTCTTATTTAATTTGACTTTGCAATTATTTTTATACTTTCTTCTTTTCTCTTTTTTTTTGCCAAACTGAAAATGTGACGACAAATTATGAAGGCAATAAACTTCCGCAGAAAATTAGCACACAACTTCCGTCTTAACCGTCTTTGTGACATTGTCGTCGTCATATATGATTACAGTAGACACCCACATAGACAGACAGACAAACAGTCTCGAATCGCGACGCGCAAGTAACCAACGGAAGGGCGTGCGTCATGCGCTTCACAAAAAAAGTAATTGGCTCAAGAGCAGGAAGTAGTTGAAATCGGTGCAGCGTAAGTAACTCAAAGAGAGAAAGACCCTGGTGTGCGCCAACGTACATATTTAGATTATTTTATCGTCAAATTTACCTTCTTTGTCTTCTTCTTCTTATGTTGTTGTTCTTCTTCTCCGTTTATCGTAGTATCTTTGTCAACGATTATTATTACTGTTGACGCTGTTGCTTTTTCTGTCTGACGAGGGCAATAACCAAACTAAAAGTAGCTGGTATACCCAAGCGTAGCGCCTTTGTATGCTCTCAAATTTAACAAGGAGCACAGTAATTGAAGTTTTAATTTTGTTTTTGTTGTTGTTGTCACTTTTGTGTGGGATGTTTGGGATGCATGCAGCAAAACAGCAGCAGTTCACCACTGTTTTTGTTTAGAATGTCGAATGTTGGCGTTTTGTTGTTTACACGCCTTTTTGTTGTTGTCGTTTTGTTTTTTGTTTTATATTTTTTGTTCTTGTTAATGTTTTTGTATTTATAAACGCTCAAAAAAATAATAAATACAAAATGGGTAGCACAATGTAGGCGATTTAAGAAAATTTGATGATTTTCAAGTTATTTGATTATTTTTTTTTTTTTTGTTAATAAGAAATTATTATTATTAAACTTTTAAATTGCTTTTATGTATTTGCACAGGTTTTTTTTTTTTTTGTTTTTGCACAAGTTGACAGCACCGTTTTATGATAACTTTTTCGGTTATTATTTATGTTTAACGTTGGATTTAATTTAAATTAACTTTCTATGAAAATAATTTAATTTTATTTGGTTTTATGTAACAATTTATTATGTAAATTTGAAACTAAAATAGTCACAAGCAAGAGCGATTTAGTCAAGTAGGCTAAACTTCAAGGTTTGTAAGCGAGCTACCCGCTAAAATGAAGCCTGCAAAAATAGACTATAAGATAACTCCGAAGGTTTCTGGAGAACTTAGATCTCTAACCCTTAAAAAGAGTATACAGAACAAAAACATTGGCAGACATGAATAGGGGCGTCACATGTAGGTTTCAAATCTCTTCTACAATTCAATGAAATACATTTATTAAAATAACAAAAATACAGAAAGGGTTATTAGAATGGTCTAGAAACTCTAGCTACGGAGTAAAAGGAAAAACAAATACTGCACAACCAATAACAATTTTCATACAAAAATCTACTTTAACTAAAAAGTTTCAGTGCATCGGTGTAAAGGAAGAGAACCAAAATATATACGAAAGTATAGCAAGTGGTAGTCCAAAGTTAAGTAATTTTCAGCTGATTGCAAAAAGTTGCTTAGAGTTGCTCAAATTTACTTTCACAATTTTTAATTTTTTGCAAGATCATTCGAAAATCCTTAGTCGTATATTTTTTTAATAATGTTTAAAACTAATTGTGAATTATATTCTTTATTTCATTGAATTATGGACTGGTGAATGCATGCCCAGTGATTGGAACGTAAGTGTGTAGGACTGTGTGATTAATCGATTAAAAATACTTTGTAATAATCATGATTAATCAGAAACAATCAATTTTTCGAAACAATCATCAACAATCAATTATTTCCAACAATCACACAGGTCTATAAGTCTGCTTTGCCCAATCTTCAAGAACGAAGATCTAGCAGTCTGCGCAAACTATCGCGGTATAAGTCTCCTTTCAACCGCTTATAAAATTCTATCTGGCGTATTGGGTAATAGACTAAGCCGCACGTAGGAAGGATAGCTAGACAGTAACAGTGCGGTTTTAGACCGAAGAAGTCAACCACCGACTCCATATTTAAGCTACACCAGATCCTGAGAAAACCAAAGAAAAACAAATCGACAAGCACCAAATATTTGTTTCAAAGCCGCTTTTGAAACGCCAATAAGATTGAAGTTCATCAAACCACTGACTGAAATTCGTATCCCTGCGAACCAAGTACTTCGTCTTACTTTCATTGACCGCTAGTCTCATTAAGCGGGAATTTTCTAAAATCTCTTTGAAAGCCCTGCTGACTGTACGTGGTTTTTTGTCGCTGTGTTGGAAGGATCAGGTCTTGAAAGACATCCGTAAGATTGGAATCAGAAATTTGTATCTAGTAGCATTGGAGCATACTAGCTGGGTTAATACCCAAAGTGATGCCCAGGCTTATACAATAATAAGCTGTAATGGCCATACATATATGTATATAACAATATTTTATACAAAGTTCTTCTAGAGAAAACCCGAACCGATTAGAGCCGAGCCGAACTATGGTGCGGTTTTTGATTTAAAACTATTTTTTTTTTAGAAGAGCTGTTTCGGAGCAAACGCTCAGAAATGCTGTGCTGAACCGAAGTTGAAAACCGGTTTGCAGCTCTGATTTATTAAAAAAAAATTGTTTTAGTTCTGTGCATTTAATTTACTAATTGATTTAATTTATAATTTGCAAATTGTTGTTTTAAAATAAATTAAATTTTTGTCCAAAATATAAATAAATAAAAAAAAAAATATCCAAACAGGTTGGCAGCACTATTTTCAAAAGTAATGCAAAAGACAAAAATTATAGCAGCAGCAACAATAACAAACAAAAACGAAAGAGAGCGCCTCACGGCATAACAATTATAAAAAGCCAAAAACGAAAAAAAAAAAAAATCAATCGATACGCCGGCGAAAAAAAAAAACTTTTTTCATTCAATATTGAAAGCAACAACGATGCTTTGTGGTCAATTTCGATGTTTGCTCCAACAGTGCACTACGGCAAAACAAAAAAAAAAAAAAAAAAGAGGGTAAATATAGTAAAAGTGAGCCAAGGAAAACGGAACGCAGACAAAGAGAAAGGTGGTTGACGCTGGCGCTGTGACGTGGCAATAAGGGAATAATGCGTGCTTAACACGGAAGTGGGTGCGGCATTTGAGCTTTGTTAGAGAGTACGCGACGCTATGAGTGCATGTGAGTGTGTGTGTGTGTGCGGTGGGGTTGCTTAGAAGCAGCACAGCAGACAATGCCAATCGAGTGACAGAGAAAATAAATAAAATACACTGCGTATATAAGAAAGAGATAGCAAGCAAACATGGCTACGCGCGCCGGCTTTGCGCTGTCTGGCTAGCAATTTTTTTTTTACAGACTTTTGTATTGTTGTTGTTGTCGTTGTTGTTATTGTTTTGCTACACGCACACATACAAATGTATTTGTTCAAAGGTCAGAAGGTAATAACTCTGTTTTTTATTTGATTATATTTATTTTTATATATTTGCAATAATTTATCAAAAATCAAAGCACACAAAAAACGAACACTCGCAAATTATAGTATTTATGCCGGCGGCGGAGGTGAAACGTACGAAATAAAATAGCGTGGCGACGCGCTTTGTTGTTGTCATCGACACGAGTAACGAAGTTCAACTAATTGCCGAACGTTAGCCGAAGCATGGCATCAGCTGAAAGTAACATTCGTCGTTGTTGTCTCGACAACTCGAGTCATCAGGCCCAACAAAGCAAAGAGAATTTTTTTGCGCCAGCGTTGCATGTGGCATCTATTATCGTCGCCGTAGTCGTCGCTGTTGCTGCTACTGCTGCAACTATTGCTATTGCTCATTTTTTACTGTTATTGCACAAAGTGCTTCATTTCATGCACCACACACACACAGACACGCACGAAACTCTGAGTTGCTCTCGCAGTCACATTTGTATTTGCACATACTTCACTTTAACTTCGTTCGGTTGGCTACACAAGACAATCGGCTTACAGACAGTCAGACACATAGATACATTTTACTTCTATTGCACTAGCACTAGCTTTGTTACATATCATGTACACTACGTAAACTAAGTTACAAGGGTCTAATATATTTTTCTGAAAGGTTTGTTTTGGTAAAGTAAAGAGATAAGCAGCTGTAGCTATGGCGATAATTATCAGCTGATATTTGTAAGGGTTACCCAACGAAATATGTGGTCACAGCTGTGTTGTTTTTTAATTAAATTGGATTTAAAACGTTCTTTTATTTATCATCCGGTTATCCGATATATTAGTAAATGTAAAAAAATCACCTTTAAAAATTAAATATGATCATTTATGAAGAGAAAAATCGCTATTCGGTTAAATAATATTTAATTTCCAGGTTTCTTCATTATATGTACCTACGAAAAAGTGTTACTTTCAAGTGTTGGTAAAAGCGATTTTTCAGTCACAGTGTGATTAGCGATTGCGATTTGAAAATCGCAGTGATTGCAAACAATGATAAAATCACAGATCGCGAAAAACGATCAGCGATTACTGTACAGGTTCACTGTTCGGAAAGAATGATGTGATACACAAAATCACCGCTAACGGTGACCACGTGAACGTTTCAATAGACCACGATTTCAGTGAATTACATTTTGACAGAAACAAGTGATTGGCAAATGTATTAACGAATTTGTACAGGTTCGGTGTTCAAGCGAATATGAACAATTCGCGAAAGTGATATAGGCACCAATCACTGATAAATGAACTGTTTCACTGTTCGCGAAGAGCAATAAATAAAATCGCCGATAACTAAACATGTTTTATGGAGGAACAAGCAAATCGCAAATCACTACTTACAATCGCGGTGCAACATTGCGATTTTTAAATCACTATTGAAAAAATCACCGAAAGTGATTTGTTCTTTGCCAACACTATTATTTCAGGCTCTTCTTTTTTATTTTTGAGTGTCTTCTTTTATTATTATTTCAGGGTCTTCTTCTTTTGAAAAAAAAAAAACTCTGGGGGTGAGTGTAAAAACATTTTTTTGGACCTCCTTAACGTACATATGAAGCGTAATAAAACTTTGTTTATTTGTAAAATTTCAGCCTATCTTATTTCCTATCTATTACCTTAGATATATAAACTGCATACAAAGTCTCTATGGATCAAGTACTTTATATATTATTTAGTCTGCATCATTTTGAGTGCAAAGTTATCAGAGAGAGAAAAATTTTTAACAGTTAAAGACAACAATTGCTCATTCAACGACGACCGACAACACCGGTTCAGTTTGGTTGAATTGGTTGATTACTTTAGAACATTTGTAACAGCAGCAAAGTTTGTTTTATTTTTATTTTTTATAGCGCTAACCTGTTCTTGTACACCAGACAGACAGACAGAAAGTCTGCTGTCGCACCAACTCTCTCTCTAACGCACTTTGGTATTAGAAGAGTTACACTAATACATTTGCATAATACATGTATACAATGTGTCTAAGCGACGAAAAATATTTAGCTTGAATATGTTGTAATGTGCGCGACATGCAATTAGTTGCACTCAACGCAAATTGTTTATTTATTTATCGTAATTAATTGGTAGCAGCAGCGGTACTAAAAAAACAACAACAACAACAACGCTATTTTTGTATTGTTAATAAGGCAAGTTAATGGGTTTTAAAACTTTTACATTTAGTTTAATGATAATAAAAATAAAAAAAATAAATAAAAAAAGCTGCCAAAAGCGTTAATATCTAAATGAAATATTTAATATATGAAGTTGGTTTGTTTTTTTTTTTATTGTTGTTGTTAATTGCAATGAGTTTTACAGAAGTGTTAAAAAGTAATGAGAATAAAAATTTAGTTGTTTATTTTGTTTCAGTATTTTTTTATGTTTTTTTGTTTGTAGCAATTAAAAAACAATAACAAGAAATATATTATAGACTTTGGGATAGTTGCTTTTCGCTCAATAAACCACATTCTCGTAACACAGTTTACTACCCAAGATTAGTCTTGACAGGTCTCATACCAAGAAAACCTATATTTACTGATATTTTTCGCTCTCTCTCTCTCCCCTCTCTGAATGATCAGTGTGTTTAGCGTTTCTGGGTTTCTGCTTTATTGTAACCTTGACCTGCCCAATTACCGGGTTATTTATAGGTCTTTTTACAGTTACTGTACGCCAAGCTCGGTACCTTTTCTTCAGCTATTCAGAACATGCAACCTAAGATATTAAATAGAAATCTGTAAAGGATTTTCAGTGTAGCATGCAACTGATAAAAGCTTTAAAGACCAAAAGGCGAAAAGCTTATTAATTTCTCAAATTTGTTGACTGTACCGTAAAAATCGCACTGTTGTTGTAGAATGCAGACCCGTGTTCCACTCAAGAAGTCCATTGAAAAAATTAAGGAAAATAAAATAAAAAAATTTAAAACATTTGACAAGCAATTAAAAATTAACATTGCTGTCCAAAATGAAATTAATGTGAGGAATTTTTGGCCACTTCTTCGTAGGGTAAGATTCCATCAGAAAATAAGCAATCTACAAGTGGTGTTTCGAACACATAGGGAAATAATATTCCTAGGTGGTATAATTTTTAACCAAAAATGAATTTTTAAAAAAGGCCAAAGTGAAGTTAATAACTTCGGAACTATTGGTCGAATTTTATTCACATTTACCGAAAATTTTACGTATATCTAAATTTTTCTCACTTTCTTTTTTCATAATTATCTCTTATAACTTCACATTTTATTAAAATCATTAAATCATATTTGAAGACTTTAATAGTTCTTGAGATATAAGTAAAAAAACTGGAGAAATTCAATAACAGTTATATTAAATTAATTATTAGGAGTCATACAAAAAAATCTCTTTGGGTTGGCTTTTTAATCTATCATGGTTTTGGTAAAGAAAGTAGAAGAGAAAGAACGTTGGGTTCTTCACAAAAATTAAAACAGACATGTTTATACATATTCCTTTAAAAAAATATCTAACAGAAACATCGAGGATGTCACACAAAATATAATTCGCAATTAGTTTAAACTGTATCTAAAAAAAACAAGGAAAAAACGTTAACTTCGGTGGAACCGAAGCTGAAATACCCGTTACACAACACTTTTAATAGTTTATATGTTCACCAGGTGCTTAGATTAAATTTCACGATGAATTTGGTCAAATTTGTATGGAGGCTTTATGTTATATTTGCCCGATCCTTACCATATCGAAAGTGTTCACTTAGGTGGACATTGGACCAAATTTAATTGAATTCACTCAGAAATAGTAAATGTTTTCATATAAAAACTCGAAAATGGGCGGTAAGTTTGTATGGAGACTATTCATAAAAATGGGCGTGGCGCCTTAGATTTGACATTGGATGACATAAAAAGTGTTCTTACCCTATTTGGATTCAATATATTCATAAATAATACGTATTTTCATACAAAAAACCGAAAAAGTGGTAAGTTTGTATGGGGGCTTTATCTGAAAATGGGCGTGGCAACATTCTTTTGATATTGGATGGCATTAAAAGTATTTTTACCCTATATTGTAGTAAAAGCATTTATAAATAATAACTATTTTCATACAAAAAGTCGAAAAAAGTGGTAAGTTTGTATGGGGGCTATATCTAAAAATGGGCGTGGCACCTTGGTTCTGGTATACAAAGTAACTAGAAGCACAAAAAGCTTAAGTTTAAAATTTCAGGTCAATATCTTTAAAACTTTCCCAGTAACAGCCATCGCAACAGACAGACAGACAGACGGACAGACAGACAGACGAACATGGCTAAATCGATTCGTCTCATCGAGCTGATCAATAATATATATACTTTATGGGGTCTCCGAAGTCTCCTTCAATGCGTTGCAAACTTTCGGACAAAATGAATATACCCGTTTACACTTTGTGTAACGGGTATAAAAAAATAAACTTAAATTGTTGAAATAGTCAGTCACTTTAGCAGTTTGGCAGAACGGCTGGGCAAATTGTGCTCCAACAGCAACAACAACTTGTATTGAAAAAAATTTGCTCAACTTGCCAGATCGAGAACACTGACTACAAAATGGCAAGCAAAATGACAGAGCCAGTGTTGAAAAAGATAAACAAATTTTATGAATGTTTGGTTTTTTGGTGGTAAACGTGCGACCAAAAAGAGGAAAGGCAAAAGAGAGATGATGAAAAAAAAGGTGTTATATTTTAAAAGCAAAAATATAACACCTTCTCCCTAGCCTGTAGAATACACTTTTATACTCTTAAGTTCGAACGTTGCAGAACAAAATATTTAGTTTACACGAAAGAAAACAAAAATAACTAAAAAATAGGCATTTACTTTAAGATTACAAAATTAATAATGCTATGCAACAAATTAACTTTATTGAAGGTTCGAATAATCAAATTTTAAAAATTTTGGTTCTTCTTCTTTTATTTCCTTGTTATTCAGTTGAAAAGTGGTACTAAAATCACTTGTTTGGTACTACTATTTTGGCAGGGCACTTGCACAGATTTTGAGTGTTGTAAAACACTAAAAGGCGAAAGCGTAGCTAATTAGTTAAGGCTAGGTTTTTACTGCATTTGTGCACTTTCCAGCAAATTAGTTGCTGTCGCAAATTGTACAAAAATTTAAAAAATCTGAACTGACAGTTTTGCCAAACTGTCCAAGTGCCTGACTATGTGAACAACCTAACTGCATATATATTCTTTATATAAATTTAGTTTTAACAAAGTGTGAATTATATTCATTGATTCAATGAATGACGTGGAAGACTCGAAAGCAATCCAAAGAGATTTTGTTTGACACCCCTGTATAACGCCAATTGAACACTAAATCAACAGTTTTCTTGTACTTTGGTGTGGAAGTATTCAGAGTGTTAATGTGGTAGCTATTTTGTCTCATTCTACATAAATTTTTTGTTTGCTTTACTTTGTAATTCTAACGTACTACTACAAAGTTTCAACAATTACTATTATAAAAACAAATTTTTATATCTTTACGTACTTTGTACAAACAACAAAACAACAAACTCTTTTCTAACTGCTCACACACTTTTACTTTAAATAACTTTTCGACTACGCTAAATTTTACAAACAAAAGTTTTGCACATCATTTTGACTTTCGTACAACAACAACAAAAACAACAAACTAATTCCGTACCAAACCAAACCAAACTAAATATAAATTCACAAATTCTAGCTGTGGTTAATTGTTTGAAAGTTTATAAGGATTGTTTTTCTTTCTTCTTGTGTACATACTTTGGCATTTAAACTTAAAATACTTCTCGAGTGTGAAACGTGCCAAACAAAGTCAACAAAGCGTTAAAAGAGGCTAGTCGAAATATTTTTAATATAGATATATTTGTATCTTTTATAAAAAAACAACAATAATTAAACTTTAAGCAACAGCAACGCTCCGCTGCCTAATTAGAAATTCAAATAGAATCAATTGTGCGCGTTTGTGTTTTTTTCTTTTTCAGAAGCCGTTTGGGTTTTACTACTAAGGTCAAATAGTTTAGAAACTTTCATTGTATCTACTAAAAAAAAAGATACTTTTTGTTTTTCGATTTCATGCGAAAAGCCAAAAAATTAATGCGCATGTAAAGTAATACAAAAAAAAAAAAAAAAAAAAAAAAAGAAAAACTTAAACTTACAAGTTTCAACAAATGCCAAAAAATTGCCAAAAACTTTAAGTATAAAAACCACGAAATGTAGCAGTGCAGCAGCAGCATAAGACTATTTCGAGAAGTCGAGTTGCATAAACTGAAAACTAAAAAAACCGCAGCATAGCAACTGCAAAGCAAATAGTAAAGCCCAAGCTTTTGCCAAAATGCCAAGGAAGGTCGTTCGAATGAAGTTTTCTTTGTTTTGTTTTTATTATTTTTGCGTTTTTTTTTGTTGTAATTTTCAAAGCAAAAGTACCGTATAAATTGCACAAAAAAGATACGAATGTGCAGCACCATTTTATTTATAAATGTATCTGTATATTGTATGTTGCTACCAAAAGATACTTTTGTATCTAACAGATAGAAGTTGTGTTGTGTTGAGCATTGCAGCAAACCAGTTAAGGCAAATGTAAAAAATAAAAATGCTGCATGACAAGTGGCAAGTACAACGTCAACGAGAGTATCGACGACGACGACGACGACGAAGATATCACAAAGTGCAAAATACACCGGCTGTGCAACAAAGAGCAAAAGAGAGCGCATAAAACATAGAAAAGCTACAGCCTTAACAAAATTGCAGCATGTTAGAAAAGTCAAAGAATCTGGATTTGCCTGTTTCTTGTGTTTAGTTTTAGTTTGCGCATAGCTTACTGTTACAGCTTAAATGCAGTTTGCAGATACATTCTTTTTTTTTTTTTTGTATTGAGCACTTTGTATTCTTTTCATATTCGCTCTAGTATGCCGAATGAAACAACAGCAACATAGCGTTCTGATAAGAATAAAAGAAAGAAAACAAAAAAAAAAAATAGAAGAAAAGATAGTTCGCATACTAAAGGACACAAATAGATTGCTACATCAATCGTCGTCGTAGTCGTCAGATACGGGCGAAAAATGGCAAATTGAAAGAAAAGAAAGGCAAGAAAAAAATAATTATAAGAGTATCTATATTGATGTGGTACACAACTACATCATGGATTATCAAGCAATAAGTACTACTTGCAACTGTGCTGCAAGCTACCGGTTTGCACATGCCAAACTCTTTGTCAGTTGCGATAGGTCGTCGTCGTCGTCGACAAAGCTAAAAACATGTTTTAACAGCTGACGACGTTGTTGAACTTTACAGTAGAAGCCTTATTTGTACAGCAACAGCAGCAAATCATGGCAATTTTTCTTCTTTTTTTTGCATATTTATTATAATTTAAGGTAGTCTAGCTCCATTAACATTGTTGGGATTAATGCTAAAGACTATTGATAAATTTATGCAGTTACAAAATTGCAGGTGTAATAGTTTTTAGAAATTCATGTAATATAATATTTAAATTACAGTAGAAACTTGATTCTAGTCCCATAACGTACTCAGTACTTGCAACTTTTGACAATTTTCTGCAGTGAAGCTATTGCTTTTTAGCTCACGTGTTCCAAACTATTCGGTCGCAGATGGAGTCTCTCACCGAAGATGACCTTGTGGCTATACACTGAGGTACACTATACACTGGTGGCCGGCTTTTAAAAACAAATACAACAACCAGAAGTTATCTAGGGTACAGATATCGGCTTGTATTGGGGTCATTGGGACCATTAGAACCTGTCCCTCCGAGGCCCTAAATGCAGTGCTAACCCGTTACTCATTCATCAAGCAGATGGCTTGTGGTTCTCACTAAGTTATAGTTACAGCGCTGTTTTATCCACAATTCCGACAGTTTTAGAGGGATCTACTGACTTCCTGTCCGAAACTTCGGATTTCAGACAAGACTTCGACAAGACTGAATGGCGGAGCTGATGGGGGAGTGAAGCTGGGTCTGTCGCTCTACACCGATAGGTCCAAGATGGATTGCGATGTGGTGTCTAGGGTACACTTGGAGGACCTGGCAGTGAACTGATCTCTGCAGTGTGTTCCAGGCGGAGATTCATGCTGTACTTATTGCGTGCAAGCTGCTGGTACAGCATGAGATTCGGGACAGATCGGTTATCATTTTCTTAGACAGCCAAGCTGCTATCAAGGCGCTCGATACCTACCACACAGACTTATTTAATCTTGTTGTTCGCCACAACACACTTTGCCTTTCATGGGTTCATAGTGATATTTGTGGGAACAAGCAAGCTGACACTCTGGCTAGACGGGGTTCATCGGGTGAATCAACATCCAGTTGCAGTACAGATCCCAAGGAGCGCTACGGTCGCAATCATTAGAAATCACTATACTTTTTTAGGCAATAATAAATGGCAAAATATTGTATGAATAACTGCAGTAAAGCTAAGCTTATTTTACCCACGATTGACCCCAAAACTCTACTGTTGAACTCACGCAAAGATCTTGCGAGATTAATAGCCGACATCACAGGGCACTTGCCCATTGAAGAACACGCGACCAGATTAGGTATTCCTTACGACAGCACATGCAGCAGTTGTAAAGAAGAGTATACTCCAGAAACGTTAGAGCACTTCCTCTGTGTGTGTTCTGCACTTAAATCGAGTAGACTAAAGTTCTGTGAACGTTGGCAGTTGGAAATCGCTGAGCGATCTATCTCTCTCTTCCCTTATGTCCCTCTACTACGGTAGTAACACGGCAGTTATATGCTAATTGTGTGGGGAATATGGGTTTTCTCCTCAGCCACCTCTATCTATCTATCTATCTATCTATCTATCTTGGGTTCATCTGTCTGTCATACATTTAAATTAATATACCCTTTTACCCATTGGGTATAGGGTATAAAAAGTAAAAACCTATATAAAGTCCCACTTTTCGCCCTTTGAATAACCAATATAAGGCAATCGACTGTTCTTGATTAAGACAAGAATTAATTTTTGTGAAAAGAACGATTGTTCATGACATAGCGAACTATTGCAAACTATTGCGAACTATTGAACTATTTTTTTTACAAATTTGCCTAAATAATGATGAGCTCCCGATTTTGTCATATTTTCAAATAATATTTTACAATTAGCTGCAATAAAAAAGAATGTGGATTGTGTTTGCTTTTGAACGTTAAAAGTTGAAATAAACTAAAAGCTTTGCTTATTTTATGCGATTTTTATAATGAAAATTTTTTGAGAAATTTCCAAAAAAAAGCAAAGACAGTGAATAAAAAAGCATGTCCGAACGTCTGGACGGTCGGACGACATCAATCAATTTAAAAATATTAATATGTAGCAGCAGCAGTAGTAGAGATTTTGATTTGGGGGTGAGTCGCACTAAAAAAAAGAGTGCCAAACAGAACGGAATAAAAAGGAAAGGAAAATACATACAGGTAAAGGCTGGCTGAAGAAGTTAATGCTGCAGGCACCCGCAACGCAATATCCGTAATAGAGCAGAGAACCAAAGCAATGTTCAAACCATTTATTAGAGTAAATAATTCGAATCTGAACTCACACGACACAGTTGGTACACGTTTACTTCTGACCGGTAGTAATAGTACGATTTTTGGTAGACTTGGGTGAACACCCAGCAAAGTTGAAGCCTTCTGTTGTGTGGAAAGAGTAAAGCAGCCCTAAAGATATAAAAAACAACAAAGTGCTAAACTACAATATTTTAGCAAAACGCACAACGTTTTCATTCTACTCAACTTTGTCCAGGATTTATTTCCAACTTTAATGTTTCTTAGTCACTGAATCCGCATCTGAAGTCTTAATTTAAAAGTTGGTTCACGCTTTCACCTCAACCCCAATTAACTAAACTCATTTCGCTCAAAAATTTAAAACGAAAAAAAAATTACCTTCAGTTAGACAGAAGCTTATATACTTGTCACACATCATTTGATAGATCTCCGTGTACAGCATTTTTATTAAATTTTATCTTCAAAGTAATAAACAAATAAAAAATATTCTTCAAAATTACAAATTCTCGGCCTGATCTGAACCAATTTCAAACAGAAGACTTGGCTTAATATAAGAATAATTTGTACCATCATTTGAAGCCATTACCTTTATAAAATTTTTTTCCTTTAGCTGCTCAGCATAATGACAGTGTCTAACCTTGGCTAAAAATGAAACTGACAGTCTAAGAAAAGAAGAAGAAAAAAAGTATAGAAAAAGTTTTTATACAATCAATTTTGATACACTTCACATATTGTGTTTTAGTTTTATTTAGAAAGGTGTATTGATGAAACTAAATCGATAACGCTGGAAGATATATCGATATTATATCGATATTTTTAAAATCGGTTCGATATTCACTAGCGAAAAAGAGCGCACCACTTAATTTAGAGCAAATTTTGTGGCTTAGAGGAAAGTTATAATCTGACAAAACCCGGCTAGCGGATACCCGGCGTGTGCTACTACTCTCTTTCGACTCTTTTCCTTTCACATTTGCTGTTTTTTGTACTTTTTTTACCAGCCCCTCAACATATTTTGGTAACGCTGCAATAAAAGAATGTACAAAAATTCAAAAAGAACTCCACTTTTTGATGACATTTTGTACTATTTTTTTTTTTATTGCAGCTAATCAAATATGTTGGGGTCTAGTATAAAAACATACTAAAAAATACCAGTTTTTATTCGGCAGCCAAACTATGTTGGAGCTAGTATGAAAACATACATAAAAGCACTAAAAAATACCATATTTTTTTTATTATTAGCTCCAACCAAAAAATGTTGGCTAACATCTAAATACACTAAAAAACACCAGTTTCATATAAAAAAAGCAAAATATTTTTGTATGAAAACTTAGAAAATTGAATTCGTTAATGAACGAATGTACCCAATGTATCGTTTTAGGGAATTTTAATTTATTTAATTTAATTATTTTATTTTAATTATTTTAATTTTGCTTTTCTAAAGGAAACCGGTTTGGGACTCATCGATTGAATGGTTTGAAGGTCAATAGCGGACATAGAAACCTTTTACTATTTTGTTTTATTCAAGAACTGTATTAAAACTTGGGTTCCTATAAAAAACCTGACAATATTTATACCCTGTACCCAAAGGGTAAAAGGGTATACTATATTCTACTATGTCTGTCTGTCCGTCCCTTGACTTAAGGTACACACAGATTGGGTACAGGATATACGGCATTCGAGCATACTCGACACTAGCGTTCTTTCTTGTTTTTTTTTTTTTTTTTTTTTTTTTTTTGTTTTGTCCTTTTTCTCATGGCTACTATTTCAAGTAAAATAAAGATTTTGCTCCATTTCTTACAGCGTCATGTGAAACGGATTTAGCCATCAGTTACTTGGCTTACAGTTTTCAAAAATTTGTACCCAAAAAAAAAAAAAAAAAAAAAACTATACAACCTGGCTTTAATTTTGAAAACTCTGTTATACATAAAAATAAAATTTGATATAATCTACTGCAATAGTGAGCTTATAACAAACTAATTTACTTAAAGTGTGTACATGTTCCACTGTCTTTTCCACATTAAATTTTCATGACGAACACACATAGCCATCTGGTTCATTATTTTATATTTATTTTTTTTTTTGAACCAAGCCAAACTAAACCCATCTGTTTTAAAACAGAACGAAATGGCAGAAGGCTGCTACTGTGTAGCTATAATAGCCAAAAATTGTGCCAACACAATTGGCATATAACTCAATCTGAGTGAAAAGGAAAAAAAATTACAAAATAAAAAATAAAAAAAAAGGAAAAAGGAAAAGCATGAAATGCTGCGTACAAATGTCAATCGAAGGATAAACACAAGAGTGTCTGTCTGTCTGTCTGTATATAACACAATGCCGTGCCAGAGACAAAACACAGATGATGAGCCAGTGTCGTACTGAGTTAGTATGTACTACATACAAGGAAAAGGCACATTTTATGACTTTACTGGCGCCTAAAGTCTCGAAAGTCTTTACGAGCACTGAACTATAAGTGGAAACAGTAAAAATTCAAGTACATTTTTGTGTTTTTAAATAAAACAGAACGCTTGAAATGCAACTAAAAATGTAGCCATAAATCAGTTTTTTTTCTTGTTGTTTCTTTTCGTTTGTTTTAAAAAATGATTGAGGAGTTTCTTTTATGTTAAAACTTAAAGTACCAGAAGTATCTTTGGAGTAAGTAGATATAACAATTTAACTTATTTTAATAGAAAACACCGTTTAATGGTTTTTTTGAGCAGTTAATTGCTTGCATCGATACAGAAATATATACCAACATATTTCAAAAAAAAAGTACAAAAATGCCATCGAAAAGAACTGCATTTGCTAAAAACTGCAGATGTGAAACGGAAAAGACCCGTAAGGCCCATACAGATGTCCTCTAGTAATATCTAAAATTTAACCATAACCATTTAACCATTTTTTTGAATGTTTTCTATATTTTAAGTGTTTGCAAACCACTGAATAAACAAAATATTTGTTTTTGTTCATAAGAATTTTATGTAAAATGAATCAGTACTGTCTTTACTACTTACCAAAATATTTAAGTCATATAATTCTAACTAAACTTACCTGAAATAAAAAGAAGAAAAAAAATGAATAATTAAAAGTTTTGTATTTTTTTAATTTAATTACTAATTTATAAATTCCGTAAGCTTTAAACAAAACATGAAAGCTGAAAGCGTACGATTTCCTTCTACAAACGATTTGTTTTATATTTTGTTTTTTTTTCCCCGGTTTTGAATTCGATTTCGGTCTGCGTTTACGCAATGAATTGGTTTATGTTTAAAAAAAATGTTCCAAAAGTAAACCCAATAAATTTAATTAGATAATTCACATCAACATTGAGCTTCAAGCAGTTACAGGTTTGTTACAAATGACTTGGTGCGTATACATTTCAAGCCCCCAAAACTGTAAAAAATTTAAATCCTAACTGATTGTATTCCTGAGATAATGTAGTTAAAAATTTTCGGGTTTCAATTTAATGTATTTTGGAATTTCCGGAACACTTCCCAAAACTGGGAATATAGAAAATAAAAACAATTTTTTCCGTAAACTCGTCGAGACTGTCGAAATTTATTTTTATCTATTTTGGAAAGAAAAAACTTAGACCTTTCGACCAATATATATAATATTATAACATATTCTATCTGTGTGTATTTTCAAGGCAAAGGAATCTTTTCTTCCATTTTTTTCCAAGTTTAGCGATGTTGGGTTACATCATTTCGTTTGAAAGCTACATCTATAGTGTTTAGTTTTTTATAGTAAAGTATTTATGAGTAAAAGGGATGTTTATGTAGGCCTCCATGATATTGTCATGTCATAACCACAAGTAAACTGTTTGTTTAACATTGGGTTGTTCA
>JAEIFJ010000698.1:0-124007 GCA_018903435.1 Leucophenga varia
ACGTATTGCTCAAAGGAATGGTTCCGATGCCACATAATAAATGTTTTGGAGTGGCCTGCACAATCACCGGACCTCAATCCGATCTGAACACTTCTGGATAGATGTGAAGAAAGGTGTGTACGCGCTGAGCCAAAAACCTCTGATTTATTGCAAGCAGCAAAAAATACTTGGGAGAATATTCCAGAGTAACTTTTCTTAAATGAATAAGGTAGTTCGGTTTGAATGATCTTCTTCAATAATTTATACTACTGGAAACATGAGTTACTTCCTGAAGTATTTTGACCATTTTCGACACAAATCGCTTCATAAATTACCTATTTTTGCTTTATGCTATTGTGGTCCTATCTCAACCATGGGCTACTTTCTGAACATTAATTGCTTTTAGAAGTGTTTTTACCTAACTTGAAATTAATCAATTTCTAAATAAAAACCTGAAACATTTTTATGGGGGGCTATGGTTTAAAATGAACGTGGCACCTTGTTTTAACTCTTTAGGCTGAGAAAATATTTAAGTTTCGACTTTCAGTTCAATATCTTTAAAATTGAGCGATTTAAACGTGTAACTACAGACAGACGAGCGGACGGACGGACATGGCTAGATCAACTCGTTTCGTCGTCCTGATCAAGAATATATATACTTTATACTTTAAACTCTTTTCCCCAAATTATTTGGTTGGTAAACGAATATATTGCGAACCAAATCACAACATCGAATCAAATAGCTGAGAAGTTAAAAACAAATTAAATTTGCTTTATTAAATATTTTTATTTATTTTAAAATTTTTTGCCGGCGGCCCTAAATGGACTATGTCATGCGCAGAAATAAAAAAAAAAAAAAAAATTTAAAAATTGTTTGCGTCTAATAGCTATTTCATTATTGAATTCCACAATACGAATGACCTTAAGCTATTTGGACAAATTGAAAAAGTGCTGGTAAAAATGTTTGTTACATGCTTGGCTAATATTATTGCTTCGTTGCTGCTTGACTTTTGTACTGAGGACAATTTGGTAAAAAAAAAAAATTAAATACTGAAGGAGTAAGTAAGACGAGAAAGATAGAATTCTAGAACGAAGATGTCTGCAAAGGCAAGCAATCAGCGTAAAATTCTTTTGACCTAATACAACAAAATGCAGTATTTATTTTTTTTTTTTTTTTTTAAAGATTATACACAAACACACAAATTCGCAATCGAAAATAGTCTTCTTTATTGTTAACTTGTGTACGAGGTGTGTTTAATAATATATGAAAATGAAACAAATAAAAAAAATGTGCAATCGTCTTAAAAAAAAAAAAATCTATCGTCTGCAAATTTTTTTCCTTTTTAGCAAACAGCTTTAAGGCTTGTCCGGCATCTTTGCCAAAAAAAAAAAAAAAAATATAATAAAACCACAAATGCTATAAAATTTAGCTGTGCATTGAACTTGAGTCAGTCAGTAAGGACAAACTTTTATATGCAATAAATATGTATCTGAATATATATTTTTGTACAAATAAACAATACATTTATTTTTGGATAACTCTCTCTATTTTCTTTTTTACATTTTCAAACCGCAAACAATTATAGCTGCAGGAAATAACAAATTTAAAGAAAAGTGGATGATTGTTCAGTTTTACTTGTATATAAAGAGTTAGTTTTATTCTTGTTCCTAAACGTTGTAAATAAATTGTTTTGACACATTTCAATTTGTGTTGAGTTCAATTGAAAAAATACAATAATGGCCAATAATGTTTATTTGATGAATAAATTGTTTTTGCAGCATTTATTAATTTAAAAAAAAATAATAATAATTTTTATGTCTTTTAAGTATTTCAGTCATAATGAATCAAAAGCAATTTAATTTAACTAAAAACTTTATCAACTTCAAAAAAGTTTTAATACTCAATCGATTTAATTTCAGCAAGAATAATATTAATTGGGAATGAGTATTTGCAAACAAAACGGGAACGAGCGCAGCAATTGGGTAAGTTCGACTGTGAGATACTCTGTAAAAAGTTTGTTGCTTTTTTTCCATTAAATAAATCACGAAAGTGCATAAAATAATTTGAATATGTAGAAATTTGAGCAAAACTGATTAAACCCTGTTTAAAATATTCATTTAGAAATTTATCTTTCACATCACTGGATTCATCAGGCACATGTCCTGATTAGCCTAGACTAGGGCAATTTCGAAAAAAATATAATATTGGGTTTCAGACCATTAGATGTATAGTTTTCGTTGATAAAACGAGAACAGTATCGATACAGCTCAATACTTTTGCAATAAATGACTTTTTTGGCATCGATGTTCTCCGCTAAATTGATGTTGTCGATGCTTTTATAGGATCCCATAAAGTACTCAGCTGTAAGAATATTATTGTATTGAAATAAACTGAAAACTGAGAGCTGCATGCCCCAGAGCGTTGGCTCCAGTGAACTTCAAACAATTACCAATAAATGAGCAGTCAAACAAGAAGGCATGAATAACACGCGATTTGGTAACCCAATGGTTAATGAAACTCGACAAAAAAATAGGCCTGCCAAATAAAAAAGAAATATTACTGTTCCTAGACAACGGTCTCTTGATTCACGATTTAAAGATTTTAAAAATATTTTTATTTCAAGCAAAGGTGTTAAATTTGATACGGATACTAAAGGGTTGGTTGGAGATGCACTAAAGGGTTGGTGTGAGATGTACACCAATAAAACCGCGTTAGAATCTATTTTGAAATTGAAGCGTTTGAACATTGAAAAATATAGAAATAGGCTTTATGTCACCCAATATTTAAAATTTTTAAGCCATGATTTCGTTAAGAGCAAAAAAAAAAAAAAAAAACCAAATTGTTTTAAAACAAGAAGAAACGTTAACTTCGGTGGACACCGAAGCGATTACACGTCACACAACACTTTTTATAGTTTATAGGTTCACCAGGTGCTTAGATTAAATTTCACGATGAATTTGGTCAAATTTGTATGGAGGCTTTATGTTATATTTATCCCGATCCTTACCATATTGAAAGTGTTCACTTAGGTGGACATTGGAATTGATTTTACCAAATTTAATTGAATTCATTCAGAAATAGTAAATGTTTTGATATAAAAACTCGAAAATGGGCGGTAATTTTGTATGGAGGCTATACATAAAAATGGGCGTGGCGCCTTAGATTTAACATTGGATGACATAAAAAGTGTTCTTACCCTATTTGGATTAAATATATTCATAAATAATACGTATTTTCATACAAAAAAATCGAAAAAGCGTTAAGTTTGTATGGGGGCTATATTTGAAAATGGGCGTGGCAACATTCTTTTGATATTGGATGCCATTAGAAGTGTTTTTACCCTATATTGTAGTAAAAGCATTTATAAATAATAACTTTTTTCATACAAAAAGTCGAAAAAGTGGTAAGTTTGTATAAAAAAGGGGCTATACACCTTGGTTCTGGTATACAAACTAACTAATAGCACTAAAAGCTTAAGTTTCGAATTTCAGGTCAATATCTTTAAAACTTTCCGAGTAACAGCCATCGCAACAGACAGACGGACAGACAGACGGACAGACAGACGGACATGGCTAAATTGATTCGTCTCATCGAGCTGATCAATAATATATATACTTTTTGGGGTCTCCGATGTCTCCTTCAATGCGTTGCAAACTTTCGGACAAACTGAATATACCCTTGTTTACAATTTGTGTAACGGGTATAAAAATAAAATCATGCTCTAGTATCCAACTCCTCTTAGTTGAGGACAAAAATTGCTCAACTCTCGCTGTCCGCCCAAGAGACTTTTCACTGTATTGTGTCACCCATACAAACAATACTATTATAATGAAAAAAGCTCAGGGCTCTCATAGATCTATTCCCATGTATTTTTGGCCTACATTTTCCAAAATTCATCCCTCCTCTAGATGTACGTGTATAGTAATAACGGAAAAACTTCAAAAAAACAGGTTTTTTTAAGAATATCTCGAGGTCGATCCATTTTTGAAATCTACGGCCCAAAATACATGGGAATAGATCCATGAGAACTAAAATGTTCGTATACAAAAAGATTTATTAAGATTTAGTGATTTGACTCATTATAGTTTACCGATATCTTCAAAAATCTGTTATCGACTATCGATTGTTGAATTTTTTTTTATCCTAACCTGCCAACTTAGACCATTAATATTAATATTATAATCTTATTATACAAATACTTTTGATATATGCTCATTTAACTCGGGGTTGTGTCGCATTAAGTTTATGATCACATTAATAGCCAATTATTTACATCAATCCTATTATTACTATTTTTGCTTTAGAGGGTAATTGTACTGCTACCTAGAGAGATACATATATTGTACACCCTTACTGCCTAAATTACTGATTCTAGCTCTATTCTTTGAATGAATTTAATCAATTTTATAGGTTCGGTTTTCCTAACTTGCCTCTAAGGAGAGTGTGTATCTTCCTAACAATGATATTCTGTTTCTGGCTGTAGCTTCACATTATGATGAGAATATGGATAGGTGTTGCCTCTATACTACCACAGAATCTGCACTCAGGAGTGTTAGGTACACCCATTGACATGTGGTGTTTTATAAGTCTGCAGTGATATGTTAGGAGCCCTATCTGATCCTTAACTCAGTTCTGTTCAGCTTAACCTATGCCTTAGGTAACCCTAGAGTTTAATCCGTCTTTTAATAATTTGGCCTGTATCTGCATTCCCTGCCTTAGAAAACAGTGTTCATCCCTGGCTCGTTTTATATAATTACGTATTGTCTCATTAAGTGTGTGGCTTCCAATGGGCCAATATTGTTCTGGGCCTATTAGAGGAGTTGCGGCCCCCTTCCTGGCTAGAGCGTTTGCTTGTTCGTTACCTGGGCTGTTACTAAGTCCTGGTACCTACAAGAGTTTGTACCCTGTTGCTCTGTCCTTAGTCAGCATAGATAGCATCTTGTACTAGTTTTGAATTTACTGTGTCATGAATTGCAGCGCTTGTGAGGTGCTAGCCTGACTGTCTTGACATTTGTACTTTGCTATATCGCAGTTATTGGTAGTTCCTGAACAATATTGATCTGCGCGCAACGAATTATCGCACTGATCGTCTGCCTGGAAGATGCTAGTATACGACTAGCGAATCCAATAGTTTAGTTCTTGGGCCAGCTAACCCAAACCGGCGCTTTTTTGAGTGATCCGTCTCTCTACCACTTCATGTGTGTGTTTTTATTTCGCCCATTTTCTTACAAGTAGTTAATTCGCGCATCTGATGGTGAATTATCGTCACTATTATCTGCTTGGTACTAAGATGCTAGGGTGTTGACAGCAGTGCGACCTTCCCGTCCAGTTTGGTTCTTGCAGATGGTAGATGCAGTTTTGTCTCCATCTTTCAATATGCGGATGAGCGTACTTCTTATCTTTAGATTCACTTCTTTGTCTAGTGGTGTCAAGTCTAGAAGTGCTTCAAGTGCTGCTGTAGGACGGGTACGTATCGCTCCTGAGATGCCTGCGCTTGCTAGTCAATAATAACTCAAAAAACAATTACTTTTTTTGTCAAATAAAATCTTTGAAAAATGTAAAAGATCATTTCGCCCAAGTTGGCATTCTTTTTGTTCGGTTGGTTTTGCCTAAGAATTTTACTTGCAATTAATTTACTAGATTTTTGGTAAAATGCTAAAAGAGGTTTGTGTGACACCTTGAAATCTCTTTTGGTTGGAATTGTGTTGGTAGAGTTTTCCCTGAGACCCCTGTATTATATTGGGTTGGTCGATAAGTAATGTCGTATTTTTTCAATAGATGGCGACTCTTTAACATATCTTAGGTTGTACTAATCGCATCGGGTCATCCTGTAAGGCGATTTAAAGAGGACACCCTGTGCTACAAGTGTTTCTTAGACTGTGTTGTGATCATATGTTTCAGTCTCAAGTTATAGCGCGCCAAAGATGGAGTCCACCAAGCAAGAAATTCGCCATATTTTACGTTTTTACTACCTGAGAGGTAAAAATCCAACGAAGGCGGCCGAAAAAATTTACAATAGTCTTATGGGCCCGATGCTGTAACGAGTCGCAATCAGCAAGCGTTGGTTCAATCGATTTCGTTCTGGTGTAGTGGATGTCAAAGATATACAGGTACTGGTAGGCCAATCCTCGTTGAAACCGATAAAATAGCTGAAGATTGGATTTCAAAAAAAGCTAGATGTTTGGGTGCCACACGAATTAACGCAAAAAATCTTTTGGATCGCATAAACGCTTGTGATATGCTGCTGAAACGGAACGAACTCGACCCATTTTTAAATCGGATGGTGACTGGAGATGAAAAGTGGATCACTTACGATAACGTCCAGCAAAAAAGGTCGTGGTTGAAGCACGGCAAGCCGACCCAAACCATCGCCAAGCCCGGATTGACGGCCAGGAAGGTTTTGCTATGTGTGGTGGGATTGGAAAGGAATCATCCACTATGAGCTTCTCAACTATGGCCAGACGCCTTATTCGATCATCTACTGCGAGCAACTCGACCGTTTGAAGCAGTTGATTGACCAGAAGCGGCCAGTATTGGCCAACAGGAAGAGGTAGGTTCCACCAGGACAACGCTCGGCCTCACACATCTTTGATAACCCGCAAGAAGCTACGGGAGCTCGGATGGGATGTCCTATCGTACCCACCGTATAGTCCGGACCTGGCACCAAGTGATTACCATCTATTCCGGGCCATGCAAAAAGCTCTTGGTGGTACTACGTTGGCCTTAAAAGAGGCTGGCGAAAACTGGTTGTCTGAGTTTTTTTGCAAATAGGGAGGGGGTTTTATAAGGGGGCATAATGAAGTTGCCTTCTAAAGAGTTTGCAAACATAACGGTGCATATTTGACTTAAATCTATATAATTCTAAGTATGGTAAATAAAGCGATCTACATCGACATTGATCACAGATACGGCATTACTTATTGACCAACCCTATAATTTTTTTTGTAAAACTTCTAAATACCCAAAATGTGTGTAGTACATAATTAAATGTTTATTTGACACCTACATAGAAAAAATATCTTTCAAAAATGTATTCGAGAACTGAAAAGAGTATCAAAAAATACGTCAAGCCCAAAATATCCGTTTTAATTCGATTTCTCATAAAATAATGCGTGCAAATAATTATTTTATTACAAGCAATCATAACATAATTCGGAAATAGTCATTGACAACGAAAATATTTAATTGAAGCCCTTAAGTACATCATCGCAACTTTTGCCCTGCCTTATTAGCGATTAAAATTAGAAACGAACCCGAAAGTATGCTGCATTGGTGCTAATGCGACTTCAAAATACCCTGTACCCTGTACTTATACATTTTACGGGTATCATTGTAAGAGTCATCTGCACTATAACTCATTTGAGTTTGGAAGGTCGACATTATAGCTGTTCAAAAATGAATTTACTTATACTTACGTAGCTAGCGTATCTGCCTGTTACAAACAGTTTAATAAACATAATGTACCCATTAATTTACGGGTAAAAAAAGGCGTACAAGTTGAGCCTGGAATCATAACTGACAGTTTATGGTTGGTGATGCCTTGATGTTGATGTTGATGGGCTTCTGTCGCGTTCTTCGCTATTTACTTCCTTCTTTACTTTAGCTCAAGGCTTTCATGTCGGTCCTCATCGATACGATTTTTGCTCGTTTTGAGCAGATGGTAGTTTGCTGATAAGCCGTCTTTGTTTGTGTATCGCTTGCATATTACTGCCTCTTCCTCATTCCTTTGATATCTTTTAACCAGCAACGCTTTATTATATTTAAGTATTTCACTATGTATGTACGTAAGGAGTGTATGTGTATACATAAAATATTTTAGAGAAATATGCTTGTAGACAGCTAATAAAGATATTCACTCGTCGTCTGCAACAACAACAAATTGGCATATAAAAAAAAAAAGTTGTATATATACAGATACTTTTTTTGTTATTGAATGAAGAAACAGTTTATTTTTAGGACAATTTTTTTTTCTTCTTCGCCTTTTTTTTATGATGGTGTGTAAAATACCATCGGATAGTATAGTATTTTATTGTACAACAACAATATCAACAGCATCAAAAAGTATCTAGCACCAGCAACAACAACAACAAAATAGATACTGAACTGTTACACTTAATTGAATCCTGCGGGCTTTTGTGTAACCGCCTGAACGTTCTCAACGCTTTTCGCCATTTAGTGGTGTTCGTCGTTGTTACTTGTTATTAGAGTTTTGGTATCTCTGAAATAATATAAAGTATCTGCATGTACATACTACATACATAATAAGCTGAGGATGCTACTTGTCGTTGGGGCTTCTAATTCAATTAGCAAGTTCAGCGAAAAGCAAAAAAAGAATAAGAGAAAATGCCAATGCCTCGTTAAGCACGCTTTTTCTTTATTAGAGAAGATAATAATATATTCTGTTTTTTTTTTTTTAAATTTAAGTTTTTGCAGCTTAGCACATTCATACTCTTTTGCATTTATATTTGGATTTGTGCTTTTTAGTACTTGGTCGAATATCCTGCAGCAAAACGGCGTGTAAAGTTTGTTTTGGTGTGAGTGTGTTCGTAAGTGAGTATGTACAAAAAAAGTAAAGAAGTGCAAAATGATTGGAACGCTCGCAGCGTTATTATATTTTATCAGAAGTTATATTTCTTCCATAAACTGCTGTACTTTTTTTTTTTTAAATTTAAAATTAGGAGAGAAGACAGTCTGTGCAAAACTATTTGTGTGTTTCTACAACTCAAAATTAAATTTATTTATTTTAGAGAGAATTAAAACAATTATATAAATATACGAGGAACAAGGAAAAAAGTTTACTTAGGTTTTTAGTACGAATTGCCGAAAAAAAGCTCTGAAATTTGAGATGATTTTGTTTAGGGACTATATGATACAGTAAAATAATTTTATATTCATGTATATAGTTGCCCGATCCTTATCAAATCAATACTGTACACATAGATTGCCATAACAAAACTTTTTACCATAATTGAAGCCAATTGCTTAATAAATAAAAATTTATTTTATATTAACACTCCCAACGCACAAATCTTGGGAGAAAAGAATTGAGAAAAAAAATCCAGATTCCCACATCTAGAGATTTACAAGGCAACATGGCGCAGTAGCGACCTAAGTATCCGCATCCAAATAGATCATGTGGTGGATGATGCTAGTCACTCTACTAGCGTGCTTAATGTACGAGCGAACAGAGGTCCTAACATCGACTCGGACCATTACCAAGCGAGCTACCATTCAACTAAAGCTAGATGTTGGAAACAAGGGTCTCCCATCTACTCCAAGAGAATCCTCCGGCCTCCGACTGTATAAACGATCAGTGGAAGCGTATCTCAAACTCATTAGCTTCGGCAGCCAAAGAGGTTATTGGCTACACTAAACCTCGAGGGCAGACATGGTACGATGAAGAATGCCGCATTGCTACTGCAGAGGAGAATTTAGCACGACAACGAACTTTGCAGTTGGGAGCAACACGAGCTGTTGTTGAGCGATATTGGGAGAAACGGAGAGAGGAGAAACGCCTGATCAGACGGAAGAAAAGAGGATTGGAAAGGCATGAAGTAGTGGAGATTGAGATGATAAGTAGCAGAAACGAGGCCTAAGGATTTTTCCAAAAAATCAACCGTATGACCGAAGGTTATAAGCAAGGAGCTTCGTTCTGCAAGAACGAACAATGAAACATGGTAGAAGATGTACAGGAATCACAAAGGCTATGGATCTCTACTCTATCTGGGGGCGATTACGGGAACAATTCCACTGGTGGCGATGATAAATACTTGGGTTCTCCGACCGATGATGGGACTCCTGTGGAGCCACCAGCCTATGACGAAGGTCTTAGAAGTTATACAGAGGCTTAAAAATAAAAAAGCGGCAGGCGCAGACGAACTACCCGCAGAATTATTTAAGACCGCTGGTGAACATTTGATTGTATGTTTGCATTAACTCTTGTGCAAAATTGGAACCTAAGTTTCCTGTGCCCAGTTTTTGGAGGAAACCCTCAGTCTGCGCACAATCCCGGAATAAGTCTTCTTCCAATCGCATTTATAATCTTATCTAACGTATTGTGCAATAGACTGAAACCGTACGTAGTAAGTATACAGTAAGTATAGAAGAAGTCGACCATTGACCCGATCTTTACACTACGTCAAATCCTGAAAAAGACCAAAGGAAAAAAATAAGATCAAAGATTTTCAAAGCACTGGCCGGTATTGGTTTCCCTGCAAAAATCGCTAACCTCTGTATGATGACGCTGACAAACACCCAAAGCGTTGTCGGGGTCGGTAAAAATCTCTTCGACCGAAGAATCACTCTTGATAATCGTATCTATTTTGGTTTCGGTAAGCGAATGCGAAGTTGAATTCTGTCCATTCTGTCCGACAAAACAAAAATTAAACTCTACAAGACGCTGATAATGCCTGTCCTGATGTATGGCTCAGAAGCATGGGTCATGATAGAATCGGATAGGTTTGAGTCGGCGTTGGGCCTTTTTTAGAGGAAGATGCTTTAGAGAATCTTTGGTCCAGTTAGAGTTTAAAAATGACATCCGTATGCGCACGAACGATGAGCTGTACGAGCCTATATGCTGACATCGACATAGTCAGGAACATCCAATACAAAATGAATTGGGAGGGGCGCGGCAGAGAGGACGTCCGCCGCTGCATTGGGAGGACCAGGTCCTGGAGGACATCGTCTGATATTGTATGGCACTGGATTACAACCGCTGGTGCAAAACCTTGCTGCTGCCAAGGCCGACAATCGGTTGTTCCTCACCAAAACTTTTGTGTAGATTTGTGTCAGACATTAAAAGTGTATTTTTGTCAATTTTGAGTGAAGTCCTTCATAAAAAATAACTTTTATCATAAAAAACAAGGAAAAACGTTAACTTCGGTGGAACCGAAGCTGAAATACCCGTTACACAACACTTTTAATAGTTTATATGTCCACCAGGTGCTTAGATTAAATTTCACGATGAATTTGGTCTAATTTGTATGGAGGCTTTATGTTATATTAGCCCGATCCTTACCACATCGATAGTGTTCACTTAGGCGGACATTGGAATTGATTTTACCAAATTTAAATTGGATTCATTCTGGAAATGATATATATATTTTTATACAAAACTCAAAAATGGGCGGTAAATTTGTATGGATGCTTTACCTAAAAATGGGCGTGGCGCCTTAGATTTAACATTGGATGACATAAGAAGTGTTCTTACCATATTTGGGGTGAATATGTTCATAAAGAATACGTATTTTCATACAAAAAATCGAAAAAAAGTGGTAAGTTTGTATGGGGGCTATATCTGAAAATGGGCGTGGCAACAGTCTTTTGATATTGGATGCCATTAGAAGTATTTTTAACCCATATTGTAGTAAAAGCATTCATAAATAGTAACTATTTTCATACAAAAATCTAAAAAAGTGGTAATTTTGTATGGGGCTATATCTAGAAATGGGCGTGGCACCTTGGTTCTAACATACAAACTAACTATTAGCACAAAAAGCTTAAGTTTCAAATTTCAGGTCAATATCTTTAAAACTTTCCGAGTAAAAAGCATCGCAACAGACAGACAGACAGACGGACATGGCTAAATCAATTCGTCTCATCGAGCTGATCAATAATATATATACTTTATGGGGTCTCCGATACCTCCTTTCATGTGTTGCAAGCTTTCTTACAAAATGATAACACCCTTCACGGGCATAAAAACAGATCACATTCATAGTCTGAATTTTGAATCAAAATTTTACAATTTTCAATTTGAACATCTCAATGAGTTTTAGCTACGAAATTAAGCGTTAAAATACAATGAAAACAGTGCTTTACATCACGTTTAACATTTTCATTACAAAATATTCTTTTGAGTTACTTTGTAAGCGTAAATTTCAAAAATGCATGCAACACTCAAAATTTGATCGGCCCATAAACTAGAACAAGGCCAATTTGTGCCCAATTGCGCCCAATCAGCGAAGGGATCAATGAACGAACATAAAACACAAAACAAAAAACAAAAACAAACTTTTCATTTTAACATGAAAATACTTCAAAATGAAAACAACCAAAACGCTTTATTCATGTTTGTACAAGTATGTCAGCAATGTTGATAGCCGAATTTGATTTTGTTGAAGTGTTTGTTGAAACATGGAATTCGCATCAAAGTATTTAGTATGACCCTTGAAACTATTGTTGAAAAGCGTGTAAAAAATAGTGATTTTGAACACTTTTTCGCTTTGTTACAGGCGAATTTTTCTAACAACAACAACGCTAAAAATAAATTAAAATAACAAAAAACAAAATAACAAAATAATCATCTCCGCTCAACTGCAACCGGAGGTTTTTTTTAATTGCTCGGCTTCATGACTCGCTCCCTAATAATATAAATAACAAATCCGTGACATTCCGAAGGACAGAAGGACGACCTGGCTGACAAATATAAAAGTATTTGCAATTAATTGGACAATAAAATATTAATAATTATTTCTCGTTCCAGGAAAATTGGCTTGCTACTTTACTCCGCGCTTCTCTTTAGAGCCCCGGTATAAAGTATCTAATCAATGGAAAAATTTTGTTTTTATGTTGTTTTCGCTAACGCTTAAATTGATTACAGAAAACGCTTTAAAGGATAATGGACGAGTTTACACACAAAACAATCTACATGAAAAATCAACATCAATAAAGCAAATTGTTTAACAAAAGCGAAAAAATTTTCGTTAAACTCTCACCAACATTTCGAACCATCTCATAAAATATTTTCATATTTTCAAGCGCCATTTTTATACCCGCCACACATAGTGGGAAGGGTATTATCAGTTTGTCGGAAAGTTTGTAACGCATTAAAGGAGGCATCGGAGACCCCATAAAGTATATATATTATTGATCAGCTCGACGAGACGAGTCAATCTAGCCATGTCCGTCTGTCTGTCCGTCCGTCCGTCCGTCTGTCTGTCTGTCTGTTGCAATGCGTGTTTCTCGAAAAGTTTTAAAGATATTGACCTGAAACTTTAAACTTAAGCTTTTTGTAGTTCCTAGGCAGATTGTATGGCAGAACCAAGGTGCCACGCCCTCTTTTAGATATAGCCCCCATACAAACTTACCATTTTTTTCTATATTTTTCTATGAAAATAGTTAATATTTATGAATGTTTTGACTACAAATCGGGTAAAAACACTTTTAATCCAATATCCATCCATCCAATATCAGAAGAAAGGTACCACGCCCATTTTTAGATATAACCCCCATACAAACTTACCCTTTTTTTCGATTTTTTGTATAAAAATTGGTATTATTTGTAAATGTATTTACAACAAATATGGATAAAAGCACTTTAATGACATTCAATTTCAATAGAAAGGTGCCACGCCCATTTTTTTATACAGCCCCCATACAAACCAAGCGCCCATTTTCAGATTTTGTATGAAAATAGTTCTTATTTATGGATATATTCACTTCAATCTGTGTAAAATGACTTCTACTGTTATCCTATAAATATGCTTCCGATATGACAAGGATCGAGCCACTATAACATATAGTCCTATACAAACTCACCTTCTATTTTTTATTTTTCCAAGAAAATGAATAAAGTTTCGTGTGGCGGGTATTTGAGCTTCGGTGCTTCCGAAGTTAACGTTCTTGCTTGTTTTTATACATATTTATCTTTTTTAAAATTTATTTTTCGCTTTGGTATACTTTATAATAAAAGTAAAATTCTCTGTGAATATTTACCAAAAAAAAAAAAAAAAAAATTTTTTTATTTACGAAGCGCTTTGCTGAAATATTTTGTAAATTATTTATAAAATTTGATGAAGCAAACGCAATAAAAAAATAAAAATAAAATAAATAAAGTTATACTAAATACATATATAATATGTGAGGTAAAGTCCTTAAACATTCTTGCTGCATATGCACGAAAAAAATGTTGCTTAATAAAAAAATCTCGTATGTGAATATATATGTACATACACTCTGTAATAAGTACCCGGAACAATTTTTATTTAAATCGTACCCGGAAGCATCTCTCATATGATCGCTCAGAATATTTTGACTGGCGTATTAAGCACCAGACGCGTTGCTGCTCGACTCGTTCCAAAGAATTTTTTTTTTTTTTTGTAAAGGCGCAACGTAAGGATTTCGTTTAATATTTTTTTTTTATCCAATTCTACTTCCAGCTTCATGAAGAGGACAACCCACCAAAAAGGGAGACGAGAAAGGGTGTATGTATATGACACGCAAACCAGTCAACAATCAGCCGAATGGTGTATTTTGCTCCACAATTGTATCCATGGTAAAAAAGATTGACAATTTAAATAAATAAATTTCCGTATACTTATTTTACAGAATGTATGCATGTCATCCATATCGAGTTGATGAGTTTGTTAATTGTACGCAGTAGCGAGAATGAATGCTATAAAAATATTCATGACATAGGTGCATATATAGGGACATAACGTAATAATATTTTATAAAAAAAAAAACTTTGTGGTTATTATTTTATTAATTTTAGCAAAAAAAACAAAAAAAAATCAAAAAAAGGATAGAGGGTAACTTCGATGGAATCGATTAAAGTTTACTTGTTTAACAGGGGCTTAGGTAAAATTTTTTACGATGGATCTGGTCAATAATCGTTATCATTATCATTAGAAGTAATTTAAAAAAAAAATTAATTGAATTCATTCGGAAATAATAAGTATTTTTACATAAAAACTCGAAAACTGGCGACAGATTTTTATAGGAACTATGCCTTAAGGGGTTATATACAGTTAGGAGGTCGAAAAAAGGCATTTTTCAAGAATTTTTCCAAGCAAACTATTTGGTTTATTGATTTGAAACTTGGCAGGTATATTATGACAACCTTAAACTATATTCACATATTTTTTATTGCCAAAAATAATTATCGGGAACGTTGATATTGGCAATTTTGTAGAGGTCCGCCCAAAAAAAAGGCCTCTTGCGGTGAGCACGATATCTCTGGACTGGATCATCTAAAATGCAAAAACCAACTAGATTTCATTAATATAATAAATAATCTAGTGATTAATCGAAGGAATTAGCAAAAAAAAAATGTATTGATAAAATAACGGCTACTCAAAACAAAAGGTTTGATTTTTGTAAATTCGGCTCTTTTTAATTAAAAAATTAGAAATTTTCATCGGATGGGGAAATCCTTCGATTAATTACTAAAAAATATAGTTAAGAAGCTTGTGTAAGAATTTCAGACCGATCGGTTAGGCGTTTCTGAGAAATCTTGCTCACCGACTTTGAAAACACCGTTTCGAGAAAAACGCGTTTAAAGTTTTGAAAGCACTTTACTTTACGGCGTGATCTCTCGGCGCGCCTTCACTAATGTGTCTATAAATTCGAAAATATTCGCTCGGATCGACTTGAAATTTTGTGTGTGTATACTCAGATAAATAAATATTAAGAAAATGCAAAAAAAAAAAATCGATTTTTTGAAAATCCTAACTGTTTATAACCCCTTTATATGGGTGGAGCACATTGGTTCTTATTGCATTGCAAAAGACAGACAGACAGACAGACATGGCTATATTGTTTTGTCTCCTCGAGCTGATCAAGAATATATATTCTTTATGGGGTCAACGATGTCTCCTTTAAGCAGTTTCAAATATTCCCAAAAACTATAAAAATTAATTTTTAAAATACGAGATACCCTGTACCCAATCTTTATGTACCTTAGGTTAAGTAATATCTTTGTATATACCTCATTGTATTGGATTTTTAAGCAAAAACTTGAAAAATGGGGTAAATTTGTATGGGGGCTATAGCTAAAATTTTGTTGGTCCTACCCCTATTGGGATATTTTATTGGGTCTATCATTGACATAATTTATATTTAATTTGAACTTCCTACAATAAAAATCAATGACGTTTTTATGCAAAAACCTAAAATTTTAGGTATATTTGTATGGGGGCTATACCTAAAATTTTGTTGGTCCTACCCATATTGAGATATTTTATTGGGACTATCATAGACATAATTTGTACTAAGTTTGAACTTCATAGAATAAAAAACAATGACGTTTTTATGCAAAAATGTAAAATTTTGGGGTACATTTGTATGGGGGTACCCCTTAAAATGGGTCTAGAGAAAAACCGTTTGCAAGTGAACACTTGATATGGTGGCCCCTATCCCTTATAGTCTCCGAGATAATCTCTTTCATACGGCAGACAGCAGGACAGACGGACGGACGGACAGATGGACAGACGGACGGACAGACAGACATAGCTAGTTCGACTCCCCTTCCAATGCTGATCAAGAATATATATACTTTAAAGGGTCTATCTTGCCTCCTTCTGTCTGTTACATACATTCGCACAAACTTATTATACCGTTTTACCCTTTGGGTACATGGTATAAAAATATTTGTTGCTCTGACCACGACTTTGTTTGATAGAAATTAGTAAAGTTTTTGTATTAAATATGTTTTAATTTAAAGCAGAAGCATTGCTTGACCACGACTACTTTTTATTTTTATATCAGTTTACTTACACATCTTCTAGAATCGCTCAAAAAATAATTTTATTATAATTCACACAATGGTGAACGATGCTACAGATGTAGGGCTGGACGGGTAAAACAAAACTGTATACTTGGAATTTGCGCGAAACCCCTTAAATCTGAATTTATGGTAATAAAAAAACTGATTTTTGCCCCGTTTTTCATTAATGGAGCTATTACTCAGATATTAACAAACCGAGCTTTATTTTATTTATGTTTTAACTAGTTTTAAAGAGGAAAAACGAAGACCTTTCTAACAATATATAAAGTATTAGTTAAAGTATGTACATTAACGAGTAAATCGGATGTTTAATGAAAAAAAAACGGCAATAATTATCTAAGTTTTTACACTCTTTCCAAAAAATATATTTTAACTAAGGAAAAACGTTAACTTCGGTCGAACCGAAGCTTAGATACCCATCACACAAGTCTTTAAATAGTTAGTGTGATTTTCAGTGACTTAGATAGAACTTTGTGATGGGATGCATGGGGGTCAACGGTTTGATACAAACCAAAGAGAAATACAGATATAGTCCCATAAAATGATTAAAGAGCGAAAAACTAGTTTTTTGACCATAAATTCAGATTTTTTTGTCTCCTGAAAATTCCAAGAATGCAGTTCTTTTTATATTTTTACCAGATCTACAGCTTCTACTATGTATAAGATTTCCAAGGAATTTCAGTTTTCGTTATCTTTTTTTTTTTGTCGTATAAATATTCTTGATTAGTTGTCTGAGACGAGTCCGTCTGGGTTTCCGGCTAATTGCTGTTACAGATGTATTTTGTCAGTTTTAAAGATATATAGTCGAAATTATTAACTTAAGCTACAAGAATACAATTTGCAATAGTAGGCATAGCACTCATATAAACTTACATTGAAGACAGACGGGCATGATTGGATCTATTCGACTCATCAAACTGATCAAAAAAATAAACTCTTTATAGGATATAAGGTGGTTCTTTTCCGACAAAACGATGATATTCGCTTCCTACTCAAATCATGTGTTGACCACTCAGATACAAATTTTATTAATTTACTAGAATGTGAAAAAGTCATGTCAGAAGTTGTCTTTCATAAAATGAATTAGCAAAACGCAATCGTTGCTACTGTTTGCTTTGATTTTATTATACCCTGCACCGAAATAGTAAAAGTGTATATTAAGTTTGTACGAATGTATGTAACAGACAGTTGAAGTCTAGATATACCCAATAAAGTACATATATTTTTGATCAGCATTGAAAAAAGTCGAACTAGCTATGTCTGTCTGTCCGTCCGTCCGTCGTCTGTCATACCGTCTGCCGTATGAAAACGTTTATTTCGGAGACTATAAGAGATAATTATACCATGTTTTTAAAATTAGACTTAGACTCCTAAACCGTCAACTGTGCACTTGACAGGATTTATCGCTAGTCCCATTTTTAGAGGTACGCTCATACAAATCTAAACCAAAATTTTGGGGTTTTTGCATAAAATCGTCATTGTTTCTTATTCTTCTTTCTACTTCAGTATAAATTATGCCTGTATTAGTACCAATTAAATATCCGAATATGGGAAGGAACAACAACATTTTAAGTATAGCCCCATATAAATATACTTATTCCATTTTTCAAATTTTTGTATGAGAATCCAATGCAATGAGGTATGGTACTAAGATAGGACTAAACTTAAGGTACATAAAGATTGGGGACAGGGTATCTTGCAGTCAAGCATAATCGAGTTCAGCGTTCTTTCTTGTTTTTTTTTAAATAATTTACTTTTAATTTCAATTATTAGAACTTGTAAAACTGGCAGCAGTTGTATATGAAAAATTAAAATGTCGCCCCATCAATCAGTCGGACGCCGTTATGGTATAAAGTTTAAAAATTTATATTTTGAACAATCAAAAAAGCAAAGAAAGAACAAAAGGACTCAAGAAATATTTGTATGTAACTACACAAATCCTTTCCTCGACCTTGAATTGAAAAATGAAAATACAAAATTGTGACACAAAAAGCGTAAAGCGCAGGCAACGAATAAAATAAAATTCCTTTGGAAAAGGGGCAAATTAAATTGCCGCAAACTAATAAATTATGTAAAGCCTTTTGACAGAAAGCTAACGTTTGAACGTTTATTCAGAGTCGTTTTAGTAGTCGCTTTTCTTTGCTATAAGTAAGGCTCGCTTTCCCACAATTTTTTATTCAAAGAGTTTTCACTTTTGTTGCCTTAATTAATTTTAATGAATACACAAATCTATCACAAAAGGGCCAATTGCCTGAATGGATGAGCAAACAAGAAAATGATTTAAAAAAAAAAAAAAAACTTTTTCTGTTTTTCCTTATGTGCGCGGCATGATTTGAAAGTATTTCTTGTTGCCAAGTAGGTCATTTTAAACCACGTAAATGTCGGACAAACAGGCAAGTACATTGACTAACTCGTCCGATTTTTTGGTCGTTTATTTTTCTATTTTTTTTTTTTTTTTTTTTGTTTAAATCTCTTTTTATTTAGCTGTACTTGGCCGCACTCAAATGTTCCCAAAAGAAATTTAGTGCAGCTTTTGATTTCGTTTTAATTTTCCAGCACATCTGCAGCGGTTTAACTTTTGTGCCATGTATTTTCCGAGCAACTTTAGATATACTCGAACACATACAAAAACATACTTAAACGTCAAACTGATTGTTAGTGGCTGACTGACTCTATTAGGAAAATTGAAAATTCCAGCGAGCCGCAAACAAAAGTTGATAAAACTGGAGCAGACTTATTATTTTAAAGATGCTGCTGCTTCAAAACTGTGTCACACAAAAAAAAAAAAAAAAATTTTCATATGAAACTAAGAGCAGCAATTTTTGTAATGCTGCCAGCCAATAATGAAAAATGCTTTTTTGATTTTTTAGCTAATGGAAAACCCGAGCTGCACACTACTTGGCGTATGAGTAATTTATTTAAAGCGGATTATTCAGCGGCAAAATCAAAAGATAAATCCGCTTTATCACTTTGCAAAACCAATCTGCTTTTTTTTTTTTAATATATTTAGTATAGCGCATATTTAATCCATGCGATTCAATCAATTTTGTCAAATATGCAATTGAAGTGCTTTGCTAATATACAAACACACACACACACACACATACACAGTACAAAAAATATATTTATTTTTCTTACTCCGAAATGCAATGCGGGTGTTTGATATTGTTGATTTGGCAAATATTGACGCTGGCAAATGGAAAAACGTTCAAAATAAAATGAATTTCGTTTGAATCAAGAGAAATATAGTTAAAATTTGTTTTGCGCTAAAATATCGGTCAATATATCTGAATAGAAAAACATTTGAATGTAATTGCTACTCCTTCCCGTCTTTGCTATGTATATGTCTTTTAACCCTCGAATGTATTATCACTTTCAACATCGGATTTTAACCTGCTCTTAAGATTCTTAAGATTTTTTACCTTGGTGAGTCTTTCAATGGCTGCTTCTATTAGATAGAAGTATTGGGTACAGCTTCAGATAAGTTTGGGTGGGGTTTTAAGAGAAACGTTGTTAAAAGCTTAAGAAAAACATTTTTTTTTATAGATAGATAGAGGTGGTCGAGGAGAAAACCCATATTCCCCACACAATTAGCATATAAATGCCGTTTTGCTACCGCTAAAACATCTCGGAAGTGGGCCTTAAGTACATGATAGGCTCCGGAGGATCAAAACCAGTACATTTAAGGAAGGACCGTAGTTTAGAGGGACATAAGAGAGAGAGAGATCGCTCAGCGATTCCAACTGCCAACGTCCAAAGTATCTTAGTCTACTCGATCTAAGTGCAGGACACACACAGAGAAAGTGTTCCAACGTTTCCGGGGTGTTCTCTTCCTTACAACTTCTGCAGGTACTGTTATAAGGGATACCCAGTCTAGCCGCGTGCTCCCCGATGGGCCAATGCCGAGGGGCTTGACAGTAATGTTCTGGTACGTTTTGGGTCAATCGAAGGCCAAATAAACCTAGCTTTTCTGCAGCTATTCATTTTTTGCCATTTATAGTTGCCTAAAGAGGTAAAGTGATTCCTAATGAGGGCGACCCTAGCACTCATTGGAATCTGGACCGCGACTGGATGAGATTCACTCGATGAGCCCCGTCCCACGAGCCCTGGGACCCATAAGCGGCATCGTGTGTTGTGGCGACCAACATGATTTAGTTGGTTTCTACATTCCCTTACTAACTTAGATTTGGTAATGCGAGCATCCAGCGCTTTGATGGCAGCTTAACTATCTGAAAAAATGAAAACCGATCTGTCCCGAATATCCAGATGCTCCAGTAGCTTGCACGCTTCTAGTACAGCATGGATTTCCGCCTGGAACACACTGCAGACATCCGGCAGTCGAAAGAACTCTTCCACTGCCAAGTTCTCCGAGTATACTCCAGACCCCACACCGCAATCCATCCTGGACCCGTTGTTGTACAGCGACAAACCATTCTCACTTTCCAGCAGCTCTGCCATCCAGTCTTGCCGTGAAGGAATTGTGGTTTTAAAGGATTTATTAAAATCCGAAGATTTGGACAAAAAGTCAGTGGGGCCATTGAAATCCGTCGGGATTTTGGATAAAACAGCGCTGTGACCATAGCTTAGTGAGCCTTGTTCTTTTAGTCGAAGTGCGCTGGTCGAGGCAATCTGCTTGATAAATAAGTCAATTGGTAACATGTTTAGCATTGCATTTAGGGCCTCGGAGGGACAGGTTCTAATTGTCCCAGTGTCCCCAATACAACCCGACCTCTGTACTCTTGATAACTTTTGGATATTGTAGTTGTTTTTAAGAGCCGGCCACCAGGCCAAGGCTCCATAACAGAGAATTGGCCAGACAACTACGGTGTATAGCAATAGAACCATTTTCGGTGAGAGACCCCATCTGCGTCCGAAAAGTTTGGAACACGAGTAGAAAGCAATCGTTGCCTTCTTTACTCTTTCTTGGATGTTATCTTTCCAGTTTAGTTTGGGATCTAAGATAAGTCCCACGTACTTTGCCCCGTCAGAAAGGGATAATTCTTTACCGCCTAGCTTAGGGAGTTGGAATTTCGGAATTTTGTACCTATTTGTGAAGAGCATCAGCTCTGTTTTCCCCGGGTTGACTCCTAGGCCACAGTTAGTGGCCCATCAGCTAAGTCTTCCTAGAGCCCCCTCCATGATATTGCTTATCACTGAGGGACAGAGTCCGGACACTAGTATCACAATGTCGTCTGCGTATGCTACAACCTTTACCTATTCATAAAATATTAGTGGTTGTTTACACAATCCGTTTTTTGACGCTCAAAGCAAAAATAAAAGCAAAGTCAAAATGGGCCTCCAAAAAATTAGCCGCACATAGTAGGGTTAATTTTGATTTTTTATGTTGAATATTTAACGTTAACATTGCTGTTTTTTTTATAAATTAGTTTCATTTAAATTAGTTTCATTTAAAGGATACGTTGCCAGATAAACACGGGAAAAATGACCACAACGTTGTTTAATATTTTTAAATACAATATTTGAATGTGCTCTTGATCAAAGAATTAATTATTTACTTTGGCAATGCGACCATATTCCAAAAGAAAATGGAGGCAAAGTGATTTTCGATTTAATCATTTCAATGGTCCGATACAAGCCAAAGTAAAAGACTAAAAAATATAGAATTGAAAATAAGTTACTTTTAAAGTTCGAGGTGAATATGAATGGGTGCTATATGCTATAGTAAACCAATCATTATCAAATCTTAAATGAATACAGGCATTAATATTTAAAATTTTTTATCCAATTTGTTGAGAACACAAACCATTTTCATATAGAAACTCGAAAATGAGCGATACATTTTCAAGGGGTTTATACATATAAGTGGGCGTGGTACTTTCGATTTTAATTATTAAGCCGAGAAAAGTTTAATATAAAATTTCAGCTCAACATTATTTAAAATGAACTTGCAGAAATGAACTAACAGACGGAAAAAGATAAGGACAGACATGTCTAGATCGATTCGTCTCTTATATTGGAGTGTTCCGAAACATTAAAGTTATTGTGTATTGAAGCCTAGAAAATATAAACGTTTAACAGAGTTTGAAAATCGTCTATTTTAAATTACAATTTAAAATAAACTATTTCACTATTATAGTTAAAAAGGTTCCCCTTACAATAATAAAACAACAATGTTACACAAAAATAGTAAAGATACATGCAACTGTTGTTGACATTTTTCCATTGTAAATTTTTCATTTTATGCGCGACTTTATGTCATTCTTTTTGGCTGACATTGTTGCTATTGGCTTAGTGACGCCATTTTATGTCGAAATGAACATTAATCAATTTCCGTTTCCTGTCAACGACACAACAACACTCAAAGCAAAGCAAAGCAACGCAAAGCAACATCAGCAAAAGCAAAAATAATAACAACAACAACAAAACTGGCAACAAACATTCGAATTGCTAAATTTACAACAGCTGCAACTGAAACTATGTCGAAAATGTTACAGAGAGCAGCAAAAGATATTTTGCCTTTGTATTTTCATTTTGGTTTTGACTTTCTTTAAATATTTTGTTTTTTTTTTTTTTTGGTGAGGATTTATAAAATATTTAAAAAAAAATAAAAAAAATGCGCGAAAACAATTTTTGAATCTCAACTTAGACTTTCAGTTTGCCAACAACAGCAGCAAAAGTTGCAGCAACACACAGCCCAGTCACGGGCAACACTTTTGTTGTTTCGGTAGCAGTTAAAACTTAATTAAAACATAACAAAACACTTTTGGGACTTAGCAGAGGAAACAAAGGAGAAATTCTCGTAAAGAAAAAGAGAGAGAGTGAAAAGAGGGAGAGAGAGAGAAGATTGATAAATTCTAAACAACTCTTTAACTGTGGTCTCCAGAATCATTAACCTAAGAAAAGTGAACACCGTTTCGGACTTCCCAACATTAAGTTAAATTTCGTGATCACCTAAGCACAACTCACGCAAGAGGAACTTAAATCTGTGGCCGTTTGAGTTTGTACCAAGAATAGCTGAAATAAATAAGAGTCTGACACATTATTCCGAATCCAGAGACAATGCTGTATTTAACAGAATATCCTAAGAGCTTATAACTTACTCCGTTAGATTTACACTGACGAGCAAAACTGTAACACGAGTTCAATGTTCTTACTTCAACGATCTGTATCTTCTTTTCTACTTAATGCATGCTTAAGATCTTAGTCTGGCTTTCTTATATATTTGGCTCCCTTTTCCAAACATTTTGAAGTCATTTGATAAGGTGGAAGAGAAATGAAATGGCAAAGAGTAAGAAAAGTCAAATGTTAAAATTTTGCACTGTGGTTATTTTTAAACAAATATTTTTATTGAACATTTTTAAAAATGGGTCCACAGCCCTTTTGATTTTTTATGTTCATCTATGCGATTTGGCATACTTTGAATGTAGCGTCGCACCATTTCAGGAGGAATCGCGTACCAGACGTTCTTGGTCCTCTCCCACAGCTCCATCACTCCACTCGGCGGGACCCTATATTTCGCAAGCTGCGATTTAACATGGTTTCATAGATTTTCATGTCTGGAGATTGCGGTGGCCCCTTCATGGACTGGAATCTTTGCTTTGAAATCTAATGTTTTACCAAATTGGACATGTGCTTTTCTATTTGTCTTGCTTACTTTCTATATTGGATGTAGTCTGGCTTCAGGCGTTTCCACGGTACTTTTGTCATATTCAAAATGTTTCACTAAAATACCATTTTAAACTGTTCTGGACCAAAAGCAGCCACGGGGGTACAGTATATGATCCAGAACGCTCTCTTGGACAAGGAACTTTCATTGGACTATACGTAAGTACAGTTGAACCTCGATTACATGACCAATGTCCGATTTCGTCTTCAGATATAATACAAAAAGGAGCGATGTCAACGTCGCATTCGATCTTCTTTGAGATAGAATCGTACACCCTGTCTGATTGTACATTAACAAGAGAGTTGAGAGACTAATTCCATGTTATTTTTTAAATTTTTTTCAGCCATCCAGATGAACACTTGCACTCCAACACTTATTACGAGTGGAAAGCTTTTGCCTTCTTAGTAATCATTACGCCTACAACTCAAAGAAACTTTCAGTTGAAGTTCGTTGAATGTTTTAGTTTGAGACACCCTATCTGTAATTGGAGTTCCTTTTAATCTCTCTTGCCGAAACCATTCATGTGCTGCTTAATCGACTTTTTGGACGATTTTTTATAGTGTGTCTCTTTTCAATTCGATGTTTTGAATCACTTTCAGAGCATAACATTTGATCTGTGTTTTTTTTTTTTATTTAAATCGTATACAGTTTGGTTGCCAATACCATATTTGTTACACAAACTTTTAGCAGCTATTTAACTTTCAGCAAGCCATCGGCAGGGTCTGGCACATTGGGCTGCTTTATAAGATAAAGACCACTCTACCTGCCCCGTTTTATAAGTTCCTCAAATCAAACAATGTAGTGCAAAAAATTTTATGTAAAAAGCGAAGATGAGAGATCATCGATCAGGAACGTTAGAGCAGGAGTTCCCCAGGGAAGTGTTCTGGGTCCGTTACTATGTACCCTGTATACTGATGACAACGATTGCTGATACTGAACTGCTGCATACGCCGACGACACTGTCTTCTTAGCTAGTGACATCTCTCCTCAAACTGCCACTGATATTAAGGTAGCTGAATGCTAAGCTCCTGGCTAAAAATATGGAGTATAATAATTAACCCGGATAAATGTACGCAAACCATTTTTTCCTTAAAGAGAAGAGGTTGCCCTTCCGGTTCAACTGGATGGTTCACCTATCCCAATCAGTGATACCGCCAAGTACCTAGGTCTGGAGCTCGATAGAAGGTTGACATGGATACCTCTTTTTATCAAGAAAAAAAAAAACAATTGAATGCTAGGTTGAAAAGTTCTTTTGACCTTTGGGAAAATGATCCACCCTGAGGCTAGCGTCAAGCTTCTCATTTATAAGGTCATATTAATGCACATTTGGACATATGGAATCTTGATCTGGGGCACTGCCAAACATAGTAACTGTAATGCCAGAAGTTTCAAAACAAAGTACTCCGCACAATCTTCAATGCGCACCCGTTTCATACGAATAGGGATATACACAATGAGCTCGGAGAAACTTGAATTCATCAGGATATTTTTCAGGTATGCCAAAGCCTACCTGGAGAGACTGGACAGGCACAAAAAACTCCCTTGCCTTAAACCAGTTTGACAACAGCGCTGCATACTTAGAGACCACCCACTGGATCTGCCTCATCCAATCAGTTGAACACCTTCCCCAACCCATCAAACCCTCCCCCCAAATTCCACCACCTCAAGACCACGCTTTGATGTTAACTAATTTGAAAGTCAATGTTATTGATTAACCATTTGTTGATTGTCCTAAAGGACAGTTTGGAAATAAAACAAGAAATATTTGTTGGACTTTGCCAAAGGTTTTTGGGGACAGAACGATATTCAGTGCCCCCTCTGGAATCACCACTAAAGAGGTTGTGGTGAATTCTCCGGGTGCATACCTATTTTTAGGCAGAAACAAACATGTGTTGATGCTAGTGGATATCTGTTTTTTTTTTAAACACAATCATACAAGGTGATATGTTTTAAGAACTAATTTGACGACTCTCGTTTCTATTGTTTATCGAAATAGTTTGCTTAGCCACAAAAATGAAAACTATTTGCTACGGTTTAATGAAATGGATGCAATTTATGTAAATTGCGAGATTTTAAATTCAATTTAGGCAAAGATGCAAAAAAAAAATTAATTTGCAATGTTTTGTTCAAATACAAAAATAATCAGAAAATAAAGTTATCAGAAAGTCAAATGCAGTAAAAAGTTAATTTAAAATGCAACCAAAAAGTCATTTCAATTTAGAAAAAAAAAAAAGATTCATATTGTTCTCGTTAGGTGCTCTCTATTTCCTTTTTATGAATTATTGTTGTTATATGTGTTTGCTCCTGTCTACGTTTCAAAATTTAATTAAGAAGCAACAATGCATTGCAGCAACCAAAACAAAAGTGACAAGAAAAACTACAACAAACAACAAGCAACAAGCGGCGAGCAAGTTAAACTAATAAAAACTCATTTCTAAGTGATGATGGCAGCAGACAATGCGCATAGCGTCGTACATTTGGAAGGACAATTAAAACAAGACACAAAAAAAAAGGACACTTGGACACATCTACAGTAGATAGGATTGCAGTTGATTTTTAACATAAAACCACCAAGAGTAGCTTCTATATTAGCCACCATTTGCTATTTATGGTAAATGTTCTTGAAGTTTATTTTCTATTAACGTTGTTTTTGTTATTTTTGTTGTTTCTGTTGCTCACGGCTCAAACTCAACATCAGTTCTTGTACATTTTCTTCTTTTTCGTCCTTTGGCAACTCTCTCGTTTCGAATGCTGATGTTGTCGCTTTTGCTGTTGGCGTTGGCGTTGGCATTGTCAACTTTTCCCTAATGAATGTCAACTATGGTGCAACTTTTAAAGTAAAAGAAACACAGAAGCAAACACAACAGAATAACTAGTAAAATAAATAAAAACTCTTTCATTGCTAAGTCCTTTGGTCAATTATTCACCCTACAGGCGAAACGGAAGTGGAAGTTTTGTTGCTTGTTAATTTTACTTCCGAGTAGTCCAAAGCTTTTTATTAATTACTAAAAAAAAAAAAACTTTAAAGTTAAGCAAGATTTAGCTTTTATCGTAATTAAAAAAAAATTGTTTGCTGAACTAATTTTATACACAAATATTGAAATATTTTTTTACAGACCAGGGTTGCCAATGCTAAATATAAATGTATCATCTTACGTATTTGTATACTTAAGTGTTGACGCAAAAGTGCTATTCAATTTTTTAGCATTACCCGTACTTTTGAGTTTTTATACGAGAGTTGGTTTAATTACGATCCGATTTAGTTTAAATGTAAACAAAATAATCCATGGTTGTGGTAGGTCTGTTGATCCTATCTTATAGCCCTCTTTCAAAGATTAACGCCAATTTTTAGTGATACATATATGAAACAAAATTTTATTGGTTGTGACAAAATAAAAGCTTCTTATAGCAACGCAGGTTAACAGTTAAAACCTTAATCCCATTTTCAGTTTTTTCAGCTCACTTCGATTTCTTGAATTTTTTGAAGTTTGTGGCTTAGAACAGAATTTTAATTTTTTTGAAATTGTTTTTTTTTTTGCAAAACAACTTTGCAAACGTATGAAAAATTAGTGTGGGTTTTTTCACAGTGATTTAAAAATCGTAATGTAGCACTGCGTCTGAAAGTAGTGATTTGCAATTTTATTGTTCTTCAGTGAACATGTTCAGTTATCGGCGATTTGGTGTATCGCTCTTCGCGAACAGTGAAACTGTTCATTTATCAGTGATTGGTGCTTTTAATCACTCTTCACGAGTCGTTCATTTTCGCTTGAACACCGAAACTGTACAAATTTGTTGGTACATTTGCCAATCACTTGATTCGTCAAAACGAACAACTCACTGAAAGCACAGTCTTTTGAAACGATTGAATGGTGGAAAATAAGAATAAAAAATGAATGTGACATTTTTATACCCGTTACACATTGTGTAAACGGGTATATTCAGTTTGTCGGAAAGTTTGTGACGCACTAAAGGAGACGTCGTAGACCCCATAAAGTCGATCTAGCCATGTCCCTCTGTCTGTCCATCTGTTTATTTCAACTGATTTAGTCGGAGACTACTGGAGATAATTAGCTGAAATTCGAAAATTAAGCTTTTCTCGGCAAAGACCAGGTCAAGTTTAAATATGAAAGTGCTACGCCCATTTTTAGTTATAGTCCCCATGCAAACTGATCGCAATTATTCATGTATATACTCATTCCAAATTGGGTAAAAATACTGCCAATGTCATTCAATGTCAAAATAATATCCTTCATTCAAACTTACCGCCCATTTTCGAATTTTTGTATGCAAATGGTTATTAGTTGGCAATGTATTGACTCCATATTGGGTAAAAAACTCTTCATCCAATATCAACACCAAGGTGCCACGCCCATTATTAGGTATAATCCCCATACTAACTTACCGCCGATTTTAAAACTTTTCTATGGAAATGGTTCTTATTTAGAAATGTATTGATTTTTGAAATTCTTGTTCTGGGGTCTAATAGCAAACTTACAATCGGAAATGTTAAAATGGAATTGTGAAATTTTTAATTAAATAGGGAAAAAGGGTTATTGCTACACGGCATTAAAATTCGGGTCGAAGTATCAAAATTTGCAACAACTTGCACACTTATCCGGATCGATTGACTTAAAAATGTGTTACGATTTATACACTTATCCGCCCCGAAGGACCATAGATTTGTAACAAGAGACCATTTTACGTTTCTTCCCTGAACTTTTTAGTTATTACTTTTATCGTTTTTATTAATTTGTTTGTTGGTATCCAATGCTTCGTGTTTTAATTCAATTGACTGAGTGATTCACTTGACCAAAGATTTGTAACAAGACGGTTTACGTTCTTCCCTGTACGTTATTGTCATAATATTTACTCCATCATCAATATTTTCATATGCCTTTAGAATGTAAATACTTTTATTACATTAATTTTCAGACTCAAGATTGTGTGATTCCACATTTGTTGTATGATTCAAACGATTTGAAAAGAGTTTGCAATGATTTCCATACCGCTTGAAAAACCGATTCCAGGCAGCACCATAATTTGATGCAACCCGTTGAGCAGATGGTACACCACTGCCCTTGCTTCTCCTATAAGGCAGGCCTTTAGGTAGATCAGCTGTCATGAATTGTTTCTCTAAACAATTTGTGGAAGCGTCATTTTCGTTTTTCTGGAATTTCCGCTGCGAAGGTGTTCAATTGTACAGCCAATCAATTGAAATCAATTTAATCAAAAATTTCCTTGGATTTTCATTCCAGTTCCTCAATTTCATCAACTTCGAACTCAATTTGCCTGTATTTAGTCCCCAGTACGTCTAAATTCTTTTCGATTTTTGACCACTAGAAAGTCAAATGACATTTGTGCGAAAGCAATTCTTCTAAAGTGGCACTTCGGAAAGCTTTTTCTGCTCCTTCAATTTGCTGCCTGAGTATCTTCGAAGATCGTATCATTGAAGTATTCATGGTAAATGAATTTCTCCATTTAGATCGCTGCTGCAGGTACAGTAGATGGCCTTCTATATATTTGTTCCAAGTGTCTGCTTTAATACGCCTGTCCAGCGATCTAGTCCTTTCATCCTCAATTTTTAGCTGCCCCTAACGACGATCTTACAACATGGAAATGTTTTGGAATGATAACATCCATAACCTCAGTGTCTTCTGTCACCGGAAAATGCTTTTTTGAACAATGAATTTTTTGGAATTTAATTTAACGGATGATCTACGGGAAAAGTTGTTTGTAAAAAAATTCAATGACCGCAAATAAGTCTTTATTTTCACATATTTTTTTCAATTTTCAGGTAGTAGATGCAGTTTTTCATATCAGTTCCACATTTATCGTCTTTACCTATAATTATGCTGAAGACAGCAAAGCAAAACTCCTATCAGCTTGCAAGTTATAAATATAAATTTACAAGTTTCACTCAAAATTCAAAATTTACTCAAAATTGTGGTTCGATGAGGACTTTTTATTAGAATATTCTTATTATTAAATTTTGTTTTGTTTGTCACACGAAATGAGCCAACGTTCAAATGTTTCTTTTTTTTTTAATAAATACAAAACTCATAAACATAAAACACATAAAAACGGAAAAGTGCTTATTTGAAAATTATGCACAAGTTACACATAAAACTGAAAGTATCGCACCTAAAATTGCTTTAAGGACATACAGGAGTAGGCACACTTACATTACAAGGACATTGTAAAGCTTAAGCTTAAATGTTTGCGCAAAACTCAAAAAAATGGTGCAAAAAAACGAACGAAATAAAGCGTCGAGTTCATAATTCATTCTAATTGTTGGATTATGCATAAAAAAAGAATACTGCTGCTCTAAGGATGTAGGAGATATGTATGCAATGAAAACTGCAAATGATATGCGAAAAACAATAAATATCTATTTGGTTTCATTTGTGAGCTGTATGCACGACCAACATTAAGATACATTTGCATCTTTCAGCGACGTAAATTCATATTCATTTTAATCCTTGCAGCTTATTTGTCTTTTCCATTTGACAACGAGTTTTTTTTTTTTATTTCTGTATGCGAATTATATTTTTCATACTGCGGTTTGCTTTGAGAGACTTCGACTAAATTATGTTATATATATTTTATATAGAAATAATATAGAATTTTTTCTGCTACGTAGCAAATATTTATTTTGATGAACGAATAACAAACAAAACGAATTTGACTTCTGAGACTTAAAGTTGAAATTTGCGCTGGTAGAAACAGCATTTTCAATAGTGTAGATCGACCCGAAGTTAGTGGTTCACGGCGGAATGTACGTAGCCACGGACAGAAGACATACTTTAAGTTTCCCGGGGTTAAAGTCCAAGTTAGATTAAGTCAGAGGTGGGAGTACGAAGGCAGGTGTACTAAGCTAGGGTCACCAGCAAGTCCGTAAATAGCGGAATAACTTCAGCGAGGGGCACCCTCGGTGATATTAATCTCGGTGAGAGTATGGAACCAAGGCGGGACATTACGGAGAAGCTGGGGCGTCAGCGAGGGCCACCTCTGGAGGTCAGGAAGATGAAATTAAGAAATTTTGTTCATCTGAGTTTTTTATTATTTAAGTAGATTTATGGTATTAAATAGACTATATATGAAGAAATCGGCTTATATTTATATTGGGAGAGAATAAAACCGCGTCTATTGTCTCAACTATTAATAAATTTCCATTGTACCGAATCTTGACCATAGCATAGGACTGTATGATTGTTAAAAATAATCGATTGTTGATGATTGTTAAAATAAATCGATTTTTGCTCATTAATCATGATCAAAAAATATTTTTTCAATATAATTTTTTGATTTTATTATTCTTCATAATCTTAGTATAACTTAACAAAGATGAGAACTCAAGACCTTTTTTTTTGCTTCATTAATCACACAGTCCTACCATAGCATTTCGGCGGTGTTTACTTAGAATGATATTAGATGTGTTTTCACCAAATTTTAATTAAATACATTCATAAAAATACATATTTTCATACAAAATATCGAAAGTGAGCGGTAATTTTGTATGGGGGCTAGCACAAAAATGAGCGTGGCGTTTTCATTTTTGAAGTAATTCTAGTTGTTGCCGAGAAAAAGCTGAAATTTAAATTTTCAGTTAAATATCTTTTAAACTAAGCGAATGAATCGCATACTGTCAAACAGACAGACAGATGGACATGATTAGATCGGACTCGTCTCATCGTGTTGATTCAGAATATATGTATGTAGGATTTTTGTTTATTTATTATTGGCGTATTTTATTTAAAGTTTAAGTTTACAGGTTCTGAACAAGTTGTAACATTAAAATGAATGAAAGAGTCGAATTAACAAAAGTACAATATCAACAATAATTTTAATTACTAAAGAAGTAAACGTCGTTTAATCTTCACGCGGTGTACTTCGCACACCGTCTATGTACGTCACGTACCAAAACTTCATCTATCTTCGTCTAAGACTGCGCTTCAACTCAAACTATCGTCTTCGAATTGCTACCGCTTCAACTGCGGCTGACGATCGCACTTCTGGTTTCGTCCTCTCGTTCTTCTTAACGTTGTTGTTCTTGTTGTTGCTTTATGTCGTCGTGGTTCTCATTGTCGTCGTCGTCGTACTCATCATTGTTGTTGTTGTTGCTCTTTTTTTCTATTACTCTATTTGTTGTTGTTGGTTTGGTTTATGTTGTATGCAAACATACATTCCCACATGTATATACCTTATATGGTGTTCTTAGATGAATGTTACAAACTTTATACGACAAATTGAATATAAAGAATTATACCCATTCTGAATTAGTGTTCAATATTGTTCCGTATCTCAGGCTGGTTGAAATATTATAACCTGAAGATTTGATAAATATTAATGTTTACGTTTTTGGGTTTCAAATATCTCAAAAATCGTTGAGATAGTTCCGAGCATGATTTTTGAATCAGCGTGTCAAAATCCTTTAGAAACACTTTGTCTAGACTTTAGTTCTGGTCATTTGTCAAATTTTGTCGGCTTATATATTACTAAGAATTTGTTCGATTACTTGATTCCGGATGGTAGGAAAGTTGATTTTTTATATAGCCGGTGGATTCTTTATCATCATCGAATGCTGCGTCGTTCTAGCAGATATTGTCCTTTCATCAGCCCGTGCACATAACCGTTCTTCAGTTTGCCGTATGAATCCATTTCGGAGACTACTATACAACAAATAGATCCAAATTTGAAACTTAGATTCTCCAGAAGCAATGTGAGCCTATATGCAATTCTACCGGGGTTATTTTTTTTTGTATAATATTCTCAAAATTTGAACTTTGAAATTTTAATACTAAAAAAATAATTAATATTGTTAATCTTCCAAATACTTAATCATATTTCTACCATCTGAACATATCACAAACTATAAAATTTTTGACGAAAACAAGTCTTAACAGCTCAAGTGAGCTGTTTCGATAAAAAAATATTTCTTGAAATGTGTAAAAAAATATATTATAAATAAATTAATCAAACAATTGAAAAGCTTAAAAAAATATTCATGAAATAAATTAATTTAAAAATTATAGCCAGAAACGAGCAAGCAGACACGCTGGCTAGACGGGTGAATTCATCGGGTGAATCTCAGCCAATCGCGGTCCCAGATTCCAATGAGTGCTAGGGTCGCTTTACCTCTTTAGGCAATGAATGAATAGCTGCAGGAAAGCTAGGCTTATTTGGCGTTCGATTGACTCCAAATGTACCAGAACACTACTGTTAAACCCCTGAAAGACCTTGCGAGACTAACAGCCGCCATCTCTGGGCGGCCTGCACTTCTCTGTGTGTGTCCTGCACTTAGATCGAGTAGACTGAGACATTTTGGACATTGGTAGTTAGAATCGTTGAGCGATCTAGCACTCTTATGTTCCTTCAAACTAAGGTCCTTCTTTAACTGTACTGGTTGGCTCTGATCCTATATAGCCTTCCACGTACAAAAGGTTTTCCTACCGAGATTTTTAATGTTAACAAAACGGCAGTTATATGCTAATTGTTCGGAGAAATATGTAGTTCTTCCACTCTATCTATAGCCCCCCTTTATCCCTGCCATTAAATATGATTTAGCTCCTACTTAAAGTTATTCTTTAGTTATACAAATAAATAAATTTAATTTAAACTCAAAAACTCTCCAAATATGCAAAAATTACTTTTGCGATCAATTGAACCTGTTTTCCAGAAGCAAAATACGGTTAGCACCTGCCTAGCAAAAGTTTTTTGGTTGTTAACAAAATATTTTCTCTTGTTCTTTTTTTTCACTGGGGACGTTCATACGTATTCAGTTTGATTTAAAAGTTTGTTCTTTTTTTTTTTTTTTTTTTGTTTTTGTCATAAATTTTCATAAATTCAGCATAATTTACGCCACATGTGCAAACATTTTTTGGGTACAAAAATTATGCTTCTTGTTTTTGAGACTTTTTATGCCACACGTTGCCCAAATCAAACACAGCCGATTTGGCAGAATGCCTAAAAATCTCTTCGAAAAATTGCAATAAAGAGTTACGAGTTTGTTTGAACGAACGCAAAAGATGTGCACATGAATGTGCTGGTTATAAGGGAAAACTATTTACACTTAACTTGTTCAAATAAACAAAAAGGAAAACAAATAATTTTCTTGTTTATCGAGGACAAATCGTGATAAAAAAAAAACAAAAACATAAGATACGTAAACTGAGAAGGATAAATTGAGGTTGAATGTGTATTTCATAGAAGAGAAAATAATTTTGGCAAACGTGTTTATTTTCGGTTCGAGACTGAAAAGGACTCTACTCTTTCCCCCTTAATCCGTAGATACTTTTGAATTGTAATAAAAACGTTTTATAACACACGAAACCAAAATCTCTTTGAATAAAATGAAACTTTTGCTTGCAACTTCTTTTCTTTTTTTTTTTTTGTTAAATGCTTCAAAATGCTTATCGATTTCGAAACATGTGCACTCAATTTGAATGTTTTTATTGACATTCATCCTGGTTCATTTGGTAGACACAAACACAAGAACAAGGGAAATGTAAGAGGTACCTGGATGAGTTTTAACGAAGAAATATTCAAACGGAAAACTTCATCATAAATACGCAGACAAAACATTTGCCAAAAGGGACAGACAGAAAAGATATTGGTTTGTTCGAGGTAAAATGTTCTTTTTATTAAAGGCTCGATTGCTCTTGTAACTGCTGCTCTAAGATTTTTTGCTATTCTCTGATTTCTGTGGTTCCTGGTTGCAGGTAAATGAAATTTTTTTTTTTTTTACTAATATACTCGTATGTATTCATATATTCTTAGTTTCCAATATCGAAGTAACAAACTTAAATTCCGTTTAAAGAATGTGTTTAACTTTATTTCAAATATGTGTAATGTTCATTAAAATAAAATCAAAGTGGAGATATTCGGAAGATTTTGCACGAAAGAGTTAAAAGTTAACTTGCATCTGAAGGCGCATAGGTAAATAAAAAAAAATTCATTGACGAATTTTAAGCTTGCTTTCGTGCAGACGGGAGGTTTTTGAATTCAGGATCATAACAATATTATTTAAGAAATCGGTCGTAAATTATTGCACGAGATATGACTCGACTTGCCATTTTTCAAAATGATTCATGGTATCGTGAAGCTGAACGGGAGTGAGACGCTGCTTCTCACTTCCAAAGCCGTGGAAATTCCGAGATGGAGGAGCTGGAACGTATTCGTGATGCCAACGTTCGCTGAGAAAATCCTGTATACAGAAAATAAATGCAGTTTCGTAACACTGAAGAGCATTTCCAACGGCGTGAAAGTATTGTTATTGTTATTGCTTTATGGGGTAATTGTACTGCTACCTGAAAGATATATTGTACATCCTTGCTTGCTAAATTTTGGAATCTAGCCCTATTCTTTGAATGAATCTAATCATTTTCAGAGGTTCGGTTTTCCTAACCTGCTCTACGGAGAGTGTGTATCTTCCTAACAATGATTCTGTTTCTGGCTGTAGCTTCACATTATGATAGAATATGGATCGGTGTTTCCTCTATACTACCACAGAATCTGCACTCAAGCGTGCTTGGTACACCCATTACATGTAGGTGTTTTCTAAGTCTACAGTGACCTGTTAGGAGCCCTATCATAATCCTTATAAGAGTTCTGTCCAGCTTAACCAATGCCTTCGTAACCTTGGAGTTGAATCCTTCTATTAATAATTTGGCCTGTCGCATGCCCTGCCTTAAGAAATAGTGTTCATCCCTGGCTCATTTTCTATATTTACGTATTGTCTCATTAAGTGTGTGGCTTCCAATTGGACAATGAGGTTCTGGGCCTATTAGAGGAGTTGCGGCCCCCTTCTGCTTGTTCGTTACCTGGTATGCTTATATGCCCTGGCACCCACAACCGCTGTACCCTGTTGTTTTGTCCTAGTACATTTAGGGTGGCTATAGCATTTTGTACTAATTTAGATTTTACTGTATCAGACTGTAGCGCTTTAAGAGCTGCCTGACTGTCTGACAGTATTGCTATATCGCAGTTATTGTAGTTCCAGCCAATATTGATCTGTGCGCAACGAATTATGACGCAGATCTCTGCCTGAAAGATGCTGGTGTTTCTGCCCAGGGATTCCCATAGTTTAGTTCTTGGGCCAGCTACACCCAAACCGGCTCCTTCGTCGGTGAGTGAACCGTCTGTGTACCACTTGATAGTGTGTGGTTTCATTTTGTAAGCGTTTTCGGATGTCCAAGTTTTCTTGCTTGACCATCTGATAGTAAAGTCTTTGTCAATGGTGTACCTCTTGGTTATAGGGTCCATAGGCATTGACAGGAGTTGAGACCCACCCGTCCACGTTGACAGGAGTTTCTTGCAGAATGTAGTTGCAGTTTTGTCTCCATCTATCAGTATGCGAATGAGTGTGCTTCTCATCCTTAATTTCACTTCTATGTCTAGTGGTGTCATGTCTAGAAGTGCTTCAAGTGCTGCTGTAGGGCAGGTACGTATCGCCCCAGTAATCCCTATGCATGCTAGTCGTTGTATTGACTCGAGTTTTCTTTTGGTCGTAAGTTGGTTCGACCTGTCTCCCCAAGCAATCACCCCATATACTACCATGCTGTATAGCCATAGCATGGTACTGGGTTTGCATCCCCAGGATTTTCCTGCTAATTTCCTGCATACGAACAGGGCCTTAGTGTATCTACGAATTACATCATCTGTGTGTTCCTTCCATAGAAGTTTGCTATCTATGGTTAAGCCCAAGTATTTTGCGGCTGTGCTAAAGGTATTTCCACACTTCTCAGTAGAACCGCCTTGAGCCTGGGTAATTTATACTTCCTAGTGAATGGAACAATGACAGATTTGGCCGGATTATGATAAGTCCGACCTCCTTGCACCATTCTTGAGTTATACTTAGGCCCCTGTTGATTATGCCACAGAGGGTTTCCTCATATTTTTCTGTTGCAATGATTACAATGTCATCTGCATACCCCTGACATTGTTTGCCATGGCTACTTAGTCTAGTTAATAGTCCATCTACCACCAGACTCCAAAGCAGAGGTGATAGCACACACTTCTTTGCTCCTCGTTTTCCGTGTAGGAATTATCTGGCCTGCGAAGTGCTATATTCGATTCGGCCTGGACTCCTGCCTTTGCCCGGTAAATACGGGCAGCTGTGGCAGTAGAGGATATGCTTTCGCAGAAAGTTCAGTGGAAAGTAACTTCGATACGAAAAATGTCAAAGAGAATTTGATGCTTCGAATCGATATTAAGAAAATAGGAGCATTAATATAACACAGAGGATAGTGTCACTTTTCAGGCCAGATAATGTGTTTAGTAGATAAAAGATGATGCAGGATCGAATAATTGTGTACAGTAGCACTCCAGAACATAAAACGGAAGAGAGCGGCAGTCAGTAAGTCAGGAATGTTCAAAACAGGCAATTTTTATACCCGGAAGGACGCAAAGAGCAGCAACTTACGCTGACATAAAAGAAGGAATCAAGGAAATTTGTTAGGTTTAAAGATCAGGTTAGTTTTAAAAGTGCCCTTTCCCTTGAAAAAAATGACATCAAATACGCATTAACCAAAAGTTTCGAAACGTAAGAAACGCAAACTAGAAAAAGAAACAATATGGACAGCATCACGCACGTCTATCGTACCTTTGGCAACGACATCACGACCAACATCATGCCAAGCAGTAGTGAACTCAAATATAGCTGCTTACTCACTTTGATACGCCCACTGTGCCACATTGTCGCAACATTGCATTTAGGGGCAAATCTCATATACATAACATAGCAATATGGTAGAAGATAGAGTAAACCGTTTGGTCAAACTTGTTTAGTAAGCGTAAAGCTACACGCTTTGCACGTTTCTTGAAATTTATTTTGAATATTTTAATACTTTTTTAATTGTTTCCAGTGCATCAGCACTAGTTCGAATAAATGAATGCATAATTGAATGAATGAGTGAGTGAGTGAGTAAGTGTTATCTACAACTAATATATTAATACATACATAAGTTTTTGAGACAACTTAGCCTTTCGCACTGTGCTCTTTACCTCACTTATGTTTGGCTTGTCTTGGTTTGCTATTATAAAATTGTTGTAACGCATTAAAGGAAACATCTTGGACCCTATAACGTATATATATTCAGTCAGTCTGGTTTGTGCAACGCGTTTGCCTCGAAAAGTTTTACAGATATTAACCTGAAATTCAAAACTTAAGCTTTTTTTTGGCCCTAAGTATTTTTATATCAAAACAAAGATGCCACTTCCATTTTAGGGCACACCCCCATACAAACCTTTCCCCATTTTTGAAATTTTTGTTGAAACAAGTTATCATTTGTGAATGTACTCACCCTAATTGGATAAAAAGATTTGTACAATTTTTATTAGGATCAGATCTCAATAAAAAACAAATTATTTTTGAAGCAATTTGTTCCAATGTTTTAGTTACAAATTAAGTTGAGATTGGATCATTATATCATATAGTCATCCATTCATACTTTCCATCAACTACCAACTTTTTGTTTTAGAGATATTGGCCTAAAATTTAAAACGTAAGTTCTTTGTATGTTAAAACACGGATCTATTCCCACTTCTAAGCATAGCCAAAAAAATTCGACGAAGGAGATGAAGGCCATATTTCAAGCGGCCTATGAAAGATTCAGTTAGTCGCTAAAATCGTTGTATCGGCTCAAATGGAGCCTACACAATAAATTCCGATGACTAAATTAAAAAAAGTGTGTTTTTTTAATAATTTCGAGGTACTCCCTTTACTGAATATAATTCAAAATTAGCTGCAAATTGGTCGGCTAGTGTACACTAAAGTTGATTTAGGTCTTGTCTAAATTGGGTTGTTTGGTTGGGACTATCAAAGACATAATACATACTAAATTTAGAAGCTTTTATACCTGTCACACATTATTTCACATAGAAATTTCTTCGTGTTTAGCATTTGTATTAAATTTTAAATTTCAAAATACTAATCGATTTAAAAATGTTTCTAAAATTTTAAAATTTCACTGTTCCATCTCTACCAATTTTAAACTGAAGATTTGGCTTGATATAAGAAGTATTTGTACATATTTGAACAAAATAGCTCTATAAATAACTTTTTTTCTCATAAGAAATTGACAAAATGTTGAATGTTTGCATGGTGGCATGGGCGTGGGACATTATTTTTAACATACAAAGTATACAGGACATAAAAAAGCTTAATTTTAAATTTCAGCCCATTGTCTTTATATCTCGATCGAATAAATCGCCTAGCAACAAACAGATTGACGGACAGACGGAAACAGCTAGATCGACTCATCTCGTCAAGCTGATCAAAAACATATATACTTCATAGGGTCTACGATGTCTCATTTAATGTGCTACAAACTTTCCGATAAACTGAATAAACCTGTTCCACACTATGAGTTACAGGTACATACAATATAATATGTTTTTAAGTAAAAACTTAAAATTTGAGGAAAGGTTTGTATGGAGGTATCCCTTAAAATGGGTTTAAGAAAGACTGTTTGTAAGTGACCACTTGGCGGCTTAGGACACTCTAAGTCTTAAATATAATTGCCCTGTTTTTATAGACTCCGAAATAATCGCGTTTATACAACAGCAGGACGGATGGACATACAGACAGACGGACGAACGGACAGACATAGCCATATCGACTCTCTTTCTTCAATACTGATCGAGAGTATATATATACTTTTATTGGATGAACCATGCCGTCTTCTGCCTGCCATTTCACAAACTTAACATACCTCTTTTCCCCATAGGAACAGGGTGATAAAAATGGGGTTAGTTTGTGTGAGGGCTACACATAAAATTTTTTTGACCTACCCATACTATCAAAGGCATAATTTATAATAAATTTGAAATACATAGAATAATAATGCCAAAACGCAACCCTTAAAATAAGACTAGATAAAACCCGTTTGTAAGAGACGACTTTACGGCTCACGAGAGTCTAAATTTCAAATATGGTGAGCATATTTCTTCAAAAAAAATATCTCATTTTATTTTTGTATGCCACATGATATCGATTAATAAAACCAATAAGAAAAATAGAAATTTTTGATTTTAAACGTTTCACATTAAAACCGAGAATTTTTCTGTCAATATGTAAATTTAACAATTCAAATATCAAATATATAATTTTTTTATAGAATAATTTAAATCTTTATTTTAGTTTTATATGCGAAAAAAAGGTTTTACCATTTTACTAACTGCGAGGCGTCGGTTGATAAATTAAGTGGATAAGTAAAGTAGTGCATTTACATTAAAAAATTTTGAATGGATTTGATATAAAAAGAAAACAAAAACAAATAGAAAATGGCGAATAAAATGCCAAGTCCAAAAAATCAAATAGAATTTGTAATACAACTTCTATCTGGAAATAATGTGGTTTTAGTGGATTGTCCTGGTTTTGAGTCTGAACTTTTTATGCCGCAGATCGTTAAGGGACGCATTACATTCCAGAACATTATACCGAATCGTCGATGCTGCAACTTTACACAAGAAACAATAAAACCTTTGGTCTTCAAGCAACAGAACGCGAATAATAAAAGTTCAGGCACTTTAAAAATGCCAACGTCTGCGCAATGCGCGAATACAACTCCAACAACAAAACCAAAGTCCTTAACTAAATCAACGATTGGCAGAATAACAGGCGGCAAAGAGAACACTTACAAAAAAGATACAATTAAAAAATGGACAACGAAAGAACCGAAAGAAACATTTGGAAATAACTCACAAAAAATTGAAGCTGCACTTGAAATGCCAAATTTTTTTAAATTGACCACAACTAATCTGGTTTTAGAGCAGAGTGGACTAGCTAGCAACGAATTAAATAAATCAAATCCATTCACATTTCCGAAAAGTAATAAAAATAGCTTGAAGCGGGCGTCACTTTTAGCTGGAAGTGAATCTAATAATCTAACTACGAAACCAGACGAAGGCTACAAAATTGCTATACTGCCACCAAATGAAAATGAATCAAAGTTGAATCTCAAGAACCCGAAAAGAACCTCGACGAAGAACATCAAATTGCCGAAACATTTTTACATGCAACAAAAACAGCCTTCGTCGATTGCGAAAGTAAACAAAACGAACTACCAGACGCCTTTAAGAAGAAAACGCACTAAACCTGGTACAAAACCCAAATCAAAATCAAAGCGCAACCGAAAAACGGTAATGGAACAGAAAAAGTCTCAGGATTCGAATGAGCAGCAAAATAAGAGAAAGATTTTAAACAAAACCGCACTCGGTAAATGGAAAAAACCCATTGAAGCACCTAAATCGACCATTTCTGAGTTGCTCAACACTTCGATCGCCATTAAGAATAAATTACGGAAAAGCTTGACGAGCCAATCGAGCAGCATACACTCCACTCTAAAAGTTTTGCCCAATGTGCGGCTAAACAAAAAAAATTCAAAATGTAACTAGTCCCCCATTGATGGAATCGAAAAATCGACGGGAATTTATAGAAAGCCAATTTTTAAGTAAAACGTTTATGTTTTGTGCTAAACTATGTTTCCTTGGAGAAGAGTCTAAAATAGGAATAAAAAAAAAATAATCAAAATTTTAAAAACTGTTAATAGCTTCAATGGTCAAAGTCAAAAGTATCTGTAAGTTCTGCGCATAATAAAACAAACAAATACAAAACATTCGAAAAAAGAAAAGAAGTTTTTAAAGTTACTGTGGATAAATTTATTACCTCAAAGCACTTCGTAAATCGAGCCACTTCTACTATATAGATTAGTGTAAGCTCGGACGGCCAATTTTAAAATTTTGTATAATTTTTTATTCTCTGATATTTCAAATGATTGGTTTAGAACAGATCATTACACCCCCTTCTCTACTCTCGTTCCAAAAAACAATCTACACATGGTAAAACATAAATTAATAAAAAAAAATTCTTAATGTTGCTTCGAGCCAACTTGCCGTTCCAAAACTTCAATCATCCGGTTTGAAAAGGACTGATACAAGCTGGCCAAGTCATTTAATGAAATAGAGTTCCAACTAATTCGATTGCTTTTATTAGTTCGGGAGACTCGAATATTGCTTTCCCGAGCCATATATTTTATGTGTCAGCCATCCCCAAACATTTTCGATTATATTTATTTTGGGGAGTAGGGCGGCCAGCTTAAAAATTCCACATTTTGGCACTGTATATAAGATTGATTAACCCGAGCAGTATGTATCGGCGTATTAACATGTTAATATATCTATGGCGGGGTCCATCAAAGTTGTGAAAATAACGCCTCTTTTAATATTTCTTTGTAGCGCAACGCATTCATCATTGATGACAAAAATTTCAATTTGCAGGTGCCATAGAAGGAAACATCTCCAGCTCGGTCCAAATGATGAGGTTCCTTGCGGAGATCATGGAAATAGTAACTATAACTATCTGGGCATTCTTAATTAAACTTTTTTCGTCTGTGACGACCACGCTATGCCACTGCGAGGTCCAGGACAAAAATTTAGTTGTCGCGCTTTTCTTGCCGGGGTGTGGGAAGACTTTTTCCTATTTTTAACCTGTTTAGGTGTTTAGCTTTAGAAAAAAACCCGATGAATAGTGAATAGACTGGCATTTATATTGCATTTCTCACGAATCTTCGCCACATAGTCGTAAGAGTTTGACGCTTTTCTTAGTATGAGGCATCTTTCCGTTTCGGTGAGCACACTGTGCATGCGTCCTTTCATATTTTTTTCATATTCGAACTTATTTTGTTGATTTTTTTTTTTGCGATTGATAGGCCAGAGTTCTATATGCCGGATGACTGAAGTTTTGGAACGGCAAGGTGGCTCGACGCATTATTAAAACAATTATTTTTTCTTCTAAATTATATTAATTATATCATTTAAGTAAGAAGTATGATCTTGCGAATTCAGAGGGATGGAACCAACTTTCGTTTCATGAACTAACAATAATGCGCTACAAAATTTCCGAAAACTTAAAACACCTTCCACACTATGTGTAAAAGGTATAATAAACGACGAAATGCTTGAACTGAATACGCGTCTCGAAATCTGTGGTGTCTAGCACCGTTCATGTCATGGATGAAGTGGTTTCTAGATTAGATAAGTCATCCATGCTCTTACAATGAGGACCTAACTAACCTAGTAATATTCGCACTTAGAACAGGGTGAGCTTGTAAACTTGTACGGTGTTGTGTCACCGGCGTATTAGTATCACCATTTTGAATTTTTTAAATATATTAATAGATTTGGACAACTTTAAATTTCATAGTACAAGGTGCGCCATCTTTTGCGATAGCATCTGAATCAAGATAAACTCCTCCAATTTTGAATATATCGACGTTATTGAAAATTTGTTCGAAGCGTCAGTTTAATCTAAATTAAATAATATTTCAAAAATGGATCCTCCATTATCCTCCATTATTACAAACGTGTGAGAAACGGCTTGATGCCGATGCTACTTGACTTTGGGTATTCGGAAATAATCAAGAATGACATGGACAATTCTGGTTCCAACAGGACAGTGCGGAGTAGCGACATAAACCCGCGCGACATATCTCCGCCGAACTAAGAATGTACAATGTTCATATCATATCGAAAAACGGTGATTTTGACTGGCCGCGCTCATCCGAATCGACGACGCCGATCTTCTTTTTGTGGGGGGTATTTGAAGAGCAAAGTTTAAATTGAGAAGCCGCAGAACATAGATCAGCTCTACGCCATCATTCGCTACGAAAAATCGCTTATAACCACCAAAACTTTGGAAGCTGTGAAGAAAAATGAACGAAAACGGGCATATCAATGCTGAAGGAGGTCATTTTTGTGGACATAATCTTCAAAACATGATGTAAACAAAATACAAAAGAAAAAATAAAGTTTGGGTGAAAAAAAAAAAATCTAAAAAATTTGTCTTCATCAAAAGTTTTTCAAGATTAAAAATTGATGGCGCACTTTGTACATATCTGGCTATGAATGTCAATAAGCTAAAATTCGCCACCTGTACATTTTGTTGTTGTACTTCTACACATGTGATTTAATTAGTTAGGGTCACATTTTTTAAGACCCCTTCAATTTGTAATAATGGTCATGTCTGTAGAACGTCAGCGTTCAGCTCTCCATTTGTCCAAAGCTGACCATAGTCCTGATTTCAAATGTTCTCAATTTCAGTTTTTTTAAAAACGTGACTTGATGGAAAATACCTTCGGTTCTATCCTTGCCACAAATCCCATGCAATCCTCGTTACTCTGAAAAGAAAAATAATAATTTAATTTTAAAGTGCCTATTTGCTAGGAAAATTAAATATAAATATTCTCGTATTGAATTTAAATGTTTAAAAATTTAATTTCACCGTAAATGGTGTAGGAAACCTGTTTTCGAGGCATGACTACTATGCTGTGCGGTTGAACACTCGCAGACGAGCAATTTTCAATAATCCATCCCTCTACAATGAATTCATGCAGACACGTTTATGTGTATTGTCAGAACATGAACAATTTAATTAGTTTCAATTTTGGCAACTGAGCACGCAGCAAAATCAAATATGCGTAAATATGGTAACATTTGCGTGCGATTTTCTCGGTATCTCTCGCTTCCACGCTTGCTCTCCTTAAATATCCTTTAGTCCTGTTGTTTCGCTTAGCACGTGTAATTAAATTTACATGAGCATACATATTCGTGAAGTGAGGGCGAAATTTTGGTGGCGTACAAACACCGAAATGTGTTTCAATACTCTACTTGTATATTCTTAGGTAGGAAGGTATATATACAGAGGAGAATTTGGCTACACGAAAAAGATTCTTGTAAAAAAAACAAAACGTGTGAAATGCTTTAAAAAGTTAATACAGTATAAAAATAATTTGTACTGTAAGTAAAAAATTGTACCTTAAGATGGAGTTTTATGAAAATTACCACAAATAGTCGCAATAGAAGGCATTGAATGAGATACAAAAGCGTAATCGTTATTGCCGAAACCAGAATTTTATTTTCTGCTTAATTACTATTCATACACTTTTACTAAATGAAACAACTGTTCACTTCTGTATTATTAATCTGTATTAAATTATTTTTATAAAAAATACGTAAAAAAAATGATGTATTACGACTCATCCCAACGGGAAAGTTACCAACGTGGCATTAATGCTGCGTTAATGACTTGTATCAAGCGGAGAAACCCTATACAAGTCGATGACGACATATTCATACAAATGTCGCAGTTGTCTTGGATAACATATCTGGCGAGACTTCTTGGATGAATTGTCTTGCAAGACGTATTGTGTGTTTGTCATACAAAAAATACAAACAAAATTTGTTAAATTTTGTTATTTAAAAAAACAAAAAAAAAAAAAACAAGAAAAAAGTTAACTTCGGTTGGACCGAAGCTTATGTACATATATACCTGTTACACATCATTTGACGTGGATAGATCTTCGTGTGCAGCATTTGTATTAAATTTTATCTTAAAGTAGTAAACAAATTTAAAAATATTCTTAAAAATTAAAAATTTGCAGCCCCATCTGAACCAATTTTAAACTGTAGATTTGGCATGGTATAGGAAGCATTTGTACCTTATTTGAAGCCATTCGCTTTATAAATACATTTTTTTATAAGAAGTTAACAAAATGTTGTACTTTTGTATGGAAGCAATACCTAAAAGATTGCGTCGCACATTGATTTTAACATAGAAAGTACACAAGACCTAGAAAAGCTTAAGTTTCAAATTTCAGCCCAATATCTTTAAAACTGAGCGAATAAATCGAGCAGGAACAAACAGACAGACGGACGGACATACGAAGAGACAGACGGACATGGCTAAATCAATTCGTCTCGTCGAGATGATCAAGAATATATACACAATTTTCGACAAACTGAATATATCTGTTTCAAACTTTGTGTGACAGGTATAAATTAAAAACTTCAACTTCGTTGTAACCGAAGAATATTTTAATAGTTTCTGTGTGATCTTCAGTGGCTTCTCAACAAGGGTCTCTCAACTTCTTAAAAGGCTACCCGGCGTCCGACTGTATAAACGAGGTAAATTGGATACGCCTCACCTCGGAAAAAGAACATTGCCTATGAGCTAACCCTGCAAGCGGGAGCATTAAGAGCTGTTGTTGAGCGATATCGAGAAAAACGGAGTGAGGAAAAACGCCTTTTCAAACGCAAAAAAAAGATCTAGAAAGACGTGAGCTGGAGGAAGTTAAGACGATATGCGTCAGAAATGAGGCTTCAACATTCTATCAATGAATCAAACCTCTTTCTGTAAAGATGGACATGGAAACGTGGTGACAGATGTTCAGGTGCCACTTATGTTATGGAGGAACCACTTCTCTACTCTGCTTGGGTGCGAAGATGGTCCCCCTACTGATGATGCGCCACCTATTGAGCCACCAGACTATGACGAGATCTAAGAAGCTGTATAACGGCATGAAATTAACAAAGACGCGGACGAACTACCCGCAGAGTTAATTAAGACCTCCGGCGAGGAATTGGACATATGAATGCATCAACTCTTGTGCAAAGTATGAACTGGTGACCATATGCCTAATAACTGGAACCTAGTGCCTTGATCCGAATTGCGATTCAGTGGCATTAGACCATACCAGCTGGTTTAATACACTACGTACTGCCCAGGTTTGTAACAAACTGTAATGGACATATATACAAGGTGTGTTCAAACATTATCGCGAATTTTGAATTTTCATGGAAGTTACGCATATTGAATTCTTGATCGTCTTCGATTTTACCTATTCAAGAAAATGGAATGGAACCTGTATCAATTTTTTCTGAATGGAATAAATGGAAAAAATGTTGAAGAAGGCTTATGGGGACCGAGCTCTACTAAAATCAACAACATTTGATTGGTATAAATTGTTGAAAGAAGGTTGCGAACGTGTTAAAGAGACGAAGAGCTCCCTCGATCAACCATCGACCTCAACGACGATGCTCACATTCAAAAAGTAAAGAATTAGTGCTGCCCACCGTCGATTAACTGATGATTCTGAAATGAAATTGGCGTATCGAAAGGGCTCTAAACGTGTCAAGTCTCGGTTGGTTTTTTTTTAAAACTGTACTGATTTTTCATGACTTTTTGCTAAAAATTCAACCAATATCGTTCCGCAACCACCGTATTCGCTTGATTTGGCACCGTGTGACCCTGGCTATTCCTAAAACTCAAGAGACCACTCTGGGGAACGCGTTTCGAGGACTGATGAGATAAAAGCTAAATCGAAGAAGGCGCTGATGGCTACTGAAAGGGACTATTTGGCATGTTTCGAGGATTGGAAAACGTGCTGGCATAGGTGTGTATTTTATCGGGAGGGGATTACTTGAAGGGGACAAAATAGATATTCATGAATAACAAATAATTTAAAAAAAAACACAAAATATGCGATACTTTTGAACACACCTTGTATTACTATATATGCTATTTATATTAAGGTGATCCTTAAAATGTTTATGGCCCCACCCTTCTAGCTTTGTTTTTTTATCAGATAATATTTTAATGGTGCCGCAGAGGCCTTCTTTGAAGTTTCTATATTTATCAAGGGAAAATCACTTTTTCGTAGATTTAATATAGAAACCTGGAAAATATTTTATTATTAAATATTAACTATTTTTACAGAATTTTAAAAAAGAACCGAAAACGTTAAAATAAGATTTGTCACATGAAATCTCTTTTGGTTGGTTTTAAATTTCCCTTAAATTCAATGAATATAATTCACAATTAATCATTCTACATTTCTTATGAAAATGCCGTGTACTCGTATATATAGTATTATATATTTTTTTATTGAATCTTAGAAGACATCTGAAAGCAACGAAATGAGATTATTTTTCGATATAGATTGTTGTGCCTCTGTTGTTTTCGACCCTGCTTATGTACAAGTAGGTTAAACTCAGTTTAATCCAAATTCGCGTTTTTATCATCTCAGGTTCATCTATATATGATCAATAACAGTCAAAAACAGTGTTTGAGTTTTTAAACGCATTTTTCTCAAACCTCGACGTGATGGAAAATTTGTATGCCAGATAGAAAATCTTTAAGAGAAGCTCTAGTCTGATGCTGGAATGAAAGAAGCTAATTTTGGTCGACCCAGAACAGACCAGTTATGCGTTAATGTGTCAATCAGCAAAGACAAACTTTCAGCATTGTTTAACATCAAGGAAAGTATACGAAATTGCAAAAAGGTTGAATGTAATTTAAAGCTTAAATTATTTCGAATATACATGATGTCTGGCATTGGTAGCAACGCAATGATCAGCACAGCAGCGAATGTCTGCGGCATCGTGAGAAGTTCAGCAGGTGTCAAAAGGTCAAGGCCAACCAGTCTTGAATTGAATTAAGTAGGCACAAGCATCGCTAATGAAATTTTGATCACTTCGCAGAACAAACTTTATTTATAAATAAAAACATTTTTATTACAAAAAAAAAAAAAAATTGTATCGATTGAAAAATTTGTACATGGAACAACATTTTGAGTTTTGCAGACATTTGAACATTAAACTAATTTATTGGCTCTTAAATCATCTTTAACGTTCGTATTGGCTCATGAGTCCAATGGAGAAAGTTTAAGAATACAAATTTTAGTTCCATTGTATAAAATTTTGATTATAAAAAGTAAAAAGTTTTTGCACAAACATTGACCCCAGGTCACATGTACTCATATATGCATATGTAAGTACGATGATAATAATGATGATGATGCTACATGAAGCATTATGCTGCCCCTTTGTCCACTTGACTTGAAGCTAAACTAAACTGAAACTGAGTTTGCGAAGTAATCGAACGTATTCAAAAACTTTTCAATTCGAAAGCATTTCCTTGTTTTCAAACTTTTGACTGATTTGAAGTGCATTTACATGTGTGCGTGTATGTTAGGGTGTGTGTGATTGTGTTGCATACTTTCGGGCGCAAGTTGAAACATGTCTAAAAGTGCATTGTGCATTTTTGCTTTTTGCTTTTGGCTCTTTTTAAAGCTTAATTCATGTTCAAAGGCTGCTAATGAATAGCAAATATGTTGCTTTTGTTCAAAAAATCTTTTAAAACTGCTCAAAGTCAGTGAGAGAACGTTTCTACACAATTGAATCAAAAATAAAGTGAAATGAAGCCATGCAATGCATTGTTTCAACAGTTCAGTTCGTTAGTTCACATACATATATCCGAAAATTTGTGCAACATACTCTTTTGATTACCTTAGAATTTCCTTGCCACAAGTTGAATAGTGTTATTCAAGCGATTTGAATTTAATTTCCGTTTATGCTTGTGACCCAATTGAAATCATTTGTCCTTTTTTTTTGTTGTATTTTGTATGAATGAATATCTCATGACTTATGTGTCGCTTAATTGTAACATATTCGAGATATTCATTAAAACATTTATTTTTTTACTTTTTTGTGGATTAGAGATTGGTGGATCATCAAACTTTGTGTATTCCAACATATATTAAGGAATACATTACAAAGATATCAATTTCTCGAGATATCTAGTAACAACTGAAAAAAAGTAATGATATTTCGAAAACGATTATTAAGAAACATTTTTATTGGACAATGTTGAATTTTACAAACCAAAACACATAAAATGGGTTCATGGGATACTAGCTCTATTTTGGTGTAAACTAGAAAATAGAATAGTTTTTGGAAACATTAAGGACAACGAAGACCAAACAATAAATTCTGTGAGATTATATGAATTATTAAATAAATTACGTGTGATCATCACTGGCTTAAATAGAACTTGGGGAAGGGTTTGGTGGGGATCAATGCTATGATACAACTCAAGTTTAGGTGTCAGAATTTTAGCTGAATATCCAAATGTAACAATAATTTTCTTGAAAATATCAGAAAGTGAAAAGTAAGTTTGTATAGGGCTATGTTACAGTGGCCCGGTTCTGAACATATCGGTTGTGACTATATAGATTGATATTAGATGTGTTTTTACCCAATTTGGAGTGAATACATGCATAAGTAATACCTATTTTCATACAAAAATCGAATCGAATTTTCTAGTTAAACTTTGCTAACTTTTTTGTATATTAAAAAAAAATAAAACCGAGAACCAATAAAAAACTATGAAAACTGGAGTAGCCGTAAAAGACATTGCAAATAAATTTATACTGTCGCGTCAAACGGTTTATTCTGTGATAAACAAATTAAAAAATATAATTCTGCTAACAACTTGCCAAGATTGGGTGCAAAACGCAAAACAACGACGAATGAAAGTAGCATCTTCTGTGGGAATTCAAGAAAAATATTTAAAACCTCAATCGGCTGCAAATGAATGGAATGAGAAAGCTAACTGTTTGAAAACGTTTGAAGGAATCCAATATCAAGACTTACCAAGCAAAGGAAATACCGCACATCAAGGCGTAAAGATTGGCTTTCGCAAAGCAGCATCAGCGTAAGCCAAAAGAGTTCTTTGGACAGAGATCCTTTAAGTATAATTCAGCAAGGCAAAAGATGTTTGTAAGGCTGCCACTGGCACAACGACGTTTTGCAAAATTATGCGACACGACGGGAGGCTCTGTCATATTCTGGGGATGCATTTCTTACAATGGGCTGACTTGGCTCCCATTGAAGCTCGATGAACCTAGATCAATATTTAAGAGTGCCAAAGATAAGTTTCCCCTCCGGAGACAAGCTCATCGGTAAGTCATTCATTCTGCAACAGGATAATTCCACATGCCACTAAACCAGAATGATCACGAAGTTTTGAAAGATGTTAATGTCAATACTCTTGACTGGCCACCACAAAGTCCAAACTTGAATGTAATTGAAAACGTGTGTTCGCTCATGAAGCAAAATGCATAAAACCAAAGAAGAAAAACCCTTGGTGAGGATACTTCCCTTTGGAACGATGCGTCCACGGATCGATCTACGACGTTTATCAGAACCATGGTGTCACGAATCGATCTAGTCATGTCTGTCTGCCAAAAATTGTGTTTCTACAGGACAGCGGAAATTTGAAACTTAAGGTTTTCTCAGTAATGACTACCCTCTTTTATGTATAGATCCCATCCCAAATTTTTTTTTTAATGTATTCACTCCAAATTGAATAATAACACTTCAGACATTAATCCACTTATTGATTATACACTTGATTAAGATCGATTCACTATTGCAAATAATTCCCATATATACACACATCCCACTTCCTGGTTGGTTTAAGAAAAAATTTTACATTTCATTAAAAGATTGGCAATCTTAAAATTACGTTTTTTTATTCCTTGTTTTCGAAAATTGGATCACCAATCAAAAATTGTTTTTAGGCATTTGCGATCAAGTCAATTGATAGGCACTACTGTCGATGTAAACAAAATTATCAACTATCGCGTTGAATACTAAAATACATTCAATTTGTTTAACATTTGTTTTTACAGCGATGAAAAGAGAGAGAAAAGCGAGAGAAAGAGATGAAAGTATTTTTTAATGTTAGCACATTCAATTTTAAAACAATTGTTGATGCTACTAACGTCTGCTGCTGCTCACGTGGCCAATTACAGGAGCGATTCTGCGCAAAAAAAAAAATACAGAAAAGAGAGTCAAAAGAGTTCCCAGTATTTATAAAAATAGTATTATTTTCAAACTGTATTTGTGTTAGTGGTGTGAATAACGAGAGGCGCCACAGTGCGTATGATTGATAAGCGAAATGTTCACAAGTAAAAGCGATTTATAGGCAGCAGTAAAAAAAAAAAAAAAAAACAAAAAAATTTTAAATGATAAAAACCCATATGCGAGTGAATGTGTGTGTACATCTGTGTGGGTGTATCTATATTTATGTTTGTGTTTGTATTTGTTTGAGCTGTAAATTATTGTTAGGCGTTGGTTCTGCGACTGTTTTGTTGTCGAAACGTGCGTCCTTTCGACAGCGAGGTGAGCGTTAAAAGCGTGTCAAACATCTGTGTTATTGTAACATAAATACACACACACACACACATACACATATACTAAAACGCGAGCGCAAACAAAAACTGCGGCTGACAGCTGTGACCTTGAAGACTGCAAAAGAAGAGAGCGGCAGCATGCGCGCCAAGTATTCGTTTGAGTGTATGTGTCTGTGTGTATGTGAGAGCTTTATGTATCTTTTTATGTTTTTTGTGTGTGTGTGTTTGTGTGCGGCATGCAACAAACTCAAACAAAGTTTCAATTTCAAGCAAATTTGTTTAATGAATCTTCATTAATGTCAACTTGGTTTTCGTTTGAGCAGTTTAAGATGTGTCCTTGTTGAATTGTTGGTAACGTTTGCTACACTCATTTTTGTTTAAGAATTTTTTTTTATGCAATATTAACTAGAAAATTAAAAACAGAAACTGAAGAGCTATTAGCAAAATTACAAATTTACAAGACCCATTCCCATACCTTCTATTCAGCATGCAGTCGAGTGTTTTATTATGAATATTGGCACGTGTCTGTTTTTATGCTCGAATTAAATTCTTAACTGGAAACACACAGAATGTATTTCGCGACTCAAATAATTTCGCTTTCAAACTGGGTCATTTGGAAAATTTTCAAAACGAACGAATGAACTTTGTCAATGCGCCAATATTAATAAAAAATGAAATTGACAGAATCATTTTATATAGAACAAAAAAAAAAAAAAAAAAAACATTACGATTTAAATTCGATTTAGAAACGCATTTCGAAAATTAAACAATTTTGTAAAATAAAATGCGTCTGCAAATGGTTTTCTTATTTTATTTATTATACCCGTCACATATAGTGTGAACGGGTATTATCATTTTGTCCGAAAGTTTGCAACGCATGGAAGGAGACATCGGAGACCCTATAAAGTATATATATTCTTGGTCAGCTCGATGAGACGAATCGATTTAGCCATGTCCGTCTGTCTGTCCGTCTGTCTGTCCGTCTGTCCGTCTGTCTGTTGCGATGGCTGTTACTCGAAAAGTTTTAAAGATATTGACCTGAAATTCGAAACTTAAGCTTTTTGTGCTCCTAGTTAGTTTGTATACCAGAACCAAGGTGCCACGCCCATTTTTAGGTATAGCCCCCATACAAACTTACCGTTTTTTCCGATTTTTTGTATAAAAATTGTAATTATTTATGAATGTATTCGCTCCCAATTGTGTAAAAACATTTCTTTTGTCATCCAGTGTCAAAACCAAATGCCACGCCCTCTTTTAGGCATAGCCTTCATATAAACTTTCCGTTTTTTCCGATTTTTCCGATTTTTTGTAAAAAAATACTATTTATTTATGCATATATTCACTCAAATTTGGTTAAAAACACTTTTAATGTCATCCAATGTCAAATCAGATGTGCCACGCCCATTTTTTGGCATAGCCCCATACAAACTTTCCGACCATTTTCGATTTTTTGTATCAAAATGGTTATTATTTATTCATGTATTTACTCCATATTGGGTAAAAACTCTTCCAATATCATGGTGCCACGCCCATTTTCAGGTGTTTCTTGCATTCAACCTTACCGGCCATTTCCAGATATATTCGAGAAATATATTGTTATACATATCTGTATTTTTAGCTCAAAATTTGAACTTAATATTGTGTGTAAACTTGGGTGACCACTGATGATTACACATAAACTCTTTAAAGATTCGTGTGACGGGTATTTAAGCTTCGGTTCTACCGAAGTTAACGTTTTTTTCTTGTTTTTTTTTAATTTTGGCTAGTCTGTTTAGTCACAAAATTGTTAAATAACACAGGACCATTTGGTTTTCTTTTTATTGTTTTTTGATATGAGATTGGTTTCAGATTTACTTTTTACGCTTAACAGGATTCTGCTACCCAAAAGAGCCCATCACGTCTGGTTTTCGAGATAAGATGGGTGAAAGACTTCAACAATCGAGCTTTCGGGTATTTTTACCCTTACTTTTGTCGAGAGCGAAACGTTCTAGAGTCTTCCACTAATGCTTAAATTTAAGCAACACTACAATACAACCTTTATGGTCCAGTGTTTTCGATTAAATTGCAAATACATTCTGTCAAATAAGTGGTCCCGTAAAACATATCTGCCAAACTTTTCCATGGTAAAATTTTACAACAAAACAAGTAAAAACGTTATCTTCGGTGGAACTGAAGATTAAATACCCGCCACACGAATCTTTAAAGAGTTTATGTGTGATCATCCATGGCATAGATTATATTTCGAGATGGGATGGGTGGAGTAATGAGAGGTAAGTTTGTATAGGGCTATACGATATAATGGCCCGATCCGTACCATATCGGTGGTGTTTACATAGGATGATGTACGATGTGATTTTACTCAATTTGAAGTGAATACATTCCAAAAATAATACCTATTTTCATACAAATATTCGAAAATGGGTGGTAAATTTGTATGGGGGCTATACCTCAGAGTGGGCGTGGCAAACTGAACTTTTACATACAAACTACCTAGGACTGAGAAAAACTTAAGTTTCGAGTTTCAGCTCAATATCTTTAAAACTGAGCGAATAAATCACTTTGGTACAGACAGACAGACGAACAGACGGACGGACATGGCTAGATCGATTCGTCTCATCGCGCTGATCAAGAATATATATAATTTATGGGGTCTCCGATGCCCTCTTTAATGCGTTACAAACAAACTGATAATACCCTTCACACTATGTATGTATGACGGGTATAAAAAACTTCGAAAGATGGAATGGGTGGGGTCAATGGTCTGATATAACTCAAGTATATACACAATATTGTTCTCAAGTTTTTGATAAAACTAGAGGTTTAATAATAGTTTTTTTGAAAACATCATAAAAGGATGGGTAAGTTTGTACGCTGCTAAACGTAATAGTAGCCGGATCAATCTCATAACGCTGGTGTACATTAGATGATATTAGATGAGTTTTTATTTTTAAATTCAAAAATGGACGGTAAGTTTGTATGAAGACTACACTTAAAATGGACGTTGCACTGATATTTTCTGATTGTTTTGAACTTTGTTGCGTTATATCCTACAGCTTAAATGACTAAATAAGCCTATTGTACACCTTCTTCCCGAATGTTATATTAGGATTGTGAGAATGTTTCGCAGAAGGAGGGATCTTACCCTCAGAAAGTATTTCTTTATTTTTGGATAACATCAAGAACTGACTCGATTGAGTTTTTTCATTTTTCGTCCGTCCTTCTGCCTGTCCACCATATGTAACCGAGTATCCAATACCCGTCCCAGTTACCATATATCAAATTATTTTCAAGCACTAATTTTATACTCTATCCCGATTTTTTTTGATTTGCATGCTTTGATCACATATTATCCAGATTGATAGGAAAATTGTTAATTATGGTTCGCATACAAACCAAACTAAAATTTTAGATATTTTTATGTTGTACTTATATTGAAAACTTGTTTATTAATTATACTTATTGTTATTATTATTATTATTAGATTACATTTGATGAGAATAGTTTTCATGTTATACGCAAATAATATTTATAAAGTTGGTTCGCATGGAATCACTATGACATATAGCCCCGTAGAATAGTTAAGGGTTATATACAGTTAGGATTTTCAAAAATCGATTTTTTTTTTTTTTGAATTTTCTTAATATATATATATCTGATTATACACACACAAAATTTCAAGTCGATCCGACGAATATTTTCGAAGTTATAGACACATTAGTGAAGGCGCGCCGAGAGATCTCGCAGTGCTTTCAAAACTTTAAACGCGTTTTTCTCGAAACGGTGTTTTCAAAGTCGGTGAGCAAGATTTCTCAGAAACGGCTGAACCGATCGGTCTGAAATTTTTACACAAGCTTCTTAACTATATTTTTTTAGTAATTAATCGAAGGATTTCCCCATCCGATGAAAATTTCTTATTTTTTAAACAATTAAAGAGCCGAATTTTGGTCAAAAATCGAACCTTTTGCTTTGAGTAGCCGCCATTTTGTCAATAAAATTTTTTTTGCTAATTCCTTCGATTAATCACTAGATTATTTATTATATTAATGAAATCTATTTGGTTTTTGCATTTTAGATGATCCAGTCCAGAGATATCGTGCTCACCGCAAGAGGCCTTTTTTTGCGGACCTCTGCAAAATTGGCAATATCAACGTTCCCGATAACTATTTTTGGCAATAAAAAACATGTGAATATAGTTTAAGGTTGTCGTAATATAACTGCCAAGTTTCAAATCAATAAACAAAATACTTTGGTTAGAAAAATTCTTGAAAAATGGCTTTTTACGACCTCCTAACTGTGTATATCCCCTTAATTCATTTCTTAAACTTTTAATCAGTGGGAAAAAGACTAAAATACTAAAAAAAATAATGCCAAAATAGAATTACATAAGATTGCAAAAAAAAAAAAAATTAGGAACTTGGTATCTCAACCTGACCTTACTCGATTTTAGCTAAAGCTATTCTTCTCGAACCATTCAATTAATTAACTTACTTAAAAATAGGGGTCAACGCTTCACAACTGAAAATTAAAATAAATTAGTCTAAAAGAAATCAAAACTCGCAATAATTATTTTTCGTCAACGGGGACTCACAATTTTCTTTTTTTTTTCAAACAGGTGTTTGCTTTTGCGCTTTTTGCATATTGACACTCGATGCTTTAGCAGTTCGAGCGAGTGTTAATTAAATTTCGAACTATGAGATCCATATATTCTGCCTGACCCTCGCTTGAATTTACAAACTGCTTTCAGGCGTGCATTTACATGCAAATTGAGTGTAGTTACATGTGAAGCATGTTTATTTGTTTGTTTATTTTATTGTTTCATTGTATGTTTACTTACACATTCAATGTCGTCTGACAGTTGTCAGACATGTAAGTAGCGTCTACTCTGAATCTATGTACTCTCTGACAAGGATTCTTACCAAAAATCCATACATATATCTGTCCTCTGTCGTTCAAAGTTAAGCCGCTCACATCGATTGTCATTGAATTACAATTTAATTGGCAAGGGAAAATGCGCTACACAACGACTACGACGGTACCAGACGTCGTAGAGACACACTCACACATGTATATAATGTTTGTTGTTGTCGTTGTTCGTTTATCAGCATATCTGGTGCATTTCTGGTTTCATTTGACTTTACAATTGTCAAAGTGACAAGCATGTTGCATCCAGTCACCGCATTCCGTTCTGTAATATTGCAAAAAACATTGCAAATGTCAATTGTATCCTAGACGACGAATGAGTGTTTTAAAGCTTTCATGTTGCTTTTATGTACTTACTTGTGTTGTGTTTAATTCGAGAGATAAATAATATTAATGTACGCATTACGATTAGGTCGAATCTAAAATGTGTTTTTCAAACTTAAAGTTAAAGGTGCACGTTATTTAGTAAAATAATAATTAAATAATTAAAAAAAATTAAATTAATATTTAATCAAATAAATGTAATAATATTTTTTAAATAAATAAAAAAAGTTTACAGAAAAGCAAAGAGCGTTCCAAGGGAGAGATGAGCACCTCCACCGTTTTATACTCTACTAGATAAGGTCTGACTGATTTTAACTAAAGTTGCACCAGCCCACTGTGGTCGGACTTGTACGGAGTCACGCGACAAAAATAGTTATACGTGTCGTACAGATCCATAATTTTAACTGTAAGCTCAACATTATTCCTAAACTATTATGAAAAAATTGGGTATGGTTATACGCCCGTTCGCCCACACCACCAATCGTATATCGTTTTTTTTTAATACTACGGAACAAAAAGTTTATTAACAAAATGTAAAAACATAAAACAAAATTATAAAGAAAATATATAAATACATTATTCTTATTCCACTTATGAGTGGGGCTTAACCTGTTTGTGGTATTTTTAGCCTCTGCAGCTTCCTCAGAGAGCCTCTTCAATCCACAATAATGCTTTGTTTATAACTTCAGGATCGTATTAATATTTTATGCACCGAAAGTAGCATGTAGTACCATGGTTAAGTTCCCACTCGGTAGCGCTACCGCAAAAACTTTGGTCTGTCTGCCAGAAGTCCCATTTTCCTTCAAAACTTAATTTGAAGCTTTCGTTTTCGTACCATCTGAAATCGTTGAATTCTGACTTAGGGAAGACCGCGATTTTTAGCCTTATTCAACTTTTTCCGGTTTTTCCAATACTTTGAAGCTGTCCACTGTCTCAAGCCAATCCGAATGCCTCTTTAGAGCATTATTCTTTGTACGCTTGCAGTTTTGCAGTCGCCACAAGCTAATAATTCCTCTTGGTCTGGAACATATCCTTTGTTTTCCAACTCCAACTGCATTGACTCCAACAAGTCGAGCCCTTTTGAGAGCACCACGCTTGAAAATAAAAAACATGAGCGGTATAGTACATTGAAAAAAGGCCCATACCAATTTAAAGAAACCAAAATTAACGTTAACTATTAAGAAAAATACAAATTTAACATTAAAAACACAAATAAACACAACAAAAAAACAAACACATAAAAGACGAAAGACCCAACACAACAACACGAAAACACAAAAACAGACACAAATAACTTTTGCACTCCGATCAACATATTGCTATTAAAGGGCGGCTAAGGGCAGCTAATTTAGGTTTTATTTGAATGTTAAGATATGTATCTATGATCAAAAGAAATATGAGCCTGGGAATCGGTGGGAGAACACAACTAAAAGCTTAAAAGAAGTTAGAAATAGGAAATGAAAAACACTCACAAAAGACCTTTTGGATATTTTAGGATTTTTTGGATGACACTCCAACGATTGTTTAGTTTAAATTAAACTTTATGAAAGGAATCAATTTTACTTCAAAGTTATTGGAGTTTACTTTAAATACGTTTTTTATGTTGGAAAATTGGGCTTACTCTCTGCAAAATCACAACGAACTGAATTTAAAGCATTTTTTTACATTGAGCGAATGGTCTCACTGCAAAAATACGTTGGATTCAAAAGACAAATTTTTTTATGAAATGAACGACAATATTCAAATTGTAAAATTTCGATTTTGGTTTTTTGATGTTTGTCGTATTGAAAAAGCACTTAGTTTTGTTCGTTGTCTTTTAGACCGATCTGAAACACTAAGATGATTTGACTCCTTAATTGATTCTTACGAATACAGAATAGGCCAATTTAGATTGCAGAGTAAACTATTTGATATTGCTGATATCTACCAATGTGAAGCAACATGCTTCTCCTTGCTCCCAAAAGTATGCAACTCAAACTTGATTTTCCTTTCATTAATGAACAGAAAATCAGTGCAAACGATATTTAAAACAAAAGTTTTTCAAAAAATTTAGTGTTTATTTGTTTTTCTAAAGAACGAAAAGTTATTGAAAAAAGAAAAAAAAATGAAGGGAAGTATATTAATGTTGACGCGGCGCTTACCACGAAATGTGCAAAAGCTGGGCATGCCCTTGGCGCGCAGTCAGGAAATTTGTCTCAATGCAGCCGCTCGCCAGTATTCAAGATCTGTTGCCATTGCTGCACAGCGTTTCTTACAAACAGAGCAGTCGTCTACGTCAACATCATCGGCGGCGTCAAATAGTTTACGGAATCTAAACGCCGGCAACTTGCAAAGTATTCACACGTCTAATCGCTCATGGCAGGATGCAGTCGGTGTAGTGCCACCATTCGCGGACTCTATCGCTGATGGTGATGTAAAATTCACCTGCAAAGTTGGTGACCATTTCATGGTTGATGCCGTCGTCATGGAAATTGAAACAGATAAGACCGCAGTACCAGTGCCAGCACCAATAACTGGTTTTATTACGGAAATTCTAGTGGCTGATGGTGATACAGTAAAACCTAAACAGGAATTATTTAAATGATGAAGCTGGAGCAGCACCTGCTGGTGGAGCACCACCAGCACCCTACGCCACCACCTCCACCAACACCAGCAGCACCAGCTGCCGCCACCAGCAGCAGCAGCACGCTCGCCACCACCACAACTGCCGCCAGCAGCCATAAGACCACCAGCACCAACTGCACCAGCGTCCTGCTGCGGACCAATTGCTGGTGCAAACGTTAAGGTGCTACCAGCAGACCGTAAGAGCAAAAACTTTTCCGATATTGAGATTGCATTAGCTGCACTCGCTGAAAAGGCGCGTCGAGTTGCAATAATCATTGAGGATATGGACGGTGGTAACTTTATCATTAGTAATGGTGGTGTTTTCGGTTCCTTATTGGGTACACAAAGTGCTATACTCGGTATGACGATATCCTTGAGCAACCAATTGCTATCAAGGGACAAGTTGTTTTACGTCCCATGATGTACGTTGCACTGACCTATGATCACCGACTGATTGATGGACGTGAGGCTGTTGTGTTTTTTGCCTAAAATCAAGGATGCTGTTGAGGATCCAGCTTCAATGTTAGCAGGTTTGTAAGCCTTAAATAGTTGATATTACAATGTATTCCACAGGAATGCCTTAATGAAATCAAGATTAATTTTAAGCAAGATAGAAGAATAACAAAATAACAAATAGCAGAACATCAAGAAAGCAAGTTTCAAGCAAGTAATGAACTTAGAGAGCGTAGTTAATTTTACACAGAATTAAAACAGGAAAACGTTACGAATTGGCATAAAAATTTTAAATAAAATCATTTCTCTACATCAGATGCTATCAAATCAGATAATTAGAAAAAAAATTTTGTTTCGCGACTTTGGCTGAATTGTTTATATTTTATGAATATTATCAGGATCGAGGTCTAATCAAAGAAACGTTTACATAAACTATTTTCAATGAGAAAAAAGTAAGTAACACACACACTAAATTCAGTAAAAAAGGAAAAGGAGTTTTTTGATAATGTTAAGAATGGAATATTAATTATTGAATTGATGTGTATATATAAATTAAAGCAGTGAAACGGGCTGATGAGTTGTCGTGGCGGACAATGAAACAGCGCTGTCCCCGCTGCCTTTCCATTTTTCTTTTCAGCAAATTGTTTTTCACACGGACAATTGTGTCGTACTGTCCATATAAACCACAATTGTAATTTACATACTTTGTAAACAGCAGTATCAAGACAATGTTTTGAATACTGCACCTTCTAGAGGTACAGCTACAGGTAACTGTGGCAATAACATCTACAGTGGAACTTCGTTTGCTGAAGCCAAATGTTTGTTGTAACGTGTTGCCAGCACCTCGTATATACGCATCTCAAGCACTTTGCCTGCCATAACCAACATATAAACCCATTTATATGAAGATAGTTGTTCCGGTGGCTTTTTCGGGTATTGAATTTTAGACCGATTGCTTCACTGAAACACAAAAAGAATTGAACTCTTCATTAACTCTCACAAATATAGAATATGCCAATTTAGACTGCAGAGTTAACTGTTTGATATAGCTGATATCTGCCAATGTGATGGTTACAAAAAGCAACATGCTTTTCATGATTCCCAAAAGTATGCAACATTAAGTGAAACAACAAGAAAATGATATAAAATTAAAAATACAATCGGTTGTTTTGGAACTTATTTCAGTTTTATTTAGTTCAAAATAAAATCGACAAAAGGCAACAGCATTCTTGATATGTCATCATCATCATTTTTGTATATGAACTTTCGGACAAGTTTTTCGCATTCCATCTTTTTAAAAGATATATTACAATACATCTAAATAAATTCATTCAATTTGGTATCTTTTTTGCACTTCGTTTTGACATTTATTTTTTTTTTTTGAACAAGCGAAAATAAGACAGATGATGTAAATAACAAAAATGTTTCTGTTTATTAAATGTTAAAGATTTTTATAGGTTTTTGCTCTTGGATACTATCCAAAATTTAATTATTTAGTCATAATTGTAGTTATTATTATATCAACAAAATATAAAACTCAAAAAGGTTGATTACGAGGTTTTTTATCTGCAACTTGTTAGACATTTCTTAACTTTTACATTACCAAAAGCTCTTGTACTCACTAAAACTCAATAACAAAAAAAAATTGTAATGTTTGGCCTTGACCTTCTTGACACCTGCTGAACTGCCATTTGATTTTGCCAATGTCGTAGACAGACTCGAATTTTTGTGAGTCAATGGCCGTGTTCGCATAAATTCTAAGAAATTACAATTTACTCTCAAAGCCGAAGCATAAAAATATTTTTATAGCTGAAAAAAAATTTTTTTTGCAATCAAAAGAAAATGTGTTTTTTAAAATTAAATTACATTGGCTTTAAATTTAATTTAAAACTTTTTTTGTAACTGAATAAATGAAACTAAATTCGTTTGAAAGTTTGGAAACTTCTCTTAAATTTAAAAAAAAACAAATCCGAACCGTGGAATATTTTTGTGAGCTTCTTTTTATACCCGTTACACACAGTTTAAACAGGTATATTCAGTTTGTTGGAAAGTATGTTACGCACTAAAGGAGACGTAGACATCGTCGTAGAAGCGAGTCCATCTAGCCATGTCCGTCTGTCTGTCCGTCTGCCCGTATGTCTGTCCGTCTGTTTATTTTAACGCGATTTACTCGAAGACTACTGGAGATACTTAGCTGAAATTTGGAACATACCTTTTCTCGGTATAGCTCCATACAAACTGACCGCCCATTTTCATTTTTTTATATAAAAATAAGTATTATTTATGTATATATTCACTCCACATTGTGTCAAAACACTTCCAATGTCATCCAATGTCAAAACAAATGTGTCACGCCCATTTTTAAATTTATCCCCCCACACAAACTTACCGCCCACTTTCGAATTTTCATTTGAAAATTGTTTTTAGCAGTGTTAATGACTCCAAATTGGTTAAAAACACCAAGGTGCCACGCCCATTTTTAGGTGTAGTCCCCATATAAACTTACAGCCTATTTTCAAATATTTTTGTGGAAATGGATGTTATTTAGGAATGTGTTGACTCCAAATTAGGTAAAAATACTTCTAATTTTATTTTATTTCACAACCAAGGTGCCACGCCCATTTTTAGGCGTTGAGCCACACAATATTATCGATCATTTTCGAATTTTTTTTGATATGTATTTTTAGCTTAAAATTTGATACAAATATTGTGTCTAAGCTCGAGTTGACCCATTGACCCCCTCGCACTCCCATCCCATCTCGAAGTTTTATCTATGCCAGTGATGACATCACATTAACTATTTTAAAATACGTGTGACGTGTATTTAAGCTTCGGTTCCACCGAAGTTAACGTTATTCCTTGATTTATTTCTTTTTATGTTTATAACTGGACATTAGGGCTGTGTGATTGTTGAAAATAATCGATTGTTGATGATTGGTGATTAATCATGATTATAACAAAACATTTTTGAATATTATTTGGGTTCAATAAAAAACCTAGTACGTTTTTTTTTTCTTCTCACTTTCAAAATGTTTTCTTCTTCGTTTGGTATGGTGGCGACGATAGCCGTTTCAATTTTCAAGTACTAGTGAACTCTAACACCACTAAATAACAAGCTTTATACGCCACATTTTCCGTCACTTCTGAAACAAACCTCTAAGCGGGAATAGCTCGGTGTCAGGCGTCAAGGCTCCACAACTGGAAAACATCGGACCACAATGGATGAATAAAAAAGCTAGAATAAATATAATAATGAACAAAAGCAGTAACTCTAAAGTCGATCCAACTAATTATTTTTAAGAATAACTTTCTTTCATCTCATAAATTTTACACTTTAAGATTAAGGTTTATATTTGTAGCTATTTTGGGAGATATTGTATGCATAATCGTTTTAAATATTGGTATGATTTACATACTTACTATTCTTAATATTAAAAATCATTTCACTTGAATTAATATGAAATTTACGAAACACACTTTTCAGCGAATTAATTCCACTCGAAAGCACGATTCACTTTCAAATACAGAACAACTAAATAAGAAAAGTCAACTGCAGAGAAAAAAATGTGTGACAGCGGGGAAGCAGCATAGAAAGTAGTCAGAAATATTTTAGCCGCTAAACAATTTTCGCTCAACTAACTTTAGATTATGTTGAATTCTGTGTGCTGTGCACAATGAAAATACAGTTGACGTTTAGAGCGGTTTATTTTAGTTGAATTGAGATAAATTTCAGTTAAACTTTTACATTTAGTTTAGTTTCAACTGCAATACATACGTATGTATCTATAACAAAAGGCGAGATACTCCCTACGGAACGCAAGCATTTGGGCGCAGAGAAGAGCAGATGTGAACATAAAACATAAAACATTCAGTTTCAGTTGAAAAAGATTTTTGCAGATTTCATAAACGAGAATGAGAGTTTTCAACGAGTCAGCGAACTGGGAAATCAGAAACAACGATGTGGCTCGTGGGCCAGACTTGCAGGGAACTTTAAACAAAACAAAAGTCTGAGATAGCGATTCAGCCGATAGCAAAACAGAGTAGTCAGCGATTTTCACATGTTTCTCACACACATACTATACACACACACACACATACAAACATGATGAGGATAACTATGTTACTATAGCACCCTTGTACAACTATTTGAAATGAAACTGATGCTAATAGGAATTTTCACTCGCCCTCTCAGTTTTGGGCAAATAGACGACGACAAACTTAAAAAGCGTCGAGGATTATAAATCCAGGCAGAAATTTTCTTGACAACACATTAGCAACGTTTTGCGTTAACCTTTTTATGCAAATGCTGTTTGGTTATTTAAGTAAATGGACCATTTGTGGTTAAGTGGACAAACAAAGTTTTGCGGTGACAGCAAAAACGAAAATGAACGAACGAACGAACGAATCTACGAGGGGGCTGAGGAGACATTCGAAGAGGTTTAATGTTTAGGTAAATATTTACATGTATGTGTGTACGAGTACGTTTGTATTGGTTTCCCAAATTCTACAAATTGCGCTCCGCTCCAATTAGTTCGTAGCTATGTTGAGCAACGGCATAAAACGATTTCGTATGACATTAAATTCTTTCTATCTCGCTTACTCTCTTCTATTTTTCTCTCTCATTTTGTGGTATTTGATATTTCTAATCAGTTCGTTTGTTTAGGTTTAAGCAAATTTAATGCATCGATATTTGAACTTAGAGTTTGTTAAAATATGTATTTTGTGTTGTACTATACCAGATGTATGATAAATATACATCAAGAATTGTTTCTTTGCTTTTAGTTTGGAATGTGTTGTATTTCAAAATTCAATTTATAGTCCAGCAAGATGTATGCGCATTATTTGCAAGAGGGCAATTTGATAAGTTCTATAAAGGAGAGCAAAAGTTGAATACACTCTTTGAAACACATTCTAGAAGCGATCCTTTGTTTGTATCCACTGGATCATTCCACTTGCTTTTTTAAAAAATTATTATGAAATATTTAGTATATACATATATATATGTTCATTATAGCTTAACTAAGAGTTTTAACCCAGCTGTTATACTCCAATGCTACTAGATATCAATTTCGGATTCCAATCTTGTGGATGTCTTCCGAAATCTGAGGCGGCGGTCATCCCTCTCTGTCATGCCCCTATGATTTCGTTCACGTGACCAGCTCAGTGCAATCGTTTGTACTTAATGCGCCTGACTATATAGATATCACCATAGCTGGTCCAGCTCGTGATTTATGCGAATATGGTACACGTTGTCCACCCTGACAGGTCCAGAGATTTTACAAAGAATTTTTAACCCAAATATTCCCAACGCTGATTTGTTCGCCTCTAGCATGACTCATGTTTCTGCGCCATACATCAGGACTGGGATTATCAGCGTTTTGAATAGTTTGATTTTCGTTGTTCTGGATAAGACTCTACTTCGCATTTGCCTACCGAGACCAAAGTAGCATCGGTTAGCCGGAGTAATTCTTCGCCTGATTTCCGAGCTGGTGTTATTGTTCTTGTTTGTTTTTGATTCCAAGAAGACAAAGTTTTCTATTACTTCGAAGGTGATATTCTCCATAGTCATACTATCTCTAAGTCGTGTTGATGATCTGCATGTACTTCATCTTACTTTCGTTCACCGCTAGTTCCATTGAGTGGGAATACTCTTCAATATCTTTAAAATATTGACTTTACTTGGTTTTTTGCCAATTATGTCGATGAAATTGGCATAAGCGAGCAACAAGAACTTTGATCTTATTGGCGTGTCGAAAGCGGCCTTGAAGTCGACAAATAGGAGAAGTGAGACTTATACCGCGATAGTTTGAGCAGATTACGGGATCTTCTTTCTTAAGGATTGAACAGAGCACATTTACGTTCCAAGCGCTGAGCATGCATTCACCAGTCCATATTTGCATAAGAGTATATGCATACATCGAATCAACTCTTCGCCTTAAATAACTCTACGGGAATTTCGTCTGTGACTGCCGCTTTATTATATTTAAGCCTTTGTATAGCTTTTGAGACCTCTTCATAGTATGGTGCCTCCACATGAACCCCATCATTGGTCGGACACAGATATACATCTTCTCCGCTGGCGGCATTACTCCCGTCCTTGCTTCCAAGCAGGGTACAGAAGTGGTTCCTCCATAACATAAGTGACTCTAAACATCTGTCACCATATTCGCATGTGTATCTTTACAGAAAGAAGCTTCAGGCTAATAATCTTCGGTCAAACGCTTGATTCTTTGATAGAATTTTCAACCCTCATTTCTGTCGCACATCAGTCTCAACTTCCTCCAGCTCACGCCATTCTAGATCTTTCTTTTTGCGTTTGAAAAAGCGTTTTTCGTCTCTCCGATATCGCTCAACAACAGCTCTTGTTGATCCCGCTTGCAGAGTTCGCTTATAGGCGATGTTCTTCTCTGCCGAAGCAATGAGACGCATCTTATCGTACAAAGTTTGCCTCTGAGATTTAGCGTAACCAATTACCGCTTTGGCTGCTGTACTTTATGAGTTGGAAATACTTCCACTGATCGTTTTCACAGTCGGATGCCGGGGTAGTCTCTCTAAGAAGTTGAGAGACCCTTGTTCAGTAGGCAGCGGCGGTCTGCTGCGAATTTAGCCTACCAATAAATAGCTTTCGTTGTATGGTAGCTAGTTAGAATGGATAAAATAAAATGATTAACTAATATATTCAAATTCTACAAATCCAATGGAATCTTTTATTTCAAATGTGGTGATGATATATCTGATCTAAGGTATATCTAAGCTCAAGTTCCCCAAGATAGTATTTTGGGAACTGTTCTATACACGTTGTTCACAGTGAATTATACTATAATTTCTGACGAGTCACTTACTATTGCCATATTCTCTGCCTACACAGCTTTATTGGCTGCATCGTATTGTCCTTCCGATGCTTCAAGTGTGCTACAACAACAATTTAATGAATTTAAATCGTGGCTCCATAGATGGAACATAGTTGTTAATTCTGATAAATCTGATCAAATAACATTTACCCTTAGAAAAGGTAACTGTCCTTCAGTTAATCTTAACAACGTAACAATTCCATCTTGCGAATATGCTAAATATCTTGGGTTTACTCTTGACAGAAGACTTACCGGGCGTTATCACATTGCGGCCAAGAGAAAACATTTAAGTACAAATGACATTTTGTGGCTTCTGGTTCGCCACTCAGCCTAAAGTTGCGTTACAAGATTTTAATTTACAAGTTTATTTCAACTCTGGAAAGTAGCAAGTGATTGTAACATTGAATTCATTCAGAGCATTCAAGGCAAAATCATAAGAATGATCTCAGATGCACACGTCTTTCATGATAATGCAATCATTAACAATTTGGAATTCCCTGGGTCAAGCAGAAACCGTGACACATATGAAGGCCCATTAGTAAAATCCATAAACTTCTAACTCATGTCACACATTCTTCAAACATACACATTTTTATTTGTACTACTAAGAAACTTAAAGAAATGGTAAACGATTTGGATCAAATGAAGAATACACCAATAAATAGGATAGCGTTGTACTATTTTTTAATTTAAAATTTTGAGCTAAAATACAGGTATGTATAACAACATATTTATCGAAAATATCTGGAAATGGGCGATAAGTTTGTATGGAAGGAACACCTAAAAATGGGCGTGGCACCATGATATTGGAAGAGTTTTTATTCAATATGAAGTAAATTCATGAATAAATAATAACCATTTTCATACAAAAATTCGAAAATGGGCGGAAAGTTTGTAGGGGGCTATACCAAAAAATTGGCGTGGCACACTGGTTTGACATTGGATGACATTAGAATGTTTTTAGCCAAATTGGAGTGAATATATGCATAAATAATAACTATTTTCATACAAAAAATCGGAAAAAACGAAAAGTTTATATGGGGGCTATGCCTAAAAGAGGGTGTGGCATCTTGGTTTTAATACTGGATGACAAAAGAAATGTTTTTAACCAATTGGGAGCGAATACATTCATAAATAATTTGTATTTTTATACAAAAAATCGGAAAAAATGGGCGTGGCACTTTCATTCTCGAACTTAACATAGTTGTTGCCGAGGAAAGCTTAAGTTCCAAATTTCAGCTTAATATCTTTATATCTTCAACAAAAAAGATGCCTAGAAATATGCAGACAGATGGACATGGCTAGATCGATTCGTCTCGTCGAGCTGATCAAGAATATATTCTATATACTTTATGGGGTCTACGACGTCTCCTTCGATGTGTTACAAACTTTCAGACAAACTGAATATACCGTTCATACTATGTGTGGCAGGTATAAAAAGAAGATTACGTTAAGAGGCAAAATTTTTTTGTCGAAAAAAAATTGCAATTGTTCCAAAATACACTGACTTATCAAATTGACCTCGTTTTTTCACTTTGCATTCTTCTTGAACGCTTTAAATTTAAGTTAATAAAATTTAAGTTGAAGTCTACTAAATTCTGTTTTAAATTAAAGTTTCCATGGTTACATATTATTTTATTACTGTCTTTTGATTTTAATTTAGTACGAAATTTTCTGGCAAACTGATGCAAAGAATTATGCGTCCAGCTTTTGGCTGACCGACAATTTATTACAATTATATGTCAAAACCCGTTCGAAACCGCAGGCATGGCTATAAATTAAAATCTGCAGTGAAAATGATAAAAGTGCCAGAAAAATTGTATTTTGCATAGAAACCACCGACTACAACGTTCAAGTCGAGTTGCGTTGCGTTGCGTTGGCTCCAATGAAGTTTTGCTAAGTTCACATAGAAGAGGGTGCGGTTGGGCTGAGACAATTGTCGAGCCCAAAGTCAAAATTACTTATTTTCTGTTACTATCTCTTTCACTCACTCACTCTCTTTCTCTCTCTCTCTGTCTCTGTCTAACAACGCAGCCAAGAATTGGTATGCGTTCTACAATTTTTTTTCTTTTTTTGGGTCAAATCAAGTGGGTCAGTTGCTTCCATCGAAAAAGCTCATGCTTTATGCTCAGAAACCCAATCGCATTGCATTGAATAAAAGTCAGCATAAACTTTTGCCAGTTTTCAAGCAAAAGTACGCAAAAAAAAGGAAAAAAGAAAATGTGCAAACGGAAAAACATTTTCAAGCGGAAATGAAAATTTCACTTTAGATTTCACGAACTTGTATGCAAAACGTCACTTTCAAGCATTCGTTATTTTGTTATTTCTTTAAAATTAAATTCTAACTTAAACTAAAAGCTGCAATTAAATTGTTCTATTGACGGATTTCTTATTAGCAGCAAAACAAATAGCAATTCAAATAATCAGATCAGATTTATATAGCAGCCACATTAACTCTAATCCACTTTGTCAATAAGGATTAAGATACGAATATGAACATAAGTGCTCCTATATGTACATATCCGCTCGAACGTAAAACAGAAAACCAAGCATTAACGTATTTTATTTATGTACAAACACTCTTAAAGATACATAAACGGCAATGACCATCAGTGTTATATATCAACCGCATCTTATATACAAATACACTGCACAAAATTTTAGTTGAAAAACACAACATTGTGAAATTTATTTGAATTGACAGAATAGACCTAAATGAGATACGAAGTTGCAATCTCGAAATAAATTATAGCAAAAAAGTTTTAGTACAGATCGTAGCTCGTCTATGTTTTGAACAGTTATAATCTTCGAGCATGCAACATGTACCAATATTCCAGTTTTAAATAGTAAAAATCCCTCATAACATTTAAAACACCAACACACTTAGTTTCATTTCTCTCAAAGATCGTAACTTCCTACCTAGATTATGTGCCACGTCATTTTTTATCCACAAATTTATATTTTGAGCTATATCCTTCTTAAGAAACGATATGAACAATTGTGTTCATGCAAAAGTATATAAAGTTTATATAAACTGCTATATTGTATTAAGGTATCGAATAAAAGAGTCTTTTATAAAAGTATATATTTGTTTGACTTATCTTCATATATAACCGAATAGTAACCATTATAAGTTATACTTTGACGAAAATGATTAAGGGTACGAACTATTTGTGGTTTGGGCTTAACACCTGCTAAAAAATTATCGTGTGGTATGCGGGCGGTCAAGAATACCACGAGATCAGACTCAGCTTGACGTAAAAGGCGTGTAAAGAGACAAACCCTCAGAATGAGGTTGGTTGCGCAGGGGGCTGGTCCCCTCAATCGGAAATCTTCTTAATTTAATAACAATAACTCACGAACCATTGATATAACGACTAGAAGAAACAGAAGCACTCCAGGTGACAAACACGGTAGTGAAAATTCACCCGTTGTGACTTCCGCGGCAGAGTATTGGATTATGTAGGTCCCAACTACCGTTAAATTCGCTACTCATGTTAGAAAACCCCAGAAATGAATTATGGAATACGATTAAAAAAATATGCACCTGGAATGTCCGATCCGTTTACAGGGATAGTGCAACTAAACAACTGATTGACACTCTTGACAAATTTAAGGGTGAGATAAAGACATCCAGGAAATGCGGTGGATTGGTAATGTACACCTAGATAAAGCCACCTACGACATATACTACAGTGGCCATGAAAGTCAACGCATATTTGGATGTGGCTTGGTGGTTAGTAGGAAACTGCTTGGTCTCGTCTCCAAAATTTACAGCTAAATTCTTCAACATTAGCTTAATATGTGTACCCCTACTTTGGATAAAGACGATGTGAAGAAAGATGAAATTTTTTTATTGCGCTTAGAACTCCTTTTTATGAGAACTGCCCCAAATATGACATTAAAATTGTCATTGATGATTTCAATGCCCAAATCGGGAAAGTGGATATCTTTTCGCCCAACCATCGGAAAAATTAGTCTACATGATACCATTAATAACAATGGAGAAAGGCTAATCGACTTTGGCGCGGGCCGTAATATGGTGATAAGAAGCACCAAACTCCAACACCTCAAAAGCACGAGGCAACTTAGCTGATCGATGCCAGACATGCACCCTGCGTGATTAATGTACGAACAAACAGAGGTACCAACATCGATTCGGAAGACTATCATGTTCTAGCCAAGATACGTACCAGACTTAGTATAGCACACGCCAAGCACAATGTTAAACTCGCAGCAGACCGCAACTGCCCTCTCAACAAGGGGTGCGGGAGAAACAAGAGCTGTTTTTGAGCAATATCGAGTATGTGTTAACAAACACCCAATGCGTTGTCTCAGGGTCGGCAACAATATCTCCGACCCCTTTGAGACCAAGAGAGGCTTCAGCCAGGGCGATGCGTTGTCTACTTGGGATCAGAGGCAAACAAGAAAAATAACACCAGCTTAAAAATCAGACAAAGAATTCCTGTGGCTAACCGATGCTACTTTGGTCTCGGTAAGCTAATGCGAGGTATAGTTTTATTCCGAACAAGATGATGTTTGGTGCAGAAACAAGGGTCATATCAGAGGCGGACAAATCAGCTTTGGGAACGTTTGAGAGAAAAGTTCTTTGTAAAATCTTTGTCACAGTGGACAACGACATCGATGTAGTCAGGTGCATTAAGTACAAACGACTTCACTGGACTGGCCACGTGCTTGATTGCAAGATTGGAGTCCGAAATAGGTATCTAGTAGCATTGGTCCATTCCAGCTTGATTAAATTAAATAAATTTTAGATTGTTTTACAAAAGTGTTTTACCATCTGTTTAAAAAGTACTAAAACTGTTATTCGACTATTTGAAAATCGTTTTAATCAAGACCGTCAGAACATCAGAACCAAAAATATACTGATTATTTTCATTCAAAAAATTTTAGACAATAACTCCAAAACTATTTTACTTAGAAGATTTCATTTCTGGATTCTACATGCAATTGTAATTTTAAAATACATAATTATACAATACAATAGATCGGAATAGCTATAAATTCTTTACACGTTAATCAAAAGATATGTTTTTTCGTCTTGTCAAACACACAACTTTTTGGGCCTGATTGTAACACATATTATGATATATGTCTGCTTTACTTTTGGTTTGATCTGGTAACACTTGGCTTATGTGTTTCCAGGTCAAATCTGGCATCTGCGTCGTCAAGTTTAACATTTTTTATAAATTGCATCCACGAACTTGAATCGGTTTTAGGTAAAATACCGAAGAAATATACTTTTTACTTAAATCAATTTTCACACTATTATGAATTTTCTCTTAAAGTGTTAACAAATTCAATTGTTTTTTTTTTCAGTGTAAAACTAAATTTACAAAATGATTTTCATTAAAAGCAGATTTACGAAAGCGACACATACAGAAGGAAAAATGCCAATATGAAACATCTTATTTAAAGCTAACGAACATATAGTACATTTCATTCAGAATAAAAACACACTCACACACACACACACACACACACACAATACAAACACATTAAATACATATAGATACACTAAATCTACACACAAACAGACTGAGAGACAGACACAAACACAAAGGAAAGCAGTTGAAAATTATGACAAGGAAAATTGTTGAAGAAAATCGAATAAGTAGCTGCGCTGCAGAAACAGGAAGCTGACTCAGCATCGTCGTCAAGCGCAAGACACAAAACCAAAAGTATTCTTTGCATGTGTCCTATATCGGAACGACTGACCGACCACAAGTTAGCCGATTTGTATGCGTTGTTTAGGCTTAGGGTCGTTGGGCGGGGGGCAAATCTGTTAAATGTGACGTGTCTGTCTATGTCGTTATGGCCTTAACTGGTCAATGTTGACACAGACGACAATGACTGTCAACAAAAGATAAGCCATTCATTTACTCGTTTGCGAATCTGTCCAATAATTTTTTCATTCATTCTTTCATTCATTCGTTCGTTCTAATGTGGATTTGCTTCCGCTTTCCGCAAAACTACCCCCGATTCATATAAAATACCATATTGTCGTATGTCGTATTTCTTGAATCAATCCTCAATTCATCTATGCCAGTTAACTGTTTTGTAATTTAAGAAGTTTCTGAACTAAACTAGAAAAAATAATCTACCAAATTCGCATTTCATTGGCATTTAATTTCGTTGCGAAAACATTCCGTAACGGAAAAAACACATAAAATGCAGACATGTCAATAAGAAAAAGTACTTGTCAACTCCTTCGGCATCTTTTTTTCTTTTTTTTTTTCTACTCTGTATCACAAATTTTAAAGACAAAATGTTTCTTTTAATGGTGTTTTTTAGTCAATCTGTTTTTGACTTTTGCTTTCATTATTCTTTGTCTTGTATATAAATTTTTGGAGTATATTTTTTGGAGTGAATACATTCATAAATAATATCAAATTTCACAAAAAAAGAATCGAAAATGGGCAGTAAGTTTGTATAGGGACTATACCTAAAAATTAGCGTGGTATGTTGGTTTTGATATTAGTCGAAATAAAAAGCAAAATCTGGAGTGAATAAATTCATAAAAACTAATATTTTCATACAAAAATTCGAAAATGTTCAGTAAATTTGCATTACCTAGGACTGATAAAAGCCTAAGTTTCGAGTTTCAGCTCAATATTTTTCAAACTGAGCGAACAAATCACCTCGCCACAGGCAGACGGATAGACTGATAGAGATTGACAAATATGGCTAGATCGACTCGTCTCATCGTGCTGATCAAGGATATATAAATAATATAAATTTTATGCGGTCTACGACGTCTCCTTTAGTGCGTTACAAACTTTCCGACAAACCCGTAATACCCGTTTAAATTATGTGTAACGGGTAAAAAAAAAAAATTTTAAAAAATGTATTTTGAGTCCGCCAAAGGGTTCATGGCCAAATTTTCAGAAATCCATCACTCACATCAAAAATATTTTAAACCATCTTTTAAATGCGCCTAATATCAAGTCTCTAGTCCTCTCCGTTACTGAGTTATAAAAAATGGGTTCAAAAAGAGATGGTTCATTCGATTTTATGTCACTAAGTATGTCTAAAGTTTGAATTTTTTATAACAACCCAACACCACCCAAACATTTTATTTATCTTTTTTTTTTGCTTGAGCCAATTTAATGACTCTAATTATATTCATGCCAAAATTAAACCTTGGATCGGCCCAAAAAAAAAAAAAAGGAAAAAAAAATCCTTTTTTGTCTCCGACTGGACCCCTGGTCCAAATTTTGAAAATCGTTGAGTATGTCTAAAATATTTTTCAACTACCTTTCAAAGGCGCTTTAGTCCCTAGGTCTTACCATCCCAGAGATATGGCTTTTCCGGTTTCAAGGTCCCCATTAGACCTCCGGTCAAAATTTTCCAAAATCCCTTTTTTTTTTTCCTTTTTTCTTAAATCAAAATTTTTTAAAAAAAATTGAAAAAAAAAATTGGCACCTTTGAATTTTTTTTTTTAGAACTGAATTTTATTTATAAAGATTACATGCTTATATACAATTTCTATTTCTATTATAAAGTGGACTGTATGTGTTAAATTATATTATGTGTATGTTTACAATGAATATGAATATATGTTAAAAATAGCTTATCAATTCTAGGCGTAGAGTTTAATCGTTTGTGCAGGAGTCAAGAGTCATCGCGTTGCTACTTAAATGCTGAGCATCACTTCGCACGATCGTAAAATGTTATGACTTCTGGTTGTGTTTAAAAATATTGTCGCTGCGGGATATCTTGTCTATTCTTATCACGTATTAAATAAGTAAAAACAGATAAACCGAATCCGATGTTCCTACTTGAACAGTGTGTATTTAAAAATATTGTCGCTGCGGGATATCTTGTCTATTCTTATCGCGCATTAAATAAGTTAAAACAGATAAACCGAATCCGATGTTCATACTTGAACATTCTCCCGGGGCCCGTAAATGCTATCTGCACTGATTTCCTCTTTCGTACGCACTTTATTCTTGCATATATGGCAAACATTATAATTGCCAAGACAACGAGTAGTAGCGATGAGTGCCCACTGATAGTGTAAAAGTGTAACTCCTTAATATGCACTTTTTCTTTCTTCAACTTCTCAATTTGTTGATTCAGTTTTTGAAGCTCAGCTGTGTTATTAACTATCATGGATCCAATTGGTGCGAAGTTGCCCGTTGTTATATTTACGTCTCTTATAAAATGCACAGGATACTGCTTGCCGAATTCTGAATGAGTGTTTTGGTGAGCTTGTAAAATTATTCCAGGAATTCTTGCCGAACAACCCTCGTCCAGTTCAATTACTCCTTGATTTGGAAGCTGCTGTAACTCATTGTCTGTGTCTCCGCATTGAACGTGTGCCGTTGTTGAGACGAATAATTTAAACAACCATCTGTTTGCGCCATTCAATTTTACCCAAAACGATTGATCTATAAATTGCGTCATCAAGCAGGTAAAATTACTTTGCGGCTTCAAAGGCGATATTTCGCAGGAATGGTCTGTAGCATCTTTCCAGGGCCAGTTGCCTTCACAAAGCAGAGTTTGCTCATCTTCTTGACGACACTTGTTAATATCCGCTTCAGACATCGTATGATACGAATTAAGAGCTACATTGTATACAACAAAGCTCGTCGTTGCCTGCGGTATAACTTTGTGACCTCCTTTATCACTGGCATCGGAATTATTTTGTAGATGTCGGATTGTTGATTTAAATACAGTGGAATTTCTGCTTCTACTATGATCATGCCATCTTTAAAAAACCTTTTGCTGTCAATAGCTTATAAACGGTTTGTACTCTGTTATTAGAATTTCTTCCTGGCAGTACATGGTTTATTGGTAACAACTGAGAGATCTTGTTGATTTCATTTTGAATTTGAGCTGGTCTTATTAGCGTTGGATTAATTTTTCCATGGTTTATATCCATAAGCAAGCCAATTACACTCAATTGTGTTTTTTCTGCCTCATCAATCCAACGTTGCAATTGATTCACCAGCATAAAAAACTTTATTGATTCGCGGTATACCAGGAAGTGTTCTTTAACTGTATCAGATATGAGATTTAGTCTATCTGATAGTATTTTTAAGTTCCTGTTTACCTCCTCTGTCGTCTGTTTGACCAGGTTTTTTGTTACCTCAATAACCGAAGTTTGATTGCCAATGTACTCATTTATATGCCTTTGATTGTTTAGCAAATTTTTCATATTATACATTGTTAACACATCCAGTGATATGTCGAACATTGCACCTGGACAAATTAATGGCGTTTTGCAGCCTCTCTTTACTCTCCGCGGCGTTTCTTCAGCGAATAGCTTATTATTTTCTTCGATTGTATCCAGTTGGCGATTAATGTTATCTATCACTGCTTTGCACTGCTCCTCAAACTCCTGCATTTTTGGACAGATATGTTTGGTTTTCTCGAGTAATACCGATGCTTGTTCCAAAAAGTTAAAATATGCTCCCATGTCAAAGAAGAATACAAACTGCCAGCTAGATGATACCACCTCTACTTTTCCTATTTTGTCCAAATAGATTGCTGCATTTGTACCAATTTCTTGCAATCGCACCTTGGAAGTCCTCTGTTTAGCATGCGGTGCCGCTGTTGCACTTTGCAATATCATAAAAATGCAAAGCAGAGTATAGACAATTGATTTACTGCTCAAACTTTTTGTCTGTTTTGGTTTTTGCATTTCATCGTCTTCTATAATCAGAGGGCATACTTTCTGTATTGGGCGTTTTAAAACTGTGTTCTGTAGTTTTAATGATACTACCCGTACTTGTCCGTCTTTTCCTGGATGTGCTTCTATAACTCTTGCCAACGGCCACTTTGCTGGATGAGTATTTTCGTCTTTTATTATGACTACATCATTTTCTTTTAAATTTTCAGATGGACGTTGCCATTTATTTCTTTGCTGAAGGGTGTGTAAATATTCATCCCTCCAACGATTCCAGAAGTCGCGTTGTATTTTTTGCACCAGTTTCCATTTATTCAGTGTAGAAACATTTATATTCTCTTCATCTGCTGGTACGGAATTTAGAGGCTTTCCTATCAAAAAATGACCTGGTGTTAAAGCGTCTTCGCCGTTTGAGTCGTTGATTGCGTATAGTGGCCGAGAATTTAACACTGCTTCGATTTGTGTTAAAACTGTTGTCATTTCTTCAAATGTAAGCTTTACTTCACCAATTGCTCTTTTAAGATGGTATTTCACAGATTTTACTCCAGCTTCCCATATACCACCAAAATGTGGTCCTGCCGGGGGAATAAAATGCCATATAATACTCTCATTTGCCAAAATTGGCGCGACTTCCGAATTGTTTCTTATACATTTCTTGTATTCGGCATCTAACCATCTACTTGCTCCCACAAAATTAGTTCCATTATCTGAATAAATGTGGGCACATTTTCCACGTCTTGCGAAGAATCTGCGCAGAGCTGCCAAAAACGCCTCCGTCGATAAATCGCTTACAGCTTCGAGGTGCATTGCCTTTGTAGATAGACATACAAATATTGCGATGTATCCTTTGAATGATTTCTGTCCCCGGCCTTTAGAGCACCGCATATTGATTGGGCCAGCGTAGTCGACACCCGTAAACGTAAATGGGCTGGATGGTATGACTCTTTCTTGAGGCAAGTCACCCATTAATTGTTTTGCACCATCTTGACGATACCGAATACATCTTGGACATTTTCGAATAAAACTTCTGACATCATTCTTCAGTCCAACAATCCAATATTTTTGTCGTACAGTAGCCTCAACTAATCTGTTACCTCCATGAATCGTTGAAAAATGAGCATTTTTGATAATCAGTTTAGTTAAATTTGATCTCAAAAGTATAATCGGATGTTTTGTATTGTATGGTAGCCCAGCATTTGCCAATCTTCCACCAACTCTTAAGATTCCATCTTCGTCTAAAAATGGGTTAAGACTGATGATTCTGCTTGAACTTTTAATTGACTCTCCATTTAATAGCATGCTTATTTCATCCTTAAATTCACTTTTTTGTTTAAGTTTGATTATTAACGCTGAGGACTTTTGTATTTCATGCGCCGATAAATACACTGTTCGTTCTGTTCTTAAATTTCTCCATCGCAGTACGTATGCCATAACTCGTAGAAGTTTAAGCCAACTGGATATGCGAACTATTATATTTTCTAAAAATTCGTCTTGGCTATGCGATGTTACCAACATACATGTTTTGGTTTCTGCTTCTTCGTGCATTACTGGCCAATGCTCCTTTGGTAATGTCAACCATTCTGGTCCGTTCCACCATATTTTTAGACCAATAAGCGTAGCCGGCGTAACACCCCTTGATGCAGGATCTGCCGGATTGTCTTTCGATCTGACATGTTGCCATTTTGCAAGAGGGACTTTCTCGCGAATTTCAGTAACTCGGTTTCTTACAAATTTGTCCTTGTTTTGAGCGTTCTTTATCCATGCTAATGTTATTGTTGAGTCGCTCCAGGCATAGATTTCACATGCTCTTTCGATAATTGATTTCGTTCTGTGAACCAATTTTGCCAGAAGATGTGCCGCACAAAGCTCCAGTTTTGGCAATGTTTTCCTATTTTTCAGCGGATTTACCTTTGTCTTTGCCGTTAACAGGTTAATTGAATTGCCGACTTTCAAATATATAACAGCAGAATAAGCCTTTTCAGATGCATCACTAAAAGCATGCATCTCTATTTTTGAGCTATTATATATTCCAATCCACCGAGGAATTCGAAGCTCTTCGAGCGCTGTAATATTCGTCGTAAAATTCTGCCATTCATTTATTAGATCATCCGACAGCTTCTGATCCCAGGTAGAATTTAAAAAGCCAAAGTCTTTGCATATATAGTTTTGCTACAACTGTGACTGGTGCCAACCATCCTAATGGGTCAAATATCTGCGCTATTTGTGACAAAATCGTTCGTTTTGTGCATTTATTTTGGGATCTTAAGTTTATTATAAACTTAAATACATCCTCTTTTGGGCTCCAGTGTAATCCAAGTGTTTTAATAGATTCATTTTTGTCAATTTGAATTACGTCGCTTCCATTTTTAGCATCAATGACTTTAGTTACTTCTTTTGAGTTTGACAGCCATTTTCTCAAGTGAAATCCAAATTTTTTGAGATGTTCACTTACTAAAGCCTGAATTTTTTTGCATTCCTTTATTGAATCTGCTCCGGTCATCAAGTCATCCATGTAAAAATCTTCCTTGATGATCCTCTGTAGCCAGTCCATATTATTTGAACATTTGTCTGCTATCTCAAACAAAGTTCTAATTGCCAAGAAGGGTGCTGATGCGGTACCATATGTCACAGTGTTAAGCTCATATTCTTCAATTTTGTTAGTTGAATCGTCGCGCCATAATATACGTTGATATGCTCTGTCTTTTTCGGCAATCTTAATTTGCCTGTACATTTTCTCAACGTCTGCTGTCAGTGCTATTTTCCAGCACCGCCATTTTAACATAATGTCAAAAATGTCGCGCTGCAGCTTTGGTCCCGTGTACATGATGTCATTAAGACTTTTGCCATTTGTCGATTTTGCAGAGGCATCGAAGACCACACGAAGTTTTGTGGTGGAGCTGTCTTCTCGAATAACCGCCTGATGTGGAAGGTAAAACTTTGCCGGCAGTTTACTGTTTACTTTCGACATATGACCAAGATTTACGTATTCTTCAATAAATCCTTTATAACTTTCTTTCAGTTTTTCATTTTTTTTAAATTTGTTTTCCATTGATATCAGGCGCGCCATCGCTTGTTTTTTAGACTCTCCGAGTTCAACATCTTCCTTAAATGGTATTTCAACTATAAAACGGCCATCGGTATCTTGTTTTACAGTTTCTGCGTATTTTTGTAGACACAAATTTTCATCGACTGGGTTATTTTCATTTTCTTCTATTTCTTCAAGTTCCCAGAATCTTTCAAGATTTGTTACTGCTGTCAAAATTTTTTTATTAGGACGTTGTTGAATAATGCCCGATAGTATCCAACCAAGTTTTGTAGCTTGCCCAACTACTCCATCCATCTTTGTAACTCCATTTTCCAGGATCCTACCAAATAGATCTCCACCAATCACCATATCGATTCTGTCGGATTTGTTAAACATTGGATCTGCCAGCGTGTAGTTGCTCCATTTTAAAAGATCATACTCAAATGATTGATCTGGTTGCGCCCCCGTCAGTGATGGTAATACAATAGCGTCTACTTCCTCAGTGAAGTTACTTCGGAATCTTGGTCGAACTTGTATTTTAACTTTGTAGTTAGACTCTCCTACTACAGCTTCACCAAGTCCATGAATCTTTGTCTTTGTTTTTATTTTCGGGATTCTTAATATTTGAGCGGTTTCCGTCGAAACTGCTGTAATTTGAGAGCCTTGATCTAGAAGTGCTCTTATCAATATGTATTCGCCGTTGGCTGCTCTTACATTGATTTGTGCAGTAGCCAGAATTACTGCAGCAGATGAATCACTTAAGGTCATTGAACTTTTTTTATTTTCATTTGTTGATTGTTCCGCGTGTAAACTATCATGATGATTTTGCGAACAAGAATTGCATTTCATTTTTGGTGTTGGACATTTTTCACCATATTTGTGATTTATGCACTTATAGCATAAACTTTGTTCCTTTACAAAATTTCTCCTTTGTTCAACTGAGATTGCCTTGAATTTTCGGCATTCGCTAGTCAGATGATTTTGAAACTTGCAATAGAAACACATTTTCCTTGCAAGTTGACCCGAGGCCGCTGACATATGGTGAGCTTTGAATGCCCGCTTTTTGTCTGTTGATGACTCCTTGTCGGCAACCGCTTTTAATGTTTCATAGCGACGTTCCAAAAATTCCATGATGTCCCGTAATGTTTGTACCTCTTTCGGCTTTGTAACTGATTGCTCATATAGCGTTAACCCTTCTTTGTCTAGTTTTCGACATATTATTCTAGCAATGAAGGGTTCGTCATCTTTTATTTTAATGTCTAGAGCACGAATTGCATTGAGACATTCATTCGTCGTGTCCAACAGCTGTCGCACACTTTCTGTATTGTAGCTGTTTATTTGGGGTTGATCTAGAACTCTATCCCATTGAGTCGAAAATAATATTCTTTTATTTTCGTATCTCTGTTGCAATAGTGCCCAAGCCACATTATAATTACTGCTTGATATCTGTAAATGCTGAATCAAGCGTGCAGCTTCTCCTTTCACGCATTGTTGAAGACGCAACATTTTCTCTGAATTTGATATGTACACATTATTATGCACCATATCTTTAAATAAATTGAAGAATGTCGCCCATTCTTTCAAGTCGCCAGAAAATGTTGGGATTTTGAGTTTTTCTAACTCTAAACAGTGGCTACTTGTCTGATTTTTCAATTCCTTCGCTTCTTTCATTACTGTTTTTAAATGTAGGATGCGAAGATCATTGAAAAGTATATCAGCTTCATCGTTTTGTAACTCACATATTTCTCCCTGATATTGATACTTTATATCATCGACCATTTCCTTTATCATAGCTTTATCGGATTCCGATGCGGTTTTAAAGTCTTCTTCTTTCAAACACTCGATGAGGCTCAATACTTCTCGTTTAAATTTTTGTAGTTTGAAGTAAGACTTATCCTGATAGTTATTGTCCTCCGATACTCCCTTGAATGCTTCACTCTGATCCGGAGTTTTGGAGGACTCGCTGGCATTTGCTTCCCGAACCGATACGTTCTGTTCCAGCACCAAATAGTCTTCCTTTAGCGCTTTGTTGATGGTTGCCATGATTTCTTCGTGTTTTTCAACTGTATTTTCATACATGTTGTTAACGAAGTAATCTTCTTCAGCAATTCCATCTGCTAACAATTTCATGTGGTTAGCATCCATTTCTTTGCGATATTTCTCTAGATATTTCACTAGCTCAGCGCAACTGCTTCTACGGATGCTCTTTGCATTAATTTTATTGTATAATTGCAAAATTTTTTCTGCAATTTCTTTTTGAGAGTCAATTATTTTCACTCTGTTAATACCCATTTTTTCTTAATTTCACTCAATTCGTACAAATAAACTTGTTGGAGGAAAATTTAAAGTCGCCTAGTTGACTTAGCTGTGCCTCTACTCACAGTAAGGTAATGTTTATTTGTATCGAATAGTGAATTAGCTTTTTGGGATTTTTTTTTTTTTGTGTTTTGTTGATCGCGTTCAACAATTTCACGTCGAGATTGAAGCTTCAAAATTCGCCTTTTTGGCTATTTTCTTGCTTTTATTTACTCTCGATTTTCCTTGAAGTTATAGCCCCAAGATCGCCTAGTCTGCTGTTTAAGCCTCAGACACGCCTTTATTTGATTCACTTTATTCGTTAAGACTTCGAAGATCAAAATGTTTTGTCGCCTAGTCTTTTACGGATCGATGGACCAATTTGTACAAATAAACTTGCACACTTTGAATTCTGTTTTAGAACTGAATTTTATTTATAAAGATTACATGCTTATATACAATTTCTATTTCTATTATAAAGTGGACTGTATGTGTTAAATTATATTATGTGTATGTTTACAATGAATATGAATATATGTTAAAAATAGCTTATCAATTCTAGGCGTAGAGTTTTATCGTTTGTGCAGGAGTCAAGAGTCATCGCGTTGCTACTTAAATGCTGAGCATCACTTCGCACGATCGTAAAATGTTATGACTTCTGGTTGTGTTTAAAAATATTGTCGCTGCGGGATATCTTGTCTATTCTTATCACGTATTAAATAAGTAAAAACAGATAAACCGAATCCGATGTTCCTACTTGAACAGTGTGTATTTAAAAATATTGTCGCTGCGGGATATCTTGTCTATTCTTATCGCGCATTAAATAAGTTAAAACAGATAAACCGAATCCGATGTTATATTAAATAGAAAATGAAGCTGTACTAAATTTTTTTAATTGCCTAAAATTTTTATCAAAATCAATTCAGCAGTCTCTAAAATATTGATTTTTTTTTAAGATGGAGTACCTTGCATACGCTTTTCTAAAGTTACAAAGCAATCGGAGTCCCACTTGCAAATCACTTCTTCACTTAAGGTGAACGATTAAAATTAAATCGTCTACCTATATTAACAATTATTTATTTATAATACAATAAGTATAATTTTGAATATTAAGGCCGGTTTTCTCAACTTGCGTATTAGCTATAAATGTGTATAAAGTTGGGGGTAAACTCAATATCGTTTTCTTATATTGTGTGTAGCTGTAAGCGATGTTATAAAGTTAGAACCTAGTCCATGTACTATAAATATTATATTATGGTATAAGGTTATAGTGTTGCAAAATACAATACAATTTTTTAAAACATATAAGAGAATTGCAACAAAATTTGTTAACCAAAATCAGCTGTTCTTGTTTTAAATGCAAATTGCAATTATATACATTTTGCTTGCACCTTATGATATTTGATTTGTAATGGTTTCGTTTTACGCCACGAGGTCAATATAGTATATAAATTTTGTTTTCATTTTAGAACAGCTGATTTATTTTAAATTTCAATTAGAACAGCTGATTTATTTTAAATTTAAGAGCTTACTGCCAACCTATTGATGTTAGTGGCAACCAAATAATTATTCATATTACCCACAAGTTTATATACATGCATAACATATGCCCAAAATGAGAAAACCGACCTAAATTGTAATATAAACAGAAAATTAAAGTTTTTTTTATTTTCCTTAAAATGAATTTATTACAAATTTTCCAAAGAATACTACAAAAACTACACCTCATATATCTGTACGATATAATTTAGAACTAGACGAAAACATGAAAAATACAAACTCGTACAGATAGATGACTCCTAGCAGCACACACTCACTTGCACAATGGACTCTCTAAACTTCAGTATCTATTAGTATGCGATGACTACATCAAGTCATTAGAGTAGAAAGTGTTATTTTTCACGAGCTGCCAACAACTAAACAACTTCAGCGATACAATGTAACAAGAAAAAAAAGTTAGAAGTAAAACTCCACCTACGAATGCCAAAAATAGAAATTGAGATAGACAGTGCAAAAAAAAAAAAAAAAACAAGGAGTAAGATACTTTGTATTCCATTCGCAAATTTTTTTCTAAGCAAATGCACCTCAAGTTTTAAAAGATACATGGACATAAAGTAAGCATTTATTTTGTAGTAAAATGCAGCAGAAACCAAGTGGCAATTTATTCGTACTCACTTACACACACACTTAAAAACACACACGCAGACACACAAATACTTTCATGTAGACGCACAGAAATGTAGTTTATATGGGTCTGCCTAAGTCATTTGTTATGCTGCGGTCTCAGGAAAAAGCGGCATCAAACAAAAGTTATAACAAATTGTTCGTTGTTCTTAAACTGAAGTATCTACGTCCTTTTTGTAGTTAGAATATTCGAATAAATATTTTTTATTTTTAAAATAGTGTTATTTATTGCTTAACTATGTTTGATGTTATTTATATTGAAGTAATTCTCAATTTTTGTGAAATTTTATTGAAAATGAACCCAAACTCCCGATTTTAGATTAATTTGAAAAGTAAATTCAGAGATAAATGCAATTTTGTGAATTCACTTGTTTTTCAGAACTCAAATTGTTTTTTAGCTATGTATGTACTATATATCTTGAAAACTGGTCTACTTTTTAGTAACAGGCGATCATTGGTCTACCGCCTCTACACATCTTCACGATGTCATCAGCTGCCATGGAAGCCCTTAGAATACAAGCTCTGAACAGTGATGTATTTAATGACTTTGCTCATTCAAACATCTTAAAACTCATTCCTGACATCGAGATCTGCAAGATAACAGATTATATGACCACGGTTTTCGCTTTGGCTTTTCGTTCCTTCTCCCCAATCAGTCAAATTGGACGAGTGGGGACCTTAGTTTCGAACCATCAACCATTAAATGGTTCACTGATGGTTCGCTCACCGAAACGGTCACTGGTGCTTGCATTTATGGTCCCAACACCAGGATCTCTGTTGCAATAGGTGCTTGGCCTACAGTCTTTCAATCTAAAATTTTTGCCATCGAAGTCTGCCTCCGTCAGCTTTGACTCATAGACTTAGGGGGCCAATATCACAATTTTCTCCGATAGCCAAGCTGCTATTAAAGCATTAACTTCTTGGACCTTTTATCTAAATTAGTTCTTCAGTGCTAGGATGCACTTCAACTCCTCTCTCAAGGTCGTAAAGTCACTACCTGCTGGGTCCCTGGAGACAGTGGTATTGACGGCAGCAAAGCCGCTGACGAACTCGCCAGATCTGGCTCCTCCTCGCCCTTTATTGATGCGGAGCCTTTCTGCGGGCTCAGCATTACGCATAATCGATAGGCTAATCGCAGAATCTCTTCGACAATATTGGGTTCAATACCCGGGCCTACAGCAAGCTAAGCAATTTGCTCGCCCTATCTGCCTAAAAATATAGTATATCTCAGTCGCCGTGACCTCAAGTTGCTAACTGTCTACCTCACCGGTCATAACAGATTGAGATATCATCTTAACAAAATTGGCCTGTCCCCAGAGTCAGAGTGTAGACTCTGCTTGGAGGGCGATAAAACTAGTACACACATTCTCTATGAATGTCCAGATTTGGCTCGCTTTAAATTAACTCTGTTTAGTCGCTGTTTTATTACTACCGATCAAATCAGGGTCGCTTCGACTAGGGATACTATTCTAACCTAAATACTTCTAAATGCCGGGCTTGGGTACAATAGACTCCCCCTAGAGTCGCAGTACCCTTATAATCTTTCAGTTATCGGAGGTCCTACAATTGAGTCCTTGCGGCCTCGGCCCAGGCACTACGTCAGGCTTTTTATGGTTATGGTCATAAACAGATTTAGTAGAAATTTTTCATGAGATATGTTATATTCTTTGCAAACAAGTGATTTAAAAAGAATTCAAAATTGAGATGGGCCGGGATAATTTTTTTTTTCAAATTATCCCGCGGGTCCCGAATCCCGCTCGAAATTTTTACTCATAGTGTGAAACAGGAATATTCAATTTGTCGGAAAGTTTATAACGGATTAAAGGAGACCCTATAAAGTATATTTATTCTTGATCACCTCGACTACACGAAACGATTTAGCCATGTCCGTCTGTCCGTCTGTCAGTCTGGCTGTCTGTTTGTTGCTGCGAGAATTATTTGCTCAGTTTTTAAAATATTGAGCTGAAATTTTAAACTTAAGCTTTTCTAGGTTCTGTGTACTTTCTATGTTAAAATCAATGTGCCATTCCCACTTTCACGTTTAGTCCCCATACAAACACGCATCTTCAGTATAAAAACTTAATATACCTGTTCCACACTATGTGTGACAGGTATACAAATGTAATACTAAGAATAATAAGTAAAGATCTTTAATATTTTCAACAATTAAAAAAGCTAATAAGTGAAGACATTTTTTGTCTCTCACTTTTCTGTGTATGATGAACCCATGATTGTAATAATCATGCCGCGATTATTGTCCTCTATCGATTACTTGATTATTGATTGTTGATTAATCGATTATTGATTCTTAAAATAATTGATCAATTGATTATACAAAATAATCGATTTCTGATTGATTAATCGATTAATCACACAGACCCAGTTCACAGTGAACGCAACATTTGCCCATAAGTAGCTGCCTATAATTTTTGTACATGATTTAATGCAAGTTTGTCAAGTTTTGTAACGCGAATGTGGACCATTTTTTAAAAAAATTTGATAAAAAAAAAAAAAATGAAATTTCCATCGTAAATAAATAAATATTTAAAATCAATTTGTTCAATTTTTATTTTGATTTCTTATGCAAAGTAAAACTTTATAAATAAATTATTTTCGAATTAAACTGTTCAGAATGTGATTTTAATTACAACTTTAAAATATCCATTTTAGATTTTATATTAAAATTGCATAAAAATTGTCTCAGTTTGCATTTTTTTCCATGTATTAATTTTATTGGCTGTCAATATTTTTAATGCTAAATTCGTAATAAAAATTTATGGTAGACAATTTGTGTGAACGAGTAAAAATAATTTGAAAACATGTTGCGCAAAAAAAAAATATAAATAAAATACGTTTTTTTTTTTTTATTATTGCTACAAATAGATACATTTAAACAAAAAAAGGAAACAAAAGAAATTGGTGAGAAATTATTTTAAACTTTTGCCTACGCAAGTAAAATTCAAAATATTCACAAATGGCTCCTTGCTTGTTCAATGCTGCTCGTTTTTTAAGTGCTCCTTTTATTTATTGCTCACTTTATTGAATTCCTTTCGATTATTCGAATCATTTTTCAATGGGATGCTGTGCGTTTGTATGTAATTTATGTGTGCAGGACACTCAACGCCATGGCACATATCCTTACTGTATTGATTTCATTTTGTCTACACTTTCATCTTTTCCAATTCTTGGGCGATTTTATTCTCGACATCTCGAATGTCCTTTTCGTTATTGTTGCTGTTGCTGTTCTTTTCGTTTTTATTGTCGATTTAGCTCGATGCTCCAAATGAAACGACAAAGTTTTCGCTTCATAAATCTTAGGGGGCGCAAACAAAATTGGTTTTGTCTGCACTTAAATAATAATAATTTTTATTAAATTATTGAACAGTTGCGCATTGTGCGCTCAACTTTTTTTATGTCAACTAATTGGAGAAGAGAAAATTCCTTAAGAATATGGGCAAAGGGTCAAGGAGAGCCGCTATGTTATCATTGGAAAAAAACTTTACTAAGCCGAATCGAATCAGTCACGCTACAAAATATATGAACATCAATGTTATTATTTCGCTATTGTTTTTATTTTTATTTTTATTCATTTCATTTGATTTTTATGTTTTTCTCTTTTCTTGTTCATCTTTTCTTTTCTTTTATTGTTATTATTTATTATTATTTTTTTTACTTTTTGTTCAAACAGATAAAGTTTTCTCATTTCACTTGGAATATCCGGCGTTCTTTTTTTTAATTTTTTTTCCTCTTTTCTTTGTCTCCAAACTCGTTCCTCCTTGTAAAGTTTTGTTTAAAAGTTTTTCCTTCTTGAAAATGGATTCCTTGTTGGAGTCTGATGAAGTTAAGGTTATATTTCTTGGGCATGCCTTTTCGTTTTCTTTTTCACTTATATTTTCTTTGTCAAACAGTCTGTCCGTCTGTCTGTCTGTCTGTCGCTGAGTGTATCTTGACTGTATCGTTCTCATATTTTTGTCATCATTGTCATCATTAAATAAATATTGTGCGTTTACTTGGAAAACTTGAATTGAGACATAAAAAATGTTTAAAGGTTGTCATTTTAAGCCGTCAAATGAAAAACGCATAACAAATTTTGGGAAAAAATATTCAAATTAAACGAATTATGTAAGTTTGAAATAAGGAGAAATCGACCGAAGCTTTAATTAATGTCACATTGAATAGAATATCAAGCTTTACCTACTCAATCTCTTCTTTAACATGGAAAATTAAAAACTAGTTTCCAGAACATAAACAGAAAAGATTTGTATCTGAAACAAGCAAATATATCAAAAATGTGCCTAAATCAAGTTGTTCTTTACCGAAATAATGTTCTTGTAAAGCTTTAAACAAGTGGAAACGCTATAAAACTGAAAGACACCGTGTGCAAAATAATATTGATAAGCTCCTCTAAACGAAGCTATTACTTCACAAAATTTAAAGTGACAGTATCTACAAAAAAAAAAAAAAAAAAAATAACTTGAAAGGGAAATAAAAAAAATCTCAAAATTGGCAAACAGAAATCTGTTTGTAAGAATGCTATTAACTAGTGTTGGCAACAAAAAATCACTTTCTGTGATTTTTCACAGTATTTAAAATAGCATTGTCGCATCGCGACTGAAAGTAGTCGTCGGTAATTTTTGTGAACCTGTACAAGTCGATTTGTTATGTTTTCACTTCATGTGAACAGTGAACCTGTTCAGTAATCGCTGATTGTTTTTGTGTGCTGCGATTGTATCACTGTTTGCTGTCACTGCGATTTTCAAGAAAATTCTTCTTCTAAAACTACTACCAAACCTAAAACATAAACATTTAATAGACGGATAGTTGGAACATGGCCAAGATTATTCCAATTCCGAAGGGCAATAATAAGTATAGGTCAATATCAATACTTTCTTTTTTATTAAAGACATTGGAAAAATTATTGACAAACCATTTTAGTTCTTTCTTGCAACGTTATTCCCTATAATTCCAATAATCTGTCAGGTTTTAGAAGAATTTGAGGCTGTACTACAGCAGTATTAAATATTATTGAAGATATAAGTACCCGCGGCTTTGCTCGCGTTTTTTTTTTGTTTCTCTTTGGTGGCTAAATATAAATTGTGCAAAAATGTCGGTTCAAATTTTGGAAATCCCTAAACACGACTAACCATCATTCAAATATGCCCAGTTTCAAGTCTCTACGTTTATTCAATCCAAATGTACGACTTTTTTCAAGGCTCTCATTAGGCCCCGGGTCAAAAATTTTTAAAATCCCGTCTAAATGCTCACCTGTAATAAAAATAAAAAAAGTGGTTAAAAAATCTATATTGGGTCCACATATGGGTCCCAGGTCCAAATTCAGGAAATCCCTTGAACACCTTGAACGGTAAAAATGTTTTTGACCATCTTTCAAATGAGCCCAGTTTCAAGTCTCTACGACTATTCAATCCAAAGATATGGCTTTTCCGGTTTCAAGGCCCCCATTAGGCCCAGGGTCAAAATTACATTTTACAATTTTTTTTTTGCCCTAAACCATCCTTGTGTGAATACGAACATACATGCAAAATTTCGTGAAAATCCGTCCAGTAGTTTTTCGCGTCCATCGATCACCAACAGAACTTGGGACTTATTTTTATATATGTATATAGATATCACCAAAAGCTTATGACAGAAAACATAGAAATTGACTATGTCAACAAAGCTAACAACTTGGCTTATGTTTTCAACAGAGCAATTACCTGGAGCGATCATATAAGCAAAGCGGCTGGACGAACCCACGGGGATTTAACGATATTACATAATACCTGCACTTTTTATACATAGTATCGAAAACTTTGCACTACAAAGGATTTTAAAGCCGTAATGACCTCTCTTTTTGTATGACAAATTTAACTTTTCGCAGTCAGAAGAAGAACTTGCTAGTTCCGAAAGACAAAATTTTATTTACGCTGTTCGCCTCTGGAATCAGTCACCAACCCAACTTAAAACTCGTGACTAGAAATTTTTTAACAAATAAATAAATAAATAAAATATTAAAGAAATAATTTTGATGATCAAAGTAAATTTTGCTAACGGAAAGATTGCCAACTGGTGTCTTGGTATTTGTCTTCAGTAACAATTGTAATATTATTATATAATCCAAAAAAATATGCAATACTATGTTGCTGTGCCGGGTTTGATGTTCGAAGGCCGGCTCGATAAAACTTATTCTGGGCAACCGATTTTACCATGACTTGCAACATCGAACCGGTGCGGCAACCTCAAACTCGGGTCTGCAACATCGAACTCGATCTTGCAATATATTGCTGTATACTGTTAGAATTGTATTGCATACTTTTAGGATTACATAAGAATCATAATAAGTACACCAATAATACAAACACCACATCGATCATATACAGTCTAAAAGTATACAATACTCCTTTTTTGAATAAGCGACTGAAATACCCTGTGTTCTGATGATACCAGAAATAGAGTACACTGTACTTTCAAAATATAAATGCGATTTTCGAAAATTATAAAAATTGGTGCGTTCGACTTCAATTTTTTGCTGGAGTTGAATTTTAAAAACCCAAATCGACACGTAAAATTTTCAATGTGGTTGAGTAACACATGCTCAATTGCTAAAAAGGCGACGTTTTGACATTTCACGATCCTCGTTAACACTGGACGCTTCGGCTGCGGTTGATTTACCAGGTCGCTTTTTCACAGAGCACGAAATCCGCGAGTGTTTTTGTGAGAGCCTGTTGGAAAGACTCGATCGCACGGTGCCGAGCACAGGATTGGTAAGCGCCAATCAACGCCCCCATAGAGATTGTAAATTACAGGTATCAATTTCGAATTTTGGGCGTGTAAACTTCACTCCTTGGTGGGGAGCGAGGCCTATCTAACACCTCTGCTGATCTCTGGGTCACAGCACCCGGTTATAATGGACAACTCCACCCCGAGTTTACGAATAAACTCTACGCGCATATGGGTGTTAAACCACAGCCACCATGATGCTCCCCCAAGGGGCCACACCACTGGTCAGCACGATCAGTAATAACCGTGGGTCACCTGACCACCCATGCTACCAGATTAAGAACTCCGGTCAGACCTCGTATCGGCCAACCAACCAACCATTTGAATACCACCAATTTGAGTTCCAAAAAACTACGGGCTTGGTGGGCCCCGACGAATTGAGATATGAACTGTTGTAAATAGCATACAGATACATGATTTCCTCACTGGGCAGAGCGAGGCCTTTACAATACGTCTTCCGCCATACGGCGGCCGTTGTATGAACGTTTCATAATCGTCCGAAGACGGCCAGTTATACACCCAACAAAATCCCGAGGGACTATAACCAATAGAACTGGGCGCTGAGACCGGCCCAATTTACAATCGTTGCTCGTTTGAAAGTCTTTCCACTTTCACAGATGACGTTTGGACGCCATTACCATCCAATACCAGAAAAACTTAACTTCTGTCATACATACTTCGAATGTTCTTTCAAACCGACACCATAGATTAAATTCGAATTAACTTAAAATAATAATGCTATAAAACACAAAACCATCAGCATAACTTAAAATATTAAAGTGAAATTTAATAGTAAACTAAAAGTATCTGTAAACCAAAACCACAAAATCATAAATTGCATTAAAACTTTGCGTTAAATGAAAATTTTGAATAAACAAAAACATAAATTCTGCAGCAAGGCAATTGGTTAGAAGTCATTGCAGAATTAGTCTCGACAATTTAATATCTGAATTTTTCATGCTCAATTCGAGTGGAAAATGCAAAAACAAAAAAGGAGTAAAATGGTTAAACGGAAAATGTGCATAAATGAAAATTTGCTATTTTGCATGCGCGGAATGTCGATTTGCTGGCAATAATTCGCCATTAGTTGCAGCTGAGTGCACTCGATGTAATCAGGTGGTGAGGGGAGGAGAACTTGAGGAGTGGAAGTGGGTTGCGAGCGACATTTTCACCAAAGTGCAGCATTAAAAATAATTGTGTTGTGTTGTGTTGTGTTGTCCTTTCGATGTGATCCATATGGCATGTTCTGCGGATATTATCCCTAGGGTGCATGCGCTGCTCAGGTAATAATCGGATGTACCTAATTGAATAAAGAGTTTTAGGTGCATAGCACATATTAAGTAAATGAGCTCTCCCAAAGGCAACACATAAGAGTCCTTCACAACACATCACATCACATCATAGAAATGTCTGTCGTTATCATACAACCAGAAGCAAAAGCAGCTTTTAAACTGAAATCCTTTGCCCTTTCTGTTACGTTACGTTACGGTTCATATTCTCTATTGCGAATATGCATGCAACCGGAAGTTGTTTACGTGTAACTCTGCTAACATTTGCATTTGCATTTGTGAGTGTGTTTGTATTTGTCGCTTTAAGTGTGCTCTGTGTGTGCAACAGGAAGGATTTTGCTTAATTGACAAATTATTTAAATTTTATATGAGATAAAATCATTTCAATTTTACTATCCAGTTTACAGATTTTGTTTTCAAGAATGCAGTTTAATATTTAATCTGTTAAATGTTGTATCGCTTCGTTCTTTAAATTTAAATATAATTCAAACTCTTGTTGCTATTATATTTCGAAGTATTAAAGGAGGCAACACTAAAGCTGCCTACACAATTAAATTCAACAAACAAGCTTAAACTTGATCTTATTTGGCTTTTATTAGAATTTATTCTTTCCCAAAATAAAAACGACACAGCCGAGTCGAGACATGCTCCTTCTACTAATATTTCTTGTATCCGGTGACCCGTTAAGAATGAATGAGTTTTTTTGTTTGCCGCACATAATAAAATATAAATCACTTTATTTGCTTCTGTTTCATTTTGCTTCAATTTTGTGTCAAATATATTTTTATACCCGTTACACATAGTGTAAACGGGTATATTCAGTTTGTCAAAAAGTTTGTAACGCATTGAAGGAGGCATCGGAGACCCTACAAAGTATATATATTCTTGATCAGCTCGATGAGACGGATCGATCTAGCCATGTCCCGTCTGTCTGTCTGTCCGTCTGTCCGTCTGTCAGTCTGTTTGTTGCTATGCGATTTATTCGATGAAGATATAAAGATATTTGACTTTTAGGTATAGCCCCCATACAAACTTACCGATTTTTTTCGATTTTTTTGTTTAAAAATAGTAATTATTTATGAATGTACTCGCTCCCAATTAGGTAAAAACATTTCTTTTGTCATCCAGGGTCAAAACCAAGACGCCACGCCCATGTAACGGGTATTTCAGCTTCGGTTCCACCGAAGTTAACGTTTTTCCTTGTTATCCTTTAAATATACACTGACTAGCAAATTTTTTTAGATCCTGTGCCTGTAGCGTATTATTTCTTGATTCTCAGCAAAATGTGTAGTACAATTCCGGAAATCTTTAGGTATCGCAATATAAAATAATGACGTATCCTTGCATCGAATTCGAATTAAAATATTTATTCATGGATTCTATTTTAAGATCTGAATTTGGTGCGACCGGTCAAAACATTCTAACAAGAAACACTCGGGCTCACGGATTCAAGTGAATAAAGGATTTTCTTTTTCGATAAAGGCTCAAATTTAAGGAAGAATCCACCGCTTAAGTAGTAAACTGTTATGTATTTATGCTCTAAACTCTGTACAGAGAATTAAAATAAAGGTAGTCTAAAAATAATTTATGGGTCTTGGAAAGCAAGTTAATATACCAGCCTACAAGCCTACCTAAAAGGAATGATTTTTACCCTTAAATTTGAGCCTTTACATATAACAAGGAAAAACGTTAACTTCGGTAACCGAAGCTTTAATACACTTTAAAATGGGATACAATTTGATACAACTCAAGTTTAGACACAATATTTGTATCCAGTTTAAAGTTTGTGTGGGGCTTATGCCTAAAAATGGGCGTGGCACCCTGGTTTTTGATATTGGATGATATTAGAAATATTTTTGCCCGATTTGAAGTGAATACATTCATACTTAATGCCTATATTCGAAAATGGGCGGTCATTTTGTATGGAAGCTATACCTAAAAATTTGTGTGGCAGTTTCAAACTTGACCTGCTCGTTCCTGAGATAAGCTTAAGTTTTAAATTTCAGCTAAATATCTCCAGAAGTCTCCGAGAAAATCGAGTTGAAATAAACAGACAGACAGACGGACATGGCTTGATCGACTCGTCTCATCGAGCTAATCAATAATAAATATACTTTTATGGGGTCACCGATGCCTTCTTTAATGCGTTGCAAACTTTCAGACAAACTGAATATTCCCTGAATATACCCACACTATGAGTGGCGAGTATAAGAAATACGTGTCCAATATTTTTCCATATTAAATAAAAAATCTTGAAACATTCGAATCGGTAGTCAGGGTTCAGTAGTGATTCTCGTGAAAAACGTTTCTGCATCTTAAATATTTGATTTTTTTTTATTTACTCAGCCGAGCTTGCATTATCAGATTGTCAATTCGCAACGCATAAAAGGTGCCATCGACGAGTCTCCGAGTATCCGTCTGTCTATTTGATGCTGCAAGTTTCATTATATCCGTTTCAAAGATATCGTGGTGAGATTTTTAACTTTTGACTACTTGAATTGCAGAAATTTGTGTGCTACAGCTACTTATGATCCTATCGCTCTTTTCTAAGGATTTATGTACAATTTATTTATTTATTACGTTACTTTTCTAACCATGTACCCGAAGGGATGGTATATTAAGTTTGTGAAAAGTACGTAACTGGCTGAAGGATAGACTTTATAAAGAACAGTACAATTCGATTAAAACGACGGCCGAGGGACCGACGATTTTACGTCGTTATATCCGAACGTCGCACTAACCGAAGGGAACAGTTCTATAGAAGCTTGTATTGGGATCAACCAATCCATCGAATTTGGTATTTATGTGTTTAACCGGTCGGTCGCTATAAGCGCTGTCGTTAAAACCGGGTCGATATAACTGTGTCCGTCCTGACTTCTGCCGTATGAATACGAATCTGAAAGAGAATATTAGAGATAGGGCCATCATATTCGACACTTAGACTCTCCTAAGCCATCAAGTGTTCCCTTACTGGGATTTCTCTGACACCGAAGGGAATCAGTTCCATACAAGTGTACCCCATTTTACTAATTTACTTTATTATTTATTCAAATAAGGATTTTTGTTTAAAGGAAACATATGAATAGTGCCTATTAAAAATTTTTCAATTTTTTTTTTCTTTTTCTTATAAAAATCCAGCACAATAATGGAAGGTATATAAAGAGTTGAGCATACTCGGATTCAGTGTTCTTTCTAGTTTTGAATTGGATACAATGCTTTCCAGTCGTGCTCCCGTTTCTAAAATCTTCCATATTTAACGTTTTCGTTTTGATAATCGCTTCCATAAATCGCTATCCCCCACTAATTTTTTGTGTCTATCAATTTTTTTAGTGTATTCTATTCCGTAGTGGATCCACATTTTTAAAGTAGAACATAGCCATACCTGTAATATATATATTACGTTTGTCAAATGTTGCTTACAAGCGAAAGTATAAAGCATGCGTATATTTCATCAGCATCGAAGCATCTGTCCATTTGTCCGTCTGGCCGACTGTACCAATTATCTCGAAGACTATAAGAGATGGAGCCAATAAACTTAAAATTTTGATATGGCTGAGAGCTCCGAAGGTAACAGATGATCTGTAGGTGTTTTTGACGAAAGCAATAAAATATTCGAATTTTTTTATCTCAAAGTTCTAAAACATAAAAGTACCCATATAGATATAGCTAACTTAATTTTTGTTGTATTTCAGGAGCATACCAATGCTATACTGATTGTCGGCGGAGCGTCTGGTGCAGATGGTGATCCGGGACAGATATGTTATCATAGACTAGTATAAAGATGGTATATTTTACAAAGACTCTGCAGAAGTTGAAAATTGGAAGTGGAACCTGATACGTTTGATCACTTTCTATGCTTGTCTAAATCATTTTGGACATTAGCAACTCAGATCCCTAGGAACTGTCTTTGCTACGTCCCTTCAAACTGCGCTCTGGTCTTTCATAGTCAATCTTTCCTGAAAGTCTAATTTGAGAATTGTGGCATTAAAACAGCGTCTTAACGCTGCTTATACCAGAATCACGCAAATCAATCTAACTTATTTATGATTCGAAATATGCTGTATCTCGACCGTGACAATTCATTTTGACTTTGATGTAGTGTTAACCTGTGTAATGCCAACAAAATGCAATAATATTTGTTGTTATTTATTTCGGATTGTGTTTTTTTTTCCTGTAGCCCAAAATAATTTCTTTTTATTTTGATTACTAAGCCTTAATTTTTTCGGCAAATCACGTACATAGGCAACAGTTCACGCACAAATGTAACTAGATACAAACATCCTACATTATTTTATGCACAAAAGGCACACGAATGAAACATATCATTCATCCATTCATTTTTTCATTCAAACACGAATACAACAAATACAAAAAATCTTGCGATACAGGTCGACAAAAGTTGGCATCAATTTCCACCGGCTTTGCTCATTAGGGAAATGATTAATGAAAAGTAATGTGTTAAATACGTGTTACAACAACAACAAATCAACAAATTTCGGATATATAGTATAGCAGAGTATTTGATTGATATTTCTTTTTAACTTTTATTTTCGGACAATTGTTAAATTGAATGATTAGAAAAATTTTATTTTTGGAAATATTTAAGCTGAATTAAATTCAACAAAAAATATTTCATTTTATAAAATTTAATAAATTCGGAAATACGCGTCCAAAAAAACGGAAGCGATCAACCGAATGACTTGACAACTTTTTAATCTAAAATTTACATTTGCGAGTCATCATGCAGCATCAAAGGGAAACATGTTTTTTTTTTTTGTAATTAAGTCCTGTGGCTGAATGAGATTGCAAAAAAAAAAAAAATTAAATTTCGAAATTCAGCAATCAATAAAATGAAATCAACTTGAAATTTAAAATGAATAAAAATCAGTAACCCACAAATTTACTCTTTATAATCGCTTTTAACATTTTCAGTTGACTAGCGCAGCTAATTAGTTGCTTTAAAATTAAATTTAATCTAGGCACTCTATATACGGCTGAACAATGAGAAGCATATGCAAACGTATACAGGATAAACTACTAGGCTGTATGTATCTGAGAAATAGATAGAATATCCTTTGTCATTAGTCAAGCGCTTTAAAACTTTGCCTATTTCGCAGTTTTAGAAATTTAACGTTTCTAATCTGTGTAACATGTCCTTCGATTACGTAAGTTTGTTACACTTTGCTTTTGATGATGTTATTGTTGTTGTTGCTGTATCTACCAATGTTGCGTTGCTACAAATTTAACACATGACTGAACTTTATAGCAAAACACAACAAAAAAGTATTGTAGGAATAGGCTAGTTAGATGAATGTGCGAGAATTTAGTTGAGTTGACAATTTTAGAGATTGTAGCTAAGCAAGGTTTTCTTCATATTTCTCATCAAAATAAAATTTTAGTAAGTTTTTATTATATTTTGCACTCTGAGCTTCACGCGGTCACAGGTTTGATGAAAATGTCGACATAAACCAAGCATGGTTCTTGATTCGTATACATTTTAAGCTTCCAAACCGGTACAAATTTAAATCATACCAGATTGTTTTCTCGATATAATGTATAGTCAAATTTTTAATGTTATAATTTTATTTCAATAAAAAATTTGAAATATCTGGGAAGTCGTATAGTAGGGGTTGTACTTAGGTCTGGTCGAGTAAAACAAAACTATATATTTGGAATTTGCGGAACGCTCCCAAAAACTGGACTTATGGTTAAAAACCTTTTTACTTTTAATCTTTCACTTATATGGCAATAATTCTGTCAACACCGAATCGAAATTTATTATACCCGCCACACATAGTGTGAAGGGTATATTCAGTTTGTCTGAAAGTTTGTAACGCATTGAAGGAGACGTCGTAGACCCCATAAAGTATACATATATATTCTTGATCAGCTCAACGAGACGAATCGATCTAGCCATGTCCGTCTGTCCGTCTGTCTGTCTGTCTGTCTGTCTGTATATTTCTAGGCATATTAAGCTAAAATTTGGAACTTAAGCCTTTGTCGGCAACGACTATATTAAGTTCGAGAATGGAGTGCCACGCCCATTATTAGGTATAGCCCCCATACAAACTTTCCGTTTTTTTCGATTTTTCGTATAAAAATACTAATTATTTATGAATGTATTCGCTCCCAATTGGGTAAAAACATTTCTTTCGTCATCCAGTATTAAAACCAAGATGCCACGCCCTCTTTTAGGCATAGTCCCCATATAAACTTTCCGTATTTTCCGATTTTTGTATAAAAATACTAATTATTTACGCACATATTCACTCCAATTTGACTAAAAACATTCTAATGTCATCCAATGTTAAATCAGATGTGCCACGCCCATTTTTTTGTATATCCCCCATACAAACTTTCCGCCCATTTTCGAATTTTTGTATGAAAATGGTTATTATTTATTCATGTATTTACTCCATATTGGGTAAAAACTCTTCCAATATCATGGTGCCACGCCCATTTTTATTTTTCTTCCATACAAACTTACCGCCCATTTCCAGTTATTTTCGAAAAATATGTTGTTATACATATCTGTATTTTTATCTCAAAATTTTAAATTAATATTGTGTGTAAACTTGGGTGACCACTGATGATTACACATAAACTCTTTAAAGATTCGTGTGACGGGTATTTAAGCTTCGGTTCTACCGAAGATAAGTGATTTTTATGAATTTATGCGTAAATAATACCTATTTTATTTATTTCAAAATGGGGGTGGCACTTTCATTTTCGAACTTGACCAGGTTGATCCCGAGAAAATCTTAAGTTTCAAATTTTAGCTAAATTTCTTCAGTAAAATCAATGTGTCACGCCCACTTTTAGGCACAGCTCCCATACAAATCAACCGCCCATTTTTGCGTTTTCGTATGAAAATAGTTATTATTTATGAAGCTATTTACTTCAAATTAGGTAAATCTTCTTCTAATCTCATCCTATGTATATACTACTGGTATGGGCCACTATAACATACATTCCCCATATTAAAATTTGACACATATGCTTCGTATAAACACAGTATGTTCAATAATTTGTTTAAATCATGGAACACGTAATGCCATGGTAACGACAGGTTATAAAGTTACTCGCTTTTTAATATAGGGTGGTTAAATTTCAAGGGGCGATGTTGAATGTGAACCACACCTAAACGATTAGTTTTTCCTGTATTTCTTTTGACATTTCTCAACTTCAGACTAACTCAATTTGAACCATGGAAAGATACACAATCGAGCAACGCGTTAAAGTTATTCAGGCCTATTATGAAAATGGGCGTTCAAATCACACAGCTAATGAAACAATGGCTCTTTTGCGCGAAAAATTTGATGGCCGAATAATCTCACGTCGCGGCGATGTCAACTGGCCGCCAAGATCATGTGATTTGACACCGTTGGACTTCTTTCTTTAGGGTTATTTGAAAGAAAAGGTGTACGCCAATAAGCCAACAACAATTCAAGAGCTAAAGGATGAGATAATTGGGCACATTAACGACATTGAACCTCAATTATGCCTCAGCGTCATCGAAAATTTAGACCATCGGATGGACGTGTGCTGCCGAAGCCGTGGCGGCCATTTGACCGATATTTTGTTCCATACATAATTGAGTCATACCAATATATCATAATAAAAAGAAATGTCAATAATTTCTTAAATAATTCGTGTTTTATTCAAAATCGGCCTTGAAACTTAACCACCCTTTATAAGCTATTCAAAGCTTTGTGTGGCGGGAATTTGAGCTTCGGCCCTACCGAAGTTAATGTTTTTGCTTGTTTCTTTTTAAATTGAGCCTAGATCAGAATCAATAATTGAATTCATTAATTAAATTTATTGTATTTATTTGAATAATAGCAATCGTTACATGATTTTAAAACAAAAAAACATTTCAAATAACAAAAACCAATCTATATTTTATCAATTAGTAAAATACCAGCTTAGACATGCCAGCGGCTGAATGAATTACATAACTATTGCGGTAAGTTGGATCGTTTGGATAATGCTGAAGAATATTACAAATTAAAGATGGGTTGAGTGAAATGAGTTCTATTTGTTTCATTTTCAACACCAAACGCATTATACTATATAAACTGCTGTTGCCGCAAGGCTATAAAACGTGTTGACCTCGTAAAAATAATTCGAGGAATAGCAAAGTGCTGCATTTGAATTCAACAATGAAGAACAAAGCGCTGTCAACTTGTTGTTGTTGTTCTTGTTTAGCGAAAAACGAACAAACTGAAACAAATTCAAGTTTATTGCCATGGAAACGGAAATTGAGAAGCAAAGATTTATAAACATTTTATATTGGAAGTGAGAAAAGCTCATTACCTGTATAATGCGTACTTCGGATGCGAAGGGGTAATTGAAATACGGGGAACTGCAATGGATGCTGCCAACGTCATAGTCAATTAAGTTTGCCGCAATGGACCACCTTGCAATGATTTATATACAGAATAAAAGTAGCAGTAGCTGAAGAAACAGTATCTTTCAAATAATTTACCCTTTAAAACGACAAAAAAAAATAATTAAAATTTTATTCAGATTACGAGTACACAAATGCAAACGCCTTAAAATGCTTAAAGTATCTGTGTACAACAAAGCATCGGAAGAGTTGAGATACTTTATTATACATTTTTGGATACTATCATGCGCTGCATATTTCTGCACCTGTTCCATGCCTTAATTAGTTCAACTATATCCTTCGATGGGCGCAGTAACAAGCTGTCCATTGGTTTCGGTAGTATCTAAACATGGCTGAACATTAAATGTTTCCTCAACAATTAATCGACCGCAGAATAGCTTACTGCAGCGCAAAAATGTATATGTAACGAAATCAACTAAACTAGTACTTCACTGCATGGGTTCGTTGGATAGTAGTGAATTTGACTTAAGCTAAACTAAACTAGTCGGACTAATAATCGCTTGTAGATACATTTTATGTGGATGAGTATATAACTAACGTTGCCAGTGTGTGCACGGCATGCGTCCGGTATGGTATTGTTGCTTGGTTGTCTGCAACCACGCGCCCAGTCCAGCAAACGTTAATCCGTTTTACAACGGCAGTCAACGCTTTAGACTTGCTCTAAAATAGCTGCTGGTGTTGGACTCGTTGTTGTTTTTGTTGCTGTTGCTGTTTCGGCTGTTGCTGCCTGTTACTCTTGTCCAATGATAATTTGATTTCCTTGTGGCAACACTTGCGGTTGAACTCGTTGCGCACTTAGCAATTTCCTTTACCTCAAATATTACCAAAGCCAGCAGATACATATTATAGATACATAGATACAAGGTTGCTTGCATATGTCGATATTTTGTTGAGATACTTGGGTTGCGCTCTATTTGTAATTTGCATAATTACCGTTGTCGACTTTAATGGTTTGAAATGCAACAACAACAGCAACAAAAAAAAACAAGAACAACAACTTTTAAATTATTATATCGTAGCAGATATTAGTAATTTCTTACAATCTTTAGATATGAAATGTTTTAAGTTGCAGGAAGCCACATTAAATGCAATAACGGTTTTTACATAAAGTAACTTGCATAGTAACTATGTTCTCAAGTAGATAACTTTGACATAATCTGCACATTTCTATTTGAAAATGTCAACATACAAGTAACACTTCTTAAGTTAGTTTCGATACTTCTATTTCAGGCGGTGCCTTGTGGTGTGCTGGCGGTCAAGAATACTACCACAGCAGGCTCAGCTTGACGTAAGAGCCATTTAAAGAGCGATTCCTCGATGTGAGGTTGGTCGGTGGAGTGGTTTACAACGACGTAAAATCAAAGAACCCATGAGACACACACAGAACAAAGTGTACCAAATGCATTGATGGATAGTCTAAACAGAAATACTCCAGGTGGCAGACACCCGTGGATAATTCCGCGGCAGGGGCAAGGATTCTGGTACAATAGAAAAACTAATTACCACTCTCGACAATTTTAGAGCAGACATTACTGCTATCCTGGAAATGCGATGCTGTGATTACGGTTTCATAAACTTTGCAACCTGTGACATTTACTACAGTGGCTATGAGAGGCAACACATATTTGAATGTGGCTTCGTGGTTAGTAATAAAATAGGCGGACTCGTCTCCAGGTTTACAGCTGTAGATGAACGTCTCTCATCGATACGCATCAGAGCTATATTTTTCAACTTAAGCCTTATATGTGTACACGACTCGACAAATGTTTAAGATGAGATGGAGCGATTGGAAAGCCTCTACGACTACTGCCCCAAACATGACATCAAAATTGTCATCGGTGGTTTCAACGCACAAAATGGGAGAGAAGAAATCTTTCGCCTAACCATCGGTAAATTCAGCCTATATGACACCACCAACAGTAATGGAGAAAGTCGACTTTGATGTGGGCAGAAACATGATCATAAGTAGTACCGAATTCCCACATCTTAAGATTCACAAGGCAATAAGAGGCAGTGGCGACCTAAGTATCCGCACCCAAATATATCATGTGGTGATTGATGCTAGGCACTCATTTAGCGTGCTTAATGTACGAGCGTACAGAGGTCCTAACATCGACTCTGACCATAACCTTGTTCTAGCCAAAGTACGTAGCAAACTCAGCTTAGCGCTCCCCAAGCGAACTACCATGCAACGAAAGCTACATGTTGGTATGTTAAAGTCACAGCAGACTGCCGCTGCCTTCTCAACAAGGGTCTCACATCTACTCCGAGAGAATCCTCCGGCCTCCGACTGTATAAACCATCAGTGGAAGCGTCTCGAACTTATTAGCTACGGCAGCTAAAGAGGTTATTGGCTATACTAAACCTCGAAGGCAGACATGGTACGATGAAGAATATCGCATTGCTACTGCAAAGAAGAAAATAGCACGACAACGAACTGTGCAGGCGGAAGCAGCAAGAGCTGATATAGGGAGAAACGGAGAGTGGAGGAACACCTGATCAGACGGAAGAAAAGAGAACTGGAAAGGTGTGAAATGGAGGAGCATGAGATGATGGAAAGCAGAAACGAGGCCCGAGGATTTTACAAAAATCAAACGTATGACGGAAAGTTATAAGCAAGGAGCTTCGTTCTGCAAGGATAAACAAGAAAACATGGTAACATATGTCCAGGAATCACTAATGCTATGGAGGAGCCATTTTTCTGTCCTACTTGAGGGTGATGACGGGATCAATGCCGCCAGTGGAGAAGATGAATATCTGGGTCCCCCGACCATTGATGGACCTCCTGTGGCGCCACCAGTCCATGACGAGGTCTTAGAAGCTATACAAAGGCTTAAAATAACAAAGCGGCAGGCCAATCAAAATACCCGCAGAGTTATTTAAGTCCACCGGCGAAGAGTTGACTGGATTTGTGCATCAGCTCTTATGCAAAATATGGTCTGGTAAATGCATGCCCTCAAGAAAGGAGATCTTACAAAATTGCTTATAAAATCCTACCTGGCGACAGACTGAAGAGCCAATTGACACACACATTCAAAGTCGCATTCGACAAGCTAATAAGATCTAAGTTCTTCAATGCACTGACTGAACTTCATATCCCTGCAAAAATCGTTCGCCTGTGATGCTGACAAAGGTCTCTCCGACCCCCTTTGATACCAAGAGAGGCTTGCTACAGGGCGATGTGTTGTCGTGCGACTTTTTCAATCTCCTGATGGAAAACACTGAAACAATACCCAAACGTTGACCTGACGGGTAATATTTTCTACAAAGAAACTATGCTGCTTGCATATGCCGACGACATAGACATAATCGGCAAAATCGTACAGTCACAGGTGCTTTCTCAGACATTGGAAAAAGTCACGACCCATGGGACTAACGGTGAACAAGTGCAAGACGAAGTACTTGGTGTTCACCAGCAGACAATCTTCACGACGTAGAAAGTCTTTGAGGACAGAAAACTTCTGATTTCACTACCTGGGCACAGATGTTAACAGCGTCAACAACGCCAATCAGGATTTTAGTTTCGGTAAGCAAATGTGAAGTAGAGTTCTGTCCAGGGAAACAAAATTAAACAATACAAGACGCTTATAGTGTGGCTCAGAAGCATAAGTTATGACAGAATCGGATAGGTCGAGAATCTTTGGTCCAGTTCAGAGTGGGAAATTACATCCGTTTTTCACACGAAAATACAAAAAGGCTGTCCTAGAATGGTCATTTATGTCGGATGGAAACGGAACAAGACATGAACCTAATCGTAGAGGAGCGGCAGAGAGGACGTCCGCTGCTGTGTTGGGAGGACCAGATTTTGGAAATCATCAGCAAGTTCGGTATTTCAAACTGGTATCGAGTCGCAGACTTTAAAAAAAGTAATGTGAAATGTGAAATCAGCGACTCCAAAAAACATAAGTACCCAAAGTTTAGTCAAAATCCTTTAATTTTTAGACTTTTTTATTTCATTCAATGTAGTCCCCCTTTCAGCTCGATACACTTATTCCTGCGCTTTTCAACTTCTTGATCCCGTCCGAAAAGTAATTTTCTGCAAGGTCTGAATGATAATTTCTCGCGTGAGCTGAATTTTTTATTGATGAGCCATTTTTTGAGGTTTATAAAGCGATAAAAAGCCCGAGGAGCCAAATCGGGCGAATACGGTAGATGTGGAAGAAATCGGAGCTCTAAATCATTGAGTTTAGCCCTGGGTTTGATGCTTTTTATTTTATTCGCCAGCGTATGTGAGCATGCGCGGCACCCAGCGGCAGGATAACGTTTTCATATTCAAAACAAATGAAAAATGCAAACTATGCATGCATGCGGGAAAAACTGCCAATGGCAACATTCGCTAATTTAATTTGATATTTGTGGGGAAATGCATAAACCAAAAATGAATTAATGAATGAACGTATAAAAGAAAACATAGAAAAAACGATAGAAAAGAGTTTATGGGAATTAGAACTTTACATTTGCATTTTTGTGCTCAAAACTTTATTTATGTCATTTTTAAATCGATTTTGGCGCTAGCCATCATATATCCTATACAAGTAATTATTCTAAGAATTCATAAATCTCAAATTTCCAACACCTGAGAACCCTTTTTTTTTTTTTTTTTGGCCGCTGCCAACAATTCTGATTAGGGTTCGAATATTGAGCTTACGATTTGATGCGCCTTAAATAAATCTAAGCGAAACGCAGATTTTTATTTGAATTTCATTTTTGGGAATCTAATCATTTTTTTTTTTCTTTTAAATTTGAAAATGCTTCAAGCTGACACTGAATGCTTAGTCGCTGAAATAATGTTCATGTCGCGAATCGCATTCGATTTCACCTTTTCAAAACCATTTTTTTCCTTGTTTTGCTACAAACACCTCGAAAGGAACAAGCTAGGTGGAATACTTTTTAACATAATCGGATTTGTCGCTTTAATGAAGCGAATGATAGAATAAAAATAAAAAAAAAAAAAAAATTGAAGATTACACAGAAACATATTCGCACGAATCACCCAAAATGAAACATGGACTTTTTTGGTCAACGGAAATTTAAGCAGCTGCGATGAAAAAAAAAGGGCAACTTGCAAAATTAAATTGAAATACAACAAAAATACTTATAAAGTTGTCCTACGCCTCTCACTTTTTGACAAGATGTTACTTCTTCGTTTCCAGATGACAACGAAGGAACTGCAACTGAAATTTTTCTGAGCCATTTTCACATTTTTTGGAGAGCTGTCATGTTCTGATTACGATAATTTGACACTTTGACGGTGATGTACCCCACAAATACCCCACAAAAACTTTATTGAAATACAAAAAAAACATATATGTTTGTATTGTCCGCCTAAATAATATTACAACAAAAAAAAAAACAGCCTTCAACGCCCAATGACAACTTTGTCCTATGCCGAATTGATAGCGAAAAAAAAAAAAATAAAACATGAAATTGAATCAGAGATAAGTTTTGAAAATGTCCAAAATTAAAATTCGAAACGAGTGAGTAGTCCGTTCTGCTGACAGTTGACAGTGGGCACACCAAAAAAAAAAAAGTAGCGCGTCATAAACGAATTTAACATTCATTTAATCAAGAAGAAGAGAAAAAAACTTAACAAAACATATAAAAAAAACATCCGTCGAATGAAAACATAAATTCAGTTTTAACGAAAAAAAAAATAATAATAATAAACGCAAGTAGCTGCAGCAAAGCAAACAGACAACAGATGACAACGCCTGCAGTCAGGAAGCAAAAAACAAGAACAAGTTCAAAAGCCCAAAAAAGAAAAAAAATCTACCAAAGAAGAAAAAATAAACATAACCTTTGCATATTAATTTTTGTAAAAAAAAAAAACAATTTGAATAAAATCTTTTGTTAACGCCAATTTTGAATTCGTGGTTGTGTTTTATTTTTCCCCCAAAATTGCGCTCTGACTTTGCCGATCGTCTTGCTCTCCTGCCTCTCTTTGGTTGTTAAGATTGAGTTAATTTGTATTGAGTTAGTATAAATTTGCAACTCCCCGCGTACGCAACTGCACCCACCAACGTAAACGTTTTTTACTTAAAGTTTAGTAAATATTGTTATTTTATTCAAAGTGGAATAACATTAGAGTTTAGTGCACTCGTTATTTTTAATTTTTAAAATCGAAACGCGTTTTCATTGTTGAGGTGCATCGAGCTAGTGTTTCTTTGCAGGTGTCAACAATAGCTACCCCCAACTGTATGCGCCGGCAATTATCTGACGAGGAGTGTCAGAAACATTTGGTCCTTCGAGCCGGATCTGCACACAGAGCGTTGTGTGATTTATAAAAAAAATTAAGCGAGTTTTAATTTCCCCAAATCTGTTTATGCAAAAGGTGCGTACGATTTGTTTAATTTAATTAAAAAGTGCTCAATTTCTTGCGTACATATCGTTTTATTTCGTTTTGCCATCTCCTAATTTCCCTCTTCGCTCTTGAGTCTTTTCTCTTTGAGTGTTTTATAATTATTCTAACTACCTAACTCAGCATATATATATGTATATATATGTATGTATGAGCGTGTGCGTTTGTAACAACTGTTGACCCGGTTTTGTCAGTCGCGATCTTTTGAGTTTTTCGATCGGTGGACAGACAAACAATTTTTTGAAGTCAGTTCTGTGCATTTGAGAACTGAATTAATTTTAACATTTATTTATTTTTACCTTTTGGAAATTTTGGGTTTCAACAGTAACATATTTCTTGGAGAAATACTGCTAGTTTGTATTCAAACGTGCACCCCTCTTTTTTATTTTTGTTTGATTTTTATTTTTATTGTTAGCGGACAACAACAACTCAAAAGTTATCGGAGCAAAGAAGCTGCACACAAAAACAACAACAATTGCAATTTGTGAAAACAGTAAATTTTAGCATTTATAAACAAACAGGGTGTCGCAAAAGTTTAAGTTTAAATTTGTAAAATATTTTTTAAAAATATTTTAACTAAATTTAAATTTATAATTATTTTAAATCTCATAGGAAGTTGAAACAATTAAATTGTATTTTAATTGGTTTGCAAAATTTAGTTTTTATTGAGGTTCAGGCGTGCATCTAGGTAAGTTTTTGTATGATTCTTTGGATATTGGTTATCGAGTTTAGAGTTTGTTTCACTATTCAATTTAGCAACTTTATTGTAAATTTTTTGTGATTGAATTTTGTGGACTAAGTTTTTTATTCTTTTTTTTCCTGCGTGTTTTATTTGGGTAGTATTTTAGTTTGAGTGAGACCAGGAAAATGTCGGTAAACCAATTTAACCATTTCGCTGATGAGCTTTCGCGTTTTGAGGCGCAATGTCGAGCAATTAAGCCAGAAGAGCAGACTTCGTTTTCAATAGAGATTTTTAAGGAAGAATTGAGAAGTCTTTGGCATTCATTAAAAGAGGCTTATGATAATTTAATGTGCAATCAGTGTGAAGATTTAGATGTCGATCTGATAAAAACCAGAAAGGCCGTGTGTTTTGGCACATATCTGTCTTGTGGGTCTATACTCGACATTACGTGTGAACTGGTAGGAGATAAATCTACAAAATCTTGTGGTAGCGAAGAGACCCCAATAGTGTCACATAATGTTTCTCTCCCCCCATGTGACACTGACTTGTTTTATGGTGATTATAGTACATGGCCAAGTTTTCGTGACATGTTCACGGCCATCTATAAGTCTAATACTAGACTACAACCAGTGGAAAAGTTGTATCACCTGAAACAGAAAACTCGTGGTGAAGCTCGTGAAATTGTCAATAGATCTCCGCTGACCAATAATGGTTTCGAATTGGCTTGGCAGAATCTAAATGACAGATACGAGAATAAACGTGTTTTAGTGAATAGTCAGCTCAAAGCATTGTTTAATTTAGAGCCTGTAGCTGAAGAGGATGGCGCGGCCATTAAAAAGCTACAGCGGGAAATAAACAATGCCATTTCGAGTTTGGAAGCTAATAGCATAAGTATAGAGAACTGGGATGCTATTTTAGTGTTTTTGTGCTCCACTCACCTTCCAGATGCTACCCTAACTTTATGGGAGCAATCTATTGTTAACAAAAGAGCAATCCCGAATTGGAAAGAGATGGACACATTTTTAACGAGCAGGTTTCAGACGCTCGAAACAGTTTCCAGTCTTCGCAGTTTTTCGAAACCAAGCTCTTCAAAATCTTCATTTGAATTCACCCACAAACCAAAGCGTACTTTTTTAAATAATCCAATGAGTCATTGTCAAATGTGTGGCTCTTCCGAGCATGTTTTAAGCAGGTGTGCCAGATTTTATGATCTTAATCCTAGACAAAGAACAGAATTTGTAAAAGAGAAGCAATTGTGTTTGAATTGCTTGGCACACAGCCATATGATGAGGGAGTGTTAGAGTTTGCACAAGTGTTCTAAGTGCCTCAAGCCTCATCATACACTGCTTCACTGGAACACAGCAGCCAATGTTCCAATTTCTACCCCCATTACTTTGTCTGCAGGTTCAAGTTTATCGCCGAGTGCGCCTAATTTTGAACCAGCAACAAGCAGCAATAACATACAGACGTGTTGTGCGCAACTTTCCAATAGTGTTTTGTATAAACCAAAAGTTTTGAGTAAGCCAAACTTTGGCAAAACCACTAAAAGAAGAAAGAAAAAACATAACAAATTTAGTGTAGGCTCAGAAAAAGGACTTTCGGTAAAATGTGTTGAAAATCCCCCAGAAATATTTGTAAAATAAGAGAAATAAAACACCCCCAAGCGATTATAGAGGTTGGAGATGATTTGGCAATTCGAAGAGATTACCCCCCAAATGAATGGCGACAAAGCCAGATTCACAATGTGTACGCAAGTAGAGACAAAAAGCTGCAATTTGAAAATGTTCGTAACGGACGTGGAGTCGATACACGTCAATTTCCCGCTTCTTAAGTTTTATTTGCAGATACTCTTCTCGGATAAACTTTGTGCGTTTGCCCCGATGGCCTATTTTTTTCTCGAGATGGCCATCTGTTCCGAGAGTGTAAAGCACAGAGAAAAGTAAAGCCAAATGATTTTCTGGCTCCACTAATAAAATTTTTTTCGTGTACGAGAGGTGCTGAGACGACGTCAACGATTTTGACGACAAGATACGCTACCATCGCTCCTCGCCTTTCTCACCCACGGTCCTGTTTTTTGACCATTGTGGGGGATCGGCGAGTGGTATCACCCTGTTTAGAGAGCGATGAAGCGGTAAAATTAACGTGGTGTCAACCCAATTTTTAAAACTGGGCAAACCGTGTTAATACATCAAAGAGCAGAAAAGGAGAGGAGCTGGATGTTGGTGCCACATTCGTGTTACGGTGCCTATGAGACGCCTTCTGTCCACGGCACTGGCCCGGAATCGTTCCCCAGCAAACAAATCGACTAAGGCTGATTTGTGCGCTTGTGGTTCTCTTGAACGACCGGAGAGTGTTGGTACGGCATCGCTCCCCCACGATGGAACATTTTTCCAAATATTACGAAATTCGAGATTTCGCCCTGATCCAGAAATGTGGAGTTGAGAATGAGCCGACCCCACCAGGCCCACTCCATTTTCTGTGAGTGTGTAACACAGCTCTTCAGCCTTTAAAAATCGGGATTTTGTGGCTTTAAGTGCAAACCTTTTTTTTTGCGTGTGGCCCGGCCCAGACATAAAGGTTGAAGCGCGGGTCGAGGATAACGCGCAGCCGTCCGATGGAGCGCCGTTGATGGAGAATAAAGTGGTGTGCAGTTAGCGATTTTAGTTAAAGATTTTTTTTCTTAAAATTTGTTTAATTGAAATTGTTAACTAATTGTTTTGATTTGTACGCAAAATTATAGTTCAGTTTTTTGCAGTGATGCTGCAAGGCGGGCGGTAATGTTAACGCCAATTTTGAATTCGTGGTGTTTTTATTTTTCCCCAAAATTGCGCTCTGACTTTGCCGATCGTCTTGCTCTCCTGCCTCTCTTTGGTTGTTAAGATTGAGTTAATTTGTATTGAGTTAGTATAAATTTGCAACTCCCCGCGTACGCAACTGCACCCACCAACGTAAACGTTTTTTACTTAAAGTTTAGTAAATATTGTTATTTTATTCAAAGTGGAATAAAGTTAGAGTTTAGTGCACTCGTTATTTTTAATTTTTAAAATCGAAACGCGTTTTCATTTTGTTGAGGTGCATCGAGCCTGGGGTTCCTTGCAGGGGGCCACCACACCCCCCCCCCACCGTTTGCCCCCGCAATTATCTGACGAGGAGTGTCAAAAACACTTTTATTAAATATTTTATGAGTATTTAAATGGCAACCAATATTTAAAATGCATAAAATCCTGTTGATTTTATATTCATTATATTTATTATTTTATTTTTTTGGCCAAATGAATTGAATTTTTTTTCCAATTCGGTTTTCCATTTCAATTATTCGAGTTATTTCGTTTCCAAAAACTTATTTATTCGCAAACATTGCAAAAAATCATATAAAGTCGTTTTATTTTATTTAAATGTTTGAACTTAAAGTATATTGGAATAATTGCCTACACAGTGAGATAAAACTTAAGCACATTGTACTTATATTAAGCAGATACGTGTTCAAAACTAAGGTAAGCTGAGATTTTCTGAAATCAAGACATTTTTAAGATAAAAAAAAAAATAATTTGATTCAGGCACATTTCTGTGCAGAAGAATGTGTGCTCGATTTGAAAAATATTGTACTTAAAATAAGTACGAATTGTACTTGTATTAAGAACATGTGGAAAATATGTGTTACATATTTCTTCATCCAAACTGCATATACATGTACTTATGTATACATTCGAAAACTTTATATAATGTCTTCGTCGTATATTCTTGATCAGCATTGGAAGGGGAGTCGAACTAGCTTTGTCTGTCTGTCCGTCCGCCTGTCCGTCCGTCCGTCTGTCCGTTTGTCATGCTGTCTGCCGTATGAAAACGATTATTTCGGAGACTATAAGAGGTAGAGCTTTCAAAATCGAAACTTAGACTCTCCTAGGCCGTCAAGGGTGCACTTACAAACGGTTTTTCTCTAGACCCATTTAAAGGAGTACCCCCATACAAATCTACCCCCAAAATTTTGGGTTTTTGCATAAAAACGTCATTGCTTTTTATTCTAGAAAATTTAAATTTAGTATAAATTATGTCTTTGATAGTCCCAATAAAATATCATAATATGGGTAGGACCAACCAAATTTTAGGTATAGCCCCCATACAAATTTACCCCAAAATTTTGGGTTTTTACAAAAAAACGTCATTGTTTTTTATTCTTGAAAATTAAAATTTAGTATAAATTATGTCTATGATAGTCCCAATGAAATAGACCAATATGGGTAGGCCCAATAAAATTTTAGGTATAAACCCAATCAAAGATATACCCGATTTTTTAAAGTTTTTCTATGAAAATCCAATTCAATGGTAGTCAAATAGAACCTAACTTAAGGTACATATAGATTGGGTACAGGGTATCTTGCAGTCGAGCATACTCGACTTTAGCGTTCTTTCTTGTTTTAGATTAAGAACACAGTCGTTCTTAATTTTCAAACATCGTTTTTCTCTCTGTGTACGAAAAATAAAAAATGTTAATCTTCTTTTGCTGTGAATAAATAATTTTTTGTATTGTGCAATATTTAAATATGGATCAGAGAACTGCATGGGTGTTTGTTTTTGAAACTTAAAGTATAATTATAGAAAATTTAATGTTTTAATGAAATTTGTATAAGTGCATGTTTTGCTCAGATTGGTTACATAAGACTATCATTTATTGAGGACAATTTTTAAGCCAATCATAAAATATGCGTTAGTTGTGTATAATTTAAAAATCCAAAAATTATACCCAATGAAATGGGCCGAAAATTTAAAATCAAAAACATCACAAAATTTTTTAAAGACTGTGAGAAAAGCGAAGAAGGCTTCTTAACACTTTTTTTAAAATTGTCCATTATATCTTTTCTGCTATTTAATTTTAGAAAATGCCACTGTGAATTGAAAAATAACAATTTTTACCAAAATTTTAATACGCAGCGGTACCGAAGATCGACTTATAACTAATCAGCTGAGTAACCTACCCAGGTTAGCACTGTCCGCGTGCTACCCAGCCTCAAAAGCAATGATCAGCATAAGCTCGACTCTTTATATAAGACATGGTTAGTTACACACGGTTAGCTTTTGGAACAGTTGAAGCTTAGTACGGCTGACTGATCGTGAGTTACTAGGTACACTCTGCAATAGCCCTGATGAGATAGGCAATTTGTAAAATTTTTCTAAAAATGATCTCTTAATACTGATTCGATTTTGCTCCAGCGTGAGTGGAAAAGACTGATTAAAAATCATTCCGGTCAATTGACCCAAGCCAGTACTGCTAAATATTATAACGGACTTAATAAACCTTTACCAACTTTGGAAAGGAGGAGCTCATGTTAACCAAGAATTTTTCATATATAGACAATCGTTAAAAATCAAAATATGCAAAAAGTACAGCTTTAAACTGGAGATATATCTTCGATTAATAAAAATCTCATAGGGTTACAGCGCGTCAATAGCTGTTCTCCACCTCGTCCTGTTCTCTGCAAGGGCTGCAAGTTGCCTGCACCCTGATATGTGAAGTTCTTTTCATCGCTCTTTGACACTGTTCTTCTCCATGTTTCTAGGGGACGCCCTCTTCTTCGATCTCTTCCATCAAGAGAATTCCATTGCATGGCTTTCCGTGTGATAATTCTCACGGGACTTCGTACTGTATGCCTAAGCCAGTTTGACTTTAGCACCAACAGCCAAACATCTGTATTACTGTTAGAAACAGAATTGGTGAGAGAATGCAGCCTTGGCAAACTTCGCTTTGAATGTCAAAGAGTTTCAGAAAAACTTCCTTGGTGTACGTTGTTTTGATAATAGCGACATAGATATAGACTGGTACGAAAATCATATTTAATTAGCAGTAAGATCGACTCGTACCAATCCAAATGATCGAGTATCGACTATCACTTTTAAGAAGCTTTTAAAGCTAGAAAAAAAATTTATAAGCTATATCTAAAAATTGGGGAGCCTACATTGATGTTATCAAAAAAATGGATATGGTTAGTTAAACAGCCTAAAAAGTGGGACAAAGCAACCCTATTGAATTATTTTATGGCATAACGAAATCAATCAATGTCAAAGACTGACACGATGATATAAACTGATCTCTGATAGTTTTATTGAAAGGTGTTACACACATTTAATAGGAAATGGTTTTAATTTTTTTTTGGTTCTATTTGTCAGCTAAATATAAATTGATTAAAAAATTTGTGTCCAAGTTTTGGAAATCCCCTAAACACGCGTTACCATCATTCAAATGCGCCCAATTTTAACGTCTACATCTGTTCAATCCAAAGATATGATTTTTTTCAAGGCTTTCATTAGGCCCAGGGTCAAAATTTTCTAAAATCCCGGCTTAGTGCTCGCCTGTACACAATAAAAAAAAAATTGGTCAAAAATCCAAATTTCGGAAATCCCTTGAACACGGAAAAATATTTTTTAGCCATCTTTTAGCCCTGTTTCAAGTCTCTACATCTATTCAATGTAAAGATATGGCTTTTTAGTTTTAAGGCTCACGTTAGGCCCCGGGTCAAAATTTATCAAAATCCCATCTTAGTGGTTACCTGTAATATAAAAAGCAACAAAAAAACAATTGGTCAAAAAAATATATTTTGGGATGATTAAAAAGTATTCAAGACATGTTCAAAATATTTCCGAAATTTGGACCTGTGACCCACAGTTGGGTTTAACTTCCATTACGTTTTTATTGAGAAATGAATACTTAATAATTTTTTAAATATTTTGAAATTACTCAACATCTAAACCCACTACGCCACGCCTGTATTCAACAAATTTATGTCAACATTTATTGATATTATTAATTTGACATCTCGCCTATCCATTTATCACGCCATATGGGGCATGTTCAATAGTAGTATGAAACTTTGCTATAAACTTTTAACAGTATTTGCTGTTGGGGTCGTCTATTGCAAAATGGAGATTTTTAATTTGTGCCCCTACTAGTTATCTTTATACCGCTCATATTCATAGTTTAAAACACGTATTATCCAGTTTGTCGGTAAACTTATAACACATTAATGGACTCATCACAGTCACCATAAACTATATATCTTCTTAATTAGCCACGATGAGAGAAATTGATGATAGAACCTCAGCCCCATTTTCTAATTTTAGTTTTCCTTTTTAAAATTGTTTGGGGAAAATAGTACCTCTAATTTAAAAACTTTTAAGAACATTTTTAATTTAAATTAAATTTAATTTAAAAGTATTTTAATATTAAATTTGATAAAATAGCTTTGGTTTAAATCATAATTTGATCCCCACCCAGCACCTTTGCAAAGATCTATAAACGTCAAATTCTGCGTGAAGGTGTAAGTTCGTAAATAAGTTAAAAATTTATTTTTATATTTAGCCAAATTAAGTACATACATATGTTTGTCATCCAATCAAACCTTTTGGTAATAATTGGTCAAAATTTCATGACTTTGTATGAAATACTTTGCTAATATAATCGGATTTTTCTTAGTTAAATGCTTTTTCTCAAATCTAATTTGAGTGTTAAAACTAGACAAGAAACGAAAATTAAGCTTACCAATCAAAAATCACTTCAAGTAACATTTTTTCAACACGCAACACTCACAGCTACAGATACATTAGAGTCAGATACTTTACTCCCACACACAATATTGCTGTAATTCGAATTGGAGCTTTTGCCATTTGGCAGTGCAACCAATTGCTACCCTCTCTCGTTTGGCACTAATAAATTTCATGCTATCAAATCATTTATTTCGAATGCAAAATCCAGCGTCAGCTTTAGATACTCCGGCTCAAAATGACAACGCCAGTTGCAAGGGCAACGGCAACTCAAATGTGGAAGACCACAGACTCATGCGAAGCGACAGCAAAATGTGTGTGTACGGATGCAGGCGTGTGTACAGTAACAGCTACATATGTAATGCGAATATGTGTATGCTCGCATAAGTTTGCATATATGTGTATGCGAATATGTATCTTTCTCTGAACACAGATTTTGTTGACAAATGTTGCTGAACGCTAAAACGAATGCAAACAGATTTGCGGTCAACTTGGCTTCACATTTGCATTTCTCGCAGAGTTTTCAACTACAACAAATTTATGCTGCCAAAGCGAATGTATCTACAATATGTAAAAATGTATCTTTAAGCACTGCAAAGTGCCATTTTCAATAATGCTGAGTCAGAGATCTGAAATCGGGATTGGAATCGTAGTCGCATTCGATTCGTAGCACAGCACCGAAATCACTCAAGTAGCCGCTTAATTGGCATCAAATTGCTGGAATATTTCAAATGCTGCTCAAAAAAACTCCTAAATGCGATTGTAAATCGATGGCTAAAGGGAAGGGAACGATATTAAGAAAGTGTGTGTGTGCGTCATTCTGCTACAACACAATGCGCATCGATTCGGTGAACGTCGTCCATCTCAATTTAATATATCGAAAGCAGTTCAAAGTGTATCTCATTTTGTATCTTTGGCTTCTTATTCGTTGTTGTTGTGTTTTTTTTGAACAAATTTTTCAAAGTCCAACGCGCGTTAACAAAAATCCTTTGAACATGCTCTGGTCCTAATCAAAATTCCAAAAGTCATCAACTCACTCGCTTTGCTAAAATGCGTTGAAGCGCAGAGGTGAAGGTGGAGGCTGCTGCTGCTGCTTTGTGGCAGAGCATTCGCTAATGACTACTGCATAAATTCTTAAGCCGAGTTGCACCGCTAAAGTGAACAGCATTGAATGTGCTCTTCTAACTGCTTAAAAAAAAAAACGGCGAAATGGATTTCTTTAATTTATAATTTATTGATGTTACCGATATTCTGGAGCGTAGAGTACCTTTTTGTCTCTTTCGCACTTTGTTGTTTTTGTTCGCTGTGAAATCAACTTCTCGTTCAGCATGAGACGACACAATTGCTCATTAGTCAAAATACATTAATCAAAATGCCGCAGGGAATTATTTTGGACTTAAGGATGCGGCAACGTTTTTATGCAGCAGCGGAATTATCAAATAGAAGTTAACGAAAATATTTGCGGAACTACAACTAATTAGCGCTTTTTGTCCAAAGCGTTACAATAATGTACAAAAGCGTTATCCTTTTAAGTGCTGCGGTAAATGAGGTAATCAATTTACTTAAGGATATTGTAGTATTTGCTTTCTATGAATTCTCGTTAATATTATTAAATGATTTCATTTATGTTCTATTAAAACTTTTGTTAATAAAACTAAATTCCTAAAGCTATCTCTTCATTTTTGTGAGTCCTCGGTCGAGTCGAAAAAGTTTAAAAGGTGACTAAATAAACTATTATAAATTTAATATCATAATAAATGGTATTATAATTTAATTTATAAATTCTATAAGATTTTTGACGAAGTTCCAGTTAGTGTCGAATATAAAATTTTCGAGTTACTACTTAAGTGCGTGGGACTTAGGACACATTTAAGTTTTCAAAAGATTACAAAATAAATAAAAATATAATAAAAACAAGAAAGAACGCTGAAGTCGAGTATGCTCGACTGCAAGATACCCTGTACCCAATCTATATGTACCATAAGTTAGGTTCTATTTGACTACCATATCTCATTGAATTTGATTTTCATAGAAAACTTAAAAATCGGGTATATCTTTGATTGGGTTTATACCTAAAATTTTGTTGTTCCTACCCATATTGGTCTATTTCATTGGGACTATCATAGACATAATTTATACTAAATTTGAATTTTCTAGAATAAAAAACAATGACGTTTTTATGTAAAAACCCAAAATTTTGGGGTAAATTTGTATGGGGGCTATACCTAAAATTTTGTTGGTCCTACCCATATTTAGATATTTTATTGGGACTATCATAGACATAATTTATACTAAATTCAAATTTTCTAGAATAAAAAACAATGACGTTTTTTTGTAAAACCCAAAAATTTGGGGTAAATTTGTATGGGGGCTATACCTAAAATTTTGTTGGTCCTATCCATATTGGGATATTTTATTGGAACTATCATAGACATAGTTTATACTAAATTTTAACTTCCTAGAATAAAAAACAATGACGTTTTTATGCAAAAACCCAAAATTTTTAGGTACATTTGTATGGGGGGTACCCCTTAAAATGGGTCTAGAGAAAACCGTTTGTAAGTGCACACTTGACGGCCTAGGAGAGTCTAAGCTTCAATTTTGAAAGCTCTACCTCTTATAGTCTCCGAAATAATCGTTTTCATACGGCAGACATCATGACAGACGGACGGACGGACAGACGAACAGACGGACGGACGGACAGACGACAAAGCTAGTTCGACTCCCCTTCCAATGCTGATCAAGAATATATATACTTTATAGGGTCTATCTTGCCTCCTTCTGTCTGTTACATACATTCGCACAAACTTAATATACCCTTTTACCCTTTGGGTACAGGGGTATAATCAAGGAATAACTTTAACTTAGATAAAACCAAAACCTAAATACCTACTACTCAATATTTGACGATGTACAACCAAGAGGAGAGGGGTAAATGGTTTTATTTAAAACATGTTATTGTGTTGACTTACAGCCTAACATATGCTTGTCCTTGGCAGCACGTATGGTTTGGAGACTCCCATTTTGCGGATGTCTCTCAAGATTCGAACCTCCCTAAATTTTTTATTGACGTCCATCTTTTGAGGTTTGGGAAAAGACAATAGTCCGAGGGAGCCAAGTCGGGCGAATACGGTGGATGCGGAAGCAATTGGAACCCTAAATCATTGATTTTAGCTGTGGTTCAATGCGCCGGGAAAACATTTTTTTCGCTTCATGTGATTCATGCTTCAGCGATTTCGGCTTTTAATCTCTTAAATAATGAAGAGTAATACTAGCTTTTGATGATTTTTCCTTTTTCGATATAGTCCAAAAAAAGTATGCCATGACAAACACAGAAAACCGACGCCATAACCTTTCCGACCAATCGAACATCCCTCGGTCGCTTCGGAGCACTCGTGCAGGCTTAAGTCCAATGCCGGGCACACAATCTGTTTTCTGGTGTGTAATAGTGAATCCAGGTTTCATCAACATTTACCAATCGAAGCCAAAAGTTCGCACGATTCCGCATCAGTAAGTCCACACATTTTTTTGAAGTGCTCTCGCGTTTGTGTTTTGGAACCGGAGTGAGCATGCGCGGCACCCAGCGTTAGGGTATGCAGAATATCGCCCAAAATATGGCGTGTGCGACTGACTTCATCGGTAGTGGAGTGCTAGTACATATGTCGATGTCCTTATATAGCTCATACCGCTCATCGTTTGTGTAAATATGGAATTCATCATGGAATTACCGCCTCTGGCAGGTTCCAAGTTTTACTGAACAATCTTTCTTTCAAACACTTCCAACACCGATTTATCCGCTTCTAGCATAACCCATGCTTATGTGCCACACAACAGGACCGGCATGTTGTTTCTCTGAATAGAACTGACTTACCAAGATCAAAAACCCAATATTTTGAAATTGGGATCAGATTTCAAACAAAATAATACTGAAGCTTTAGCTTGTGTTATTTAGATTTAAATTTGAAGTCAATTGGTTTATAATTAAGTTTTTTTGTTGTACAAAATTTGTATGGGGTATTCCAAAAAATGGGCGTGGCACACTGATTTTAACATAAACAGTACTCATGACCTAGAAATGCATATTTTTATACCCGTTACACATAGTGTAAACGAGTATATTCAGTTTGTCAGAAAGTTTGTAACGCATTAAAGGGAGACATCGAAGACCCCATAAAGTATATATATTCTTGATCAGCTCGATGACACGAGTCGATCTAGCCATGTCCGCCTGTCTGTCAGTCTGTCTGTTTATTTCAACGCGATTTACTCGGAGACTACTAGAGATATTTAACTTAAATTTGAAACTTAAGCTTTTTTTTCGGCAACGACCAGGTCAAGTTTGAAAATAAAATTGGCTCGCCCATTTTTAGTTATAGACCCCATACAAACTTACCGTTTTTCGATTTTTTTAATGAAAATAGTTATTATTTACGCATATATTGATTCCAAATTGGGTAAAGCCTCTTCTTCTATCATCCAATGTCAAAAATAATGTGCCACGCCCATTTTTAGACATAGCCCCATACCAACTTACCGCCCGTTTTTGAATTTTTGTATGAAAATGGTTGTTATTTCGGAATGTATTCACTTCAAATGGCCTAAAACCACATTTTATATCATCCAATATCAAATCCATGGTGCCACGCCCATTGACCCCGTCCCATCCCATCTCGAAGATCTTTTAAAGCCACTGATGATAACACATTAACAATTTAAAAATAGATGTGACGGGTATATGTGCTTCGGTTCCACCACCAAAGTCAACATTTTTCCTTGTTTAAATTAAATTTAGCTTCAATAAGGGCAGAAAGTCGGACGAGCAGATATGGAATATCCGTCTCGTTGGGATATGGATAGATATCCTTGAATGCGTTACAATCTTTTCCAAAAACTGACAATAGCCATTTTACACTATGTGTGACGGATATTAAAAGTTCTACACCTGCGTAGTTTACATTGTACAGTCGAAAAATGAGTTATACTACGTTTATAAAACTTCATTATAAATACAATAGATGAATTAATAATTTTAATTATGAATCAATAAAATAAATGTAAAATATACTGTTTCCAACAAGCTAGAATGACTGAATAATTTAAGATAAACACTCGAAAATAAATTTAAATATCCATGTAAATAATTTAAGCGCTTTTAAATACAAAAAACCGATGAGAGTTAAGAATGATTGATACACAAAAAAAGAAATATCAAAAACTAAATTGCCAATTAAATGAAAACTATCAACGTTTAACAGCGACAATAGAAAACCAAACCCAAACAGAAACAGAAACTAAAGCCAAATTTTAGAAGGTTGCGTGCTTGGCAAATGAGATGAACCGGCAAAAAGCGAACAGTTTTTTATTCGAACTGCGTGCGGCGGCCGACCCTGGCTGTCCCAAGCAGCTGTTGAAGAACATCGAGATTACTTTGCGAGTCGAGCAGGGCAAATTGATAAATGACACTTTTTATTGAAAAGCAAAGAAGAAATGTTCGAATTTAAGCGGTTATTTAATTTTTTTTCTTCTTTTTTTGTTATTTTCTGATTTAAGATGTTTTCCTTTTTTTTTTTTGTTGTTTTTTACTTAATTTTCTGAATTCGGTCTTTAACGCATGTTCATTTCCGAATGCGGCTTAAATGCCTGCCCTCTGATTAATCAGCCACAATCTGATGTTTTAAGCAGCTTAACAACAAATGGACAGACAGACAGACAGACCGACAGACGAATGGTCAAGTTATAGTATGTTGAGTATCAGATGCAAAGTTGAAATAAGACTCCCATAAAATTTGATGGAAAGACATTTCGAGGATTTTGAGTTCATTAAATTGCTATTTAAATTCCTCGTCATTTCGTCATTTCGTTGGGATTGACTTTGAGTGGCGACAAAATACTTGAAGCAAAAACAAGCAATAAATATGTCTCTCGTTATTATTTAACAACATTTTGTTCGTTTTATTATTTAAATTCCTAAAATTGCTTTTTGATTTAGTTACTCTTTTATTTTTATTTTTGTTTTTCAGTTTGAGCTAATCAACAGTATAGGTGCAGATTGTCTAAATTGTCTAGAGAACAAGAAAGAAACTGGTTGCAATGAGAAAGGATTTTAATTTAAAATCGAATAAATTTTCATGAAATTCCAGTTAAAAATGTCAAAAGCTGATTGATAGCACACAGACAAACGGACAGACAGACAGACGGACTGAACGAACGAGTCGAGTTGATCGTTCGGATCGAAGCGAGTCGAGACGAGGCGAAGGTTATTGGCTCAGACAATAGGCATTAAATATCAGCACTAGCACACCATAAGGAGCAGACTCAATACAAGATATCCTGTTTCAGGCACTACTCTTCACATTGACGTATCTTTTTGCTCAACGCTGTCTGCCTGCCTGTCTCATCTCAACTCATCATCTTTGTCAGACAAAAGCACCTGTGGAGCGTTTTAGAATGCCGCTCATAGAAGTAAGTATTTTTATATATTTTTTTTTATTTGAGTGATGCAGCAACAGAAACGTTTACTACTCCAGACAAAATGCTCTTAAAATGAGAAAAGTTTAAGCAACTTCAAAAATTAATCACTTTTGCCAGATTTGTAGATACGCAGCAGCAGAAGCAGCAGCAACCCAACAGCTGGAATACACGATTTCATTCCACTACTTTACCATTCTGTTGTACGCAGTTTTTTTTCTTAAAGACAATCTATATCGCCAGCGCTACCAGACCGAGAGCTCCCCAATTCCAGACGCCATTCTCCGTCACCATTCGCCTACTTACAGACAGTGGCCAAAATTAGGCGGTCGAGTGGGCGTTGCAACTTGATGTGAAACTAAATTGGATTTCGTTATTCTTCTTCGTTTTCTTCTTATTATCAGTTTTTGTCTTTGTATTTTTTTAGCTGGTCGTGTGCGTAATAATTCCATTTATGCCATGTGCTATACGCTGTTTACATTTGTATCTTTGTATCTTCATCGTGCGTAGCTACTTCCTTTCCATTTGTTGTGTGCTTAAGCGCCTAACAAATTTGTTGCGCCGCAATCAAAATTGTATCTTTTGCCTCATACTATAATTAACATTTACTGCTGTTTGTTTTCCTCAAAAAAAAAAAGAAGAAAAATGTGTCAATAATTACTAACTTTGCTTGACTACTTAAGCGGTCTTTAGGCGCCGATTAAGTGATGGCTGACTTGTTTGCCATATTTTTTTACTTTGCTATTTTCATTAATTTTTGTTACTTTTAGCCGAACTTCATATAAAGAATGAAAACGTTTTTGTGTAAAAACAGTTTTTCAATTTATTAAGAATCCCATAATAAACAAACTGTTCTAAGATTTTGTTTCATGTTATAAACCACTTTATTTTTGTTTCAGTAAACAAAAATATATATACGAGGTGTGTTCAAAAGTATCGCATATTTTGTGTCTTTTTTTTTTTTAATTATTTATTTATTCAGGAATATCTATTTTGTCCCCTTTAAAGTAATCCTCCCGATAAAATACACCTATGCCAACGTTTTTTCCAATCCTCGAAACATTCCAAATAGTCCCTTTCCGGTATAGCCATCAGCGCCTACTTCGATTTAGCTTTTATCTCTTCAATCGACTCGAAACGCGTTCCCCGGAGTGGTCTCTTGAGTTTTGGGAATAGCCAGAAGTCACACGGTGCCAAATCAATCCAATACGGTGGTTGCGGAACGATATTGGTTAGATTTTGGGCAAAAAAAGTCACGAAAAATCAGTACAGTTTTAAAAAAAAAAATCATAATTTTTGGTACCAACCGAGACTTGAAACGTTTGAGGCCCAAAACATCCTTCAAAATTGTATAAATTGATCCTTTCGATACGCCAATTTCATCAGCAATGTCTCTCATAGTTAATCGACGGTGTGCAAGCACTAATTCTTTTACTTTTTGGATGTGAGCATCGTCCGTTGAGGTCGATGGTTGATCAGGGAGCTCTTTGTCTTCAACACGTTCGCAACCTTCTTTCAACAATTTATACCAATCAAATGTTCTTGATTTTGGTAGAGCTCGGTCCCAATAAGCCTTTTTCAACATTTTTATTCCATTTATTCCATTCAGAAAAAAAAATTGATACAGGTTCTTTGATCCATTTTTTTGAATAGGTAAAAATCGAAGACGATCCAAAACAGGAGCAAGCAAAGCAGCTGTCAACAACTAAGTGAACATTCAAAATGGCCGAGCTTGTCGGCATAAGTGAGAGACATGAGTACCAACATTACGCCACAAAAAAAGTCGAAATTCGAATATAAGTAACCCGCGAAAATTCAAAATTCGCGATAATGTTTTGAACACACCTCGTATGCGTTTCATTCGCTCAGTTTTAACTCGGAAGTTAAGCTTTTTCTCAGTCCTAAGCAGTTCAAGTGTTAAAATCAAAGTGCCACGCCCATTTTAAGGTATAGCCCCCAAACAAACTTACCGCCCATTTTCGAATTTTTATATGAAAATAGCTATTAATTATGAATGTAGTCACTCCAAGTTGGGTGTAAATACTTCTAATGTCATCCAATGTCAAATCCAAGCTTCAACGCCCATTTTTAACCATAGTCCCCATACAAACTTATCGATTATTTTCGAACAAAAGTATGAAAAAGTAATTATTTTCGAATATATATTTATAAATGTATTTAAGCCACTGATGATCACACGTAAACTGTTCAAATATTCGTGTGACGGGTATTTTAGCTTTGGTTCCACCGAAC
>JAEIFJ010000069.1:0-10413 GCA_018903435.1 Leucophenga varia
AACCAGCCGCGTCTGTCGCTGCAAACATATCTGCATCAGCTTATCCAGGGACTGAACATCGCTGTGCCACAGACACTGCCCCCAAGGTGCTGCAGGCCTTCAATCAGAAACTTCTCACCCAATTATTGTCGCACTATGAGCAACTGGCTGCCTTGGAGAGCACCAAGGAAAGCCAGAACATTGCGTTGCAGTTGTATTTCGATCTGAAGTTCCTCGAACGTGTCTTCGGCGTGAATCGTGAGGATCGCGTGCTGTATGAGAATTTCCATACGCTGCAGAGGAAGTTGCGTGACTGCATCGATCCCTTTGACTTTGAGTTGTTTGCCGAGCACATTACCACACATGTTGCACGATCTACGGCGCGTCTGCATGGAGAACTGGGTGTTCTAACGTCACCACCGGCTGCGACGACAGCATCGTCTGCAGCAGCAGCCAGTGCTCTGTCACATGAAGTCGATCCCAATGTTTTGTGTTTGAGTTCTTCGGGCTCCACCTCGCTCTGGTTCCCGCTCTTACCCATTGTTATGCCGCAGGCGACGACGGCTGGAGGAGCTGTCCATGTGGAACGGCCAGCTCTGTCCGCAGAGTCTGAGAAGGTGAGTTTGTTACTTTGTGATGGAACTTATGCTTCTTTATTTTATTATTTAGTTTTAGTTTCTAAAGTGTATTCACTATAAATTGCTTGCTTATTATCGAAAAATCTCAATAGATATTCGATAATATACAAGCTTATGTTTTTAGATCTAGTTAATAATTGCACTGTATCTTTTAACTTCTCTTATAGGAGCTCTTTTCTTTGTAGAGTTTTTACTACAGAAATGCACAAAATATCTTCATTTTGGGGTAGGAATTTAGTTGGTATTTTCTGTTTAGTTGTCGCATGATTTCTTATTACAAATACTGCTTAATACTTAATATTATTTGTTGCTTATATTTAATTGTGTTCAGTTGTGCATGTACCATGTTTATTTTATTTCATTTTAATTTGAACTTCCTTTATTTGTTCCACTGTGTGCTTAGCTTTGCTGCAAACCAAACTCTTATACGCTCCATAGCGCTGCTGCAAACCAAACTCTTATACCCACCACAGCGCCGCCTAGCCAAGACACAAACCACTCAGCAGTGTTGCTTGAACTCAAAGAATAATTTTCAATTCAATTGAATTTGTTTTATAAATTTATTGAACGACTTTAATTGACAAACGCCGCACTATCAATTACGTTAATTTGTGCACTAACAACAAATAAATCATATTCCTGTTGACTATTTTCCAAGCGTTCGGGCTGCCAAGAGTTGCCTGCAACCATTGCAGCACGTTCAAGTGGGAGCATGTGGCAAAAAGTTTGCGTAGTTGCAGTGCGACTGTGTGTGAGAGTGTGTGAATACTTGCTCTGAGTACCCTACATGCTAATTAATGAATTGGGCCATTATTGAAATCAAATCGCAGGGCAAATGTTAATTTATAGACGCTGACTTTGTTCGTTATTCGGGGGCAGTTAATCGCATGTTATTGGTAATTAGCTGCAAATCGGGTCCCTGTTCAAGCTACAATATGCTGGTGTTTCTGTTGCTCTCTGTTGCCAATAAATCTTGCACTCAGTGTGCACGGCAAATTAATAGATTAATCACTAAAATTACCAGTTCATTAATAACATAAATAACACATATATAACACACATACTCACCCGCATATCTCTCTCTTGTTTCGCAGCCCACACCGACGCGCAAGGCGGCAGCACGCAAAAGTGATAACAACAAATCGAAGTCGAGTGCCGCCTCTTTCTTTGGCATGTCCCAGGAGTGGTTCCGTTAGAGCAGCAGCAGCGCAGCATCACCACAATCGCGGCAGACCAAAGACCGAAGACCAAACCAGCAGCGACCCCGCAGTAGATGAGCTTAATGAAGAGGCCAGTCGAGTGCACGAACATCTCGCGCTCAGCCATGTGGAAGCCACCCATACGCCCCTCCTCTCGCTCTCTCTCTCTTTTCACACTCTTCATCCTCCTCCCCAGCAACCTGTGTAGTCAGACGTGTAATCACAGCGCGAATTGCGGATGGACAAGTCGCCATGTATTTCAATATATTATATGTACTTTTAGCTCGCAGAGATGCAGTCAAAAATCTACTCATAAGCAGATATATTAAATTAAATTATATATATTATATGTACGTATATTATAGTATGTATATTGATGTAACGATTCGTGTTTCGCATTATACGATAATTCTTAGTTTGTAATTTCTGTGGCACTTTGATGTTGATGTTGATTCCTCGCTGATGTCGCTATTTTTTGCCTCCTTCTTTCCACCGCCAGCGGTGGTTGCCTTCTGTTCTTGTCCCGTCTTTGCACCACCGCCTTTGTCAGCGGCGTTTGCTTTGTTTTTGCCACCTCCACCGCCGCCGCCGCCGCCTCCGCCGGCACCTGAGCCACCTCCGCCAGCACCACCTTTTTTCTGTTGACAGAAAGAACGTTGAAAAGGATTACGATTCAGTTGGAGGGTAAATAATGGGAAGCGCTTATTAAAAATACGGACAAGTATTTATGGCATGCAATTCGTGTCGGATTTCAGCACCTTTTCCAAAAAGGCGAACAGTTGTAAGAAAGCAAAGAGAGAGAGAGAGAGACTAGAATCTTTAATAACTCTTGTGTTTCATTTCCTTTTAAATTGCAATAGTTTGTCAAAGGGAATGAATGCGCCGATCTTCATGAATATATTTATATGACAAAAGGAAATTTGCTCTATATTCGAATGTAATTTATAATAGATTATATATTATTGTTTTAAATTGTGAATATGATGTAGACACGCCAGAGAATATGTTCTTAAGTACTATAATAATACGTAGCATAATACGAGTAAAGTCTATATATGATTATAGTTACATATCTAAATTGCTGATGAAATCTTTAGACTCACAATTAAATCGTTAGTTGCATAACACAAATATTGCTTACATTGCCGCCACCTCCGCCGCCGGCACCACCACCGCCAGAACCACCGCCACCGCCGCCGCCCTTGTTTTTGCCCATTGGAAGTGAACTTCTGTGTGATGAATCGCCTGAAGCGTTCGACTTGCTGGCGAGCAACGTTTGCCACAAGCAAATTGCAACTAATCAGCGTTTGCTCACTGCAAACCGAAATGCATAAATAAAATGCCAAGGCAGGAGAGGGAAACAGAGAGAAAGAGATGAAGAGAGAGGAACCCTGAGACCAAAACAAAATTCGAGAGAACAAAGCAAAAGGCGAAAAACAAAACAAAATTGCGGATCATTGAGAATGAGGGCAGAGCGTACAAGAGGAGGGAGGAGGGAATGGGGAAGCACCAAGTGAGACGTTTCTCGACCTCGACCGGACGCCAATGCAGCCACAACGGCAATGGCCAAAGTCTTTTAGCTGATTTAGTTATCGACCCCTGCCAGCCCACGTCCCTGAAACGGAGACCGACGGACAGCAAGGGGTGTTTGCTCGTTTGTTTTGTCTCTGTTTAGTGTTTTGTTTGTGTAATTTCGGGTTTCTGGCCACGCATTCCTCAGACCCCTCCACCACATCTCGCCTCACTTGGTCTCGTTCTTTCTTAGCCCTGACACTGGCATTGGCATTGGCTTTGTCTCACGTTGTCGCTTAACCTTGCCAAGGGTCTTAATAAAATACGCATAATGAACTTATGTTTTATTTGAGAACTATGGCAATACGTTTCTTCGTCTTGCAATTAGCGTTGAAGTAGTCTAGTGGGCAGACAAGAAACCCATCTCCAGGAATCTATAACAATTTATTTATGGGTCTTAACGTTCTAGGTAAAGCATTAGCTTATAGTTTCTTCGGTAGTTTCTACTTTGAATAGCCAAACTGATTGAAATTTGGTAATTAAATTTTATTTTTCACATCTTTATGATGTATTTATTATTTCTAACTCTTTAAGGTACGGGACCTTTAACTTTTTGACTCTTTTGTTCGTTCATTCAAACAAAAAGTTTGTATTATTCGGAGTAATATTTATTGCCTGATTGAGGGTTACAAGTTATGCACTTTAATCCATACGTTCCTTGATCCATTTGTCGAACATGGAGACGCGAGTGTAGACATCGGGACTGTTGGAAGCGCAGAATGCGGTACCGTATGAGACAACGCCAACCTGCTTGAGGGACTCCCCATTGGTCATGACCAAAGGACCGCCCGAATCGCCCTGCGAAAGGAATAAGAGAATTATGTTTGTCAGTTAAGGCAGTACCCGATCAAGAGAAGGTACTTGACTTAGGGGAAGGTAGTTGATTAGGAGAAAGTACTTTATCAGGAGGAGGTTCTCGATAAGAGGAAGGTACTCAATCGGAAGAAGGTATTCGATCAAAAGAAGATACTCAATCAGAAGAAGATACTTAATCAGGAGAAGGAACCTTAGTAAGACAAGGTACTTGAGAACATACTTAGGGAAGGTAGTAGATCGGAAGAATGTACTTTATCAGGCGAAGGTTTTCGATCAGAAGAAGGTACCCGATCAAGTAAAGGTACTCGATCAGAAGAAGGCTCTCGACTAAACGAAGGTTCTCGTCCAGAAGTAGGTTTTCGTTCAAATAAAGGTACTCGATCAGGTGAAAGTACTCCATCAAAAGAAGATATTTGACTAGGAAAAGGATCTCAATCAGGAGAAGGTTCTCAATCAAGTAAAAGTACTCGATCAGGAGAAGGTACTCGATCGGAAGAAGGTTCTCGAACAAAAGTAGATCAGGAGAAGATACGTAATCAGGAGAAGGTTCTCACGATAAGGGTAAGGTACTTGTTCGAGGAGAAACTACCCGATCAGAAGAACGTACTGGAATTGAAGAGAACCTATTCGAGCACTACCACATTGCACGCTCCCTTGCCAAATCGTTCAAGCGCGCAAATCTCCGTGTCCGTCAGCTGAGTCATTGTCTCGCGGCACTTGTCGTTGGCCAGCGTCTTGTAGGAGAGTTTCTGCAATATGGTAGGGTACTTGGCGAAGGGACCAGTGCCGAAGTGAAAAACGGATCCCCAGCCAGTGAGCAGTACCGGTTGATCGGCACCGACAAGTTCACTGCTGCTCACGTCGATGGTGGACACACGCTGCGGGTTGTCCAGCTCGAAGGGAGGATCAATCTTCAGTATGGCAATGTCGCTGGTGACCAGCTCCTGGTAGTTCTCGTTCATCTCGTACGACTGAACCTGCGAGCGATGTCCAGTCTGATCGTTCAGATCTCGCACACCAGCCACGACACTGATCCTACTCGCGTTCTGTCCATTGACGCAATGTGCCGCCGTAAGCACCCGATTGGCAGCTATGAGGGATCCACCGCAGAAGTGTCGCTGCTTGCCGTTGCGCGTGAGGAACTGCATCGATATCTGGTAGGGCACATACTCATCGTCGGGCACATCGTAGCCGCCAACGACGCGCTCCTGCGACTCCTGATTGTCCATGCCCTCGAAGTAGGCATCAACTGCAGGGGAACAAGAAGGTTATGTTAGGTTCTTTAAATACACACTTTGTTACTGACGATCGATCACACTGCGCTTGCCGTGCACCAAGTGTAAGGTTGCCACTGCAGCGAGCAACACTAACAGAGTCAATGGGGCTGCCATGATGAAATAGAAATAGTTGTGTGAGCCTCTACTAGTCGAGACGGGTCTTTATATACCTTGGAGCGCCAGCTCATTAGAATTGTATCTAGCTCGAACTGTGGGTGGGCTGACCCCAAAGCGAATCCAACAAGGTCGTCGATGAACTGCCCTGCTGATGCGACTTGCACACAGCGCGACAAACCTGCCAGATCGGTTAATATTATGCATATATACATAACGTTTGTGTTTATCCAGTTGCAATAGTGAAGCAGAGATAAGAGAAGTTAGGGTTTGGTTCGTTTGTGGGTTTACTTCTTAATTTCCATATTTATTTTACCAAGCAAAGCTGCTCTTATCAAAATCTTCTTTTTCCTCAGCATTTTAAATCTGCCAACTCACTCTCAGATATATCTAATTGCTTTAAATCCCAGCCTGAATCTGATTTGCATACGTTGTCGGATTTCTTTTGCCTGACGTGGTCAGTTTGCTAGTTGAAAGCCTTCCATCTGCGGGTTATTCAATCCAGTGAGCAGTTGTTTCGCTTGAGATGTACGAATTTTATAAAATTTTCACCTGCCAGAAGACTTCAGAAAGGGGTGGAGCTGTCTGTGCCCGCTTCTAATTTCTTCATATGCTAATTAGCCAAAGGTTTATCAAGTTTCCTTCTTGACGTTGTGCATATTAAATGAATGGGAACCCCCCCTCAACGAGGTATTAAATGCATTGGTTTATCTAAGTGAAACTGAAGCTGTGCCAGCTTAAAAAAAACTTCTCTTACCAGTAGCTAAATGAGTTTAAGACCCTTAAAGTGCCAACCAAGGGGGAATCTTTTGCAGGTTCAGTTCGTATTTTGTAAATTCAACAAGTTGAAATCTGTTCAAAGCACATAAGGCAATGAACATTAGGCTAAATTGCAAGTGAAAAGTATAAAATAAGCTCATCAAATTACCCCACACACACACACTCCACACACACACACACACATAGATATAGACAAACACACTTATAGAAAGACAAACACACACACTGACAAGGCCAACAAAGTCGCATGAGTCGAGCATTTTGAGCAGGTGCAGCAATACTTGCAGTCCAAAGATAAACCCGCTCCCAGAAAGCAACCAAACATACATATCTACATGCAGACAGTATGTACATGTAGTGGGAGAGTGTAGGCGAAAGGGGAAGGGAGGGTGAGAGGGTAGAAGATGGGCGGATGCGTTTGGGGGCTGCTTAAATACATACATAAAAGCCGAGCTAGTGCGGAACTTTAATTAAGTTTTGGTTCTCCCAGCTGACTGACATCTTGAATTACAAATGAAAAACTTGTGTGTGCAGCTACAGTAAAAGTTAAAAGGAAACGCAACGAAAGAAGGAAAGAAACCGACAGCAAAGAGAGAGAGAAAAATAGAGGAATGCAGAAGGCAAACGAAAAGCTGCCACCATAATAACACACACCGAGCTGCAAAGGTGGCACAGCTGAAAGCAGCGTACAAGAATGCGAATAACTTGCATTTGGACAGACACAGCGACAGACAGACGGACAGACAGACGGACACACAGTCAGGCAAACGGACAGACAGACAGACAGACAGTCGGATGGACAAAGGAAGAGAAGCTGAGGAGCTGAGCTGCGACCTAAGCAGGCCAAAATACACAGTAGCCAGGCTAGTTAGCTCGACTGCCATAAAAGCATCGCCAGCCCGAGCAGGAAGCGCAAAGGACTCAAAGGAAAGCCGAAGGTAGCTAAGAAATATAAATAAGGAACTACACTGCACTACACTACTCAACAGCATCACTGCGAGTCCACGTTAACAATACTTGAATGGCAACTGAAACGAAAAATCGTGAATTGAATTGAACAACGGCCGCATTTGGTTGCCAACTATATGCAAAATATTAGGAAAGGAAATAGTTAAAATGCATATAAGAAGGTACAAGATAAGCTAACGACTAAGTTAATATACTGTGAACTGAATTGTTAATGTAAAAGCTGAAATACTAAAACACTTCAGTACAACAGAAAGAAATAACAATAGGGTCGTTTGATAAGTCCGTGACTTTTTGTATTTGCCGCGCACCTGCTCTAAATACAACACTGCTCCTGTCAGCAGTTATCGATTAACAGCTGACTGTAAAATTTTGAGAAAGCTGCGTTTTTTGGTTTGCGTTTTATAGGCATTGAAAGCAGACGATCTCAAGGCCCTCAAAATACGAGGGTCGTTTGATAAGTCCGTGACTTTTTGTATTTGCCGCGCACCTGCTCTAAATACAACACTGCTCCTGTCAGCAGTTATCGATTAACAGCTGACTGTAAAATTTGAGAAAGCTGCGTTTTTTGGTTTGCGTTTTATAGGCATTGAAAGCAGACGATCTCGTGAATTTTAACGAAAATGGAGATCGAGATCGTCTGCTTTCAATGCCTATAAAACGCAAACCAAAAAACGCAGCTTTCTCAAAATTTTACAGTCAGTTTTTGTTAATCGATAACTTGAAAGGAGCATCTCGTGAATTTTAACGAAAATGGAGATCGAGATCGTCTGCTTTCAATGCCTATAAAACGCAAACCCAAAAACGCAGCTTTCTCAAAATTTTACAGTCAGCTGTTAATCGATAACTGCTGACAGGAGCAGTGTTGTATTTAGAGCAGGTGCGCGGCAAATACAAAAGTCACGGACTTATCAAACGACCTCGTATAAATGTAATATATTTCTAGCCATTTAATTATTTCATAAGCACATTTTGTGCATTGCAATTTCCTTTAAGAAATATAGTATAAATAGAAAACATTACTTTTTCTATAAAGACGTTGTGGGCGACAGATCACTGCATTATAGTGCTGCAAAAGAATCCGAAGAAGAATCGATTAAAAAAACTGCTTGAACTAAATGCTCAAGGTTGCCATACGACTAGAATCAGCTGTTCAAATCTTTGTTCTACGAATATGTTAAGTTTTTTGCCTAGGCCCCTGTTAGAGTCTCTTGGGCAGCGGTGTAAACTTTCTTTTTAAGCACTTGTGTAACATTCTCCTCGAATAACATGAAAAAAATGAATGCAGCGCCCAAATAAAATTCATAAATGTAAACCCTTGCTTTTTATTGGAAAATCACCTCGAAAGTAAGGCGGTTGATAATCTCAGCAATTAAACAGACGTCATTTAATTATTTATTTATAACCACATTTTGTCACGAGGCAAACAATTGTGTACTGTCTTTTGATTAGCACCTTGATGGAAATATAAAAACTGCACAATACAACTAAACAGGAGCATTCTGGGGCATTCAAGGCTAGAAAACAACAGATCAAAGACCAGCGTCACATTTAGCTTAGCTCTTGACGCTGTCCATTTCATGAACCCTTTTTCATTTTTGTGTACAAATATTGTCTTTATAAAGTACCATAAAACATGCACAAAATCTATGTGTTTATTTATGACTAAACACTTTGGAGTTCATCGTTTTGGGGCAAACAGAAATTGGCATTTTGCGTCAATAAACCAGAAGAGAGAGAGAGAGAGATTCGATGCCAGGCAACTTGGCATATCATACAAGTGTGAATCGCTCCCTGGAGAGGAGCACAGACGAAGCACATTTCCAGGAACAGGGACACAGACGAAGCGCACATAAAAGCATTTTATTTAGTCATAAAAATCGCACTCGTTTAATTTAACAATTGGGGAGTTCTGAACGGACCTATAATTCTGACACATGTCAGCTCGGTGGGTGGGAGGGAGAGGAAAGGGAAAAGGAAGGAACACACATGCGTGCGTGGAAATCACATTAAATCACGGGGCGTCACAAAAGGCGCTTCTCACGAAATTAAAGGTAAATAAAATGTTTATGAGTGGAACGCAATCGTTCATATGATTTCGCATTTGATTGAATAACATTTACACACGCAATCGCAGAGCAGAGCCCCGAATCCTTCGTACATTCCTCCCGGTCGCGGCACACAAAGACGGGAGGCAATAAATTCAAACATGTGCACATCAATTTTTATTTCGATTTTTGCCGAGCCACACACACAGTCGTCGCTCGAGCCGATTCCCCTTGCCTGCCCACTTGGTGGTTCAATTTTATGAACTGTGAAATGCGGCAGGACCTTTGAGTGAGTGTACGAGTATGTTTGTGTGTGTGTGTGTGATTCCCTGTCAGCCTGCTGTGTTGTAGCAGAGCTATGCAGCATCTGAAATTATTGCATCCTCCAATCGATGGAGCTGGGCTTTGTCTGCTCTTCTCCTGCCTAAGCTCAGTTCTGTCTCCCTTTCTGACTTGTCATCTTCCCAGCTTTAGCTGCACTCGAGTCCAATATGGCATGCCTCGCACTAGTTATTGCAAATTGAATACGCTAGTGAAAGGAATTTAAACAAATTTTCAATGGCAAAAATATGAGGAGAGTAAAAAGTAAACTCCGCTTTGCCTTCTGTGAGGATTGAACTCACGGCCTTTGGTTTACAAGACCAACGCTCTGCCACTGAGCTAAGAAGGCGCACATTGAGGGTCAGTTCTCGCTTGAAAAATATACCCAACTAACTGCGAGTTCTGTACAAATATAGGAATATATATAAGGAATATCTTAGGGTAATTAATTAGGTAGACAACGCGTAGACCTTGTTGTACGTTTCTCAAGTGATAGCCAACTTTGAGATAACAGAACAAGAACATAGACAATAATAACATCTGTGACAGAGAGTACTTCAATTATGTGCCAGATGATTGGGCTCAAGTTGAGGTGATCAAAAAAGAGAAGAAGCTCTAAGGTCTAAGCGATAGGTACCATAGATGGTTCCAGTATATTTTGGGTGTTGCTTGGATTAGATTAATCAATATAAGAAAAATTTTC
>JAEIFJ010000700.1:0-62413 GCA_018903435.1 Leucophenga varia
AAAAATAAAGTTTGTGTAAAAAAAAAAAAATCTAAAAAATTTGTTTTCATCAAAAGTTTTTCAAGATTAAAAATTGATGGCGCACTTTGTACATATCTGGCTATTGTTTAAATGTCACATGTGAATTAATTAGTTAGGGGCCGGTCACCCCTTCAATTTGTAATAATGGTCATGTTTGTAGAACGTCAGCGTTCAGCTCTTCATTTGTCCAAAGCTGACCATAGTCCTGATTTCAAATGTTTTCAATTTCAGTTTTTTTAAAAACGTGACTTGATGAAAAATACCTTCGGTTCTATCCTTGCCACAAATCCCATGCAATCCTGGTTACTCTGAAAAGAAAAAAATAATAATTTAATTTTTAAGTGCCTATTTGCAAGAAAATTAAATATAAATTTTCTCGTATTGAATTTAAATGTTTAATAATTTAATTTCACCGTAAATGGTGTAGGAAACCTGTTTTCGAGGCATGACTACTATGCTGTGCGGTTGAACATTCGCAGACGAGCAATTTTCAATAATTCATCCCTCTACAATGAATTCATGCAGACACGTTTATGTGTATTGTCAGAACATGAACAATTTAATTAGTTTCAATTTTGGCAACTGAGCACGCAGCAAAATCAAATATGCGTAAATATGGTAACATTTGCGTGCGATTTTCTCGGTATCTCTCGCTTCCACGCTCTCATGCTCTCCTTAAATATCCTTTAGTCCTGTTGTTTCGCTTAGCACGTGTAATTAAATTTACATGAGCATACATTTTCGTGAAGAGAGGGCGAAAATTTGGTGGCGTACAAACAGGAAATACTGCAGCTATAGCACCGAAATGTGTTTCAATACTCAACTTGTATATTCTTAGGTAGGAAGGTTGGAAGAATTTGGCTACACGAAAATTCTTGTAAAAAAAAACAAAAACGTGTGAAATGCTTTATAAAGTCAATACAATATAAAAATAATTTGTAGGTACTGCGATAAAAAATTGTTACCATAAGATGGAGTTTTTTGAGATTTTTCCCAAAAATTGCACGCTATGATGCGTTGAAAATGAGATACAAAAGCGTAATCGTTATTGCCGAAACCAGAATTTTAATTTCTGCTTAATTACAATTCATACACTTTTACTAAATAAAACAACTGTTCACTTAATCTGTTATAAATTATTTTTATAAAAATACTTTGAAAAAATAATGTATTAAGACTCCTCCCAACGGGAAAGTTACCAACGTGGCATTAATGCTGCGTTAATGACTTCTATCATGCGGGAGAGACCCTATACAAATCGATGACGACATATTCATACAAATGTCGCAGTTGTCTTGGATAACATATCTGGCGAGACTTCTTGGATGACCTGTTTTGCAAGACTAGGCATGACTTGTCTTGCAAGACGTATTGTGTGTTTGTCATACAAAAAATCCAAATAAAATTTTTTTAAATTTTTAAATTTCAAAAAAAAAAAAAAAAAAAAAAAAAACAAGAAAAAAAGCTAACCGAAGCTTATATACTTGTCACGCTGCATTTGTATTAAATTTTATTTAAAAATACTAAAGAAATTAAAATATTCTTAAAAATTAACTTTTAAATCTGAACCAATTTTAAACTGAAGATTTGGCTTCTTATTAGAAGCATTTGTATCATATTTGAAGCCATAAGCTCAATAAATAAATTTTTTTTTCCTTATGTCATTGATTTTAACATAGAAAGTACACAGGACCTAAAAAAGCTTAAGTTTCAAATTTCAGCCCAATATCTTTTAAAACTGAGCGAATAAATCGCGCAGGAACAAATAGACACACGGACGGACATACGGAGAGACAGACGGACATGGCTAAATCAATTCGTCTCGTCAAGGTGATCAAGAATATATACACAATTTTCGACAAACTGAATATATCTGTTTCACACTTTTGTGCCAGTTATAAAAAATTAAAAAGGTCAATTTCGTTGTAACCGAAGATTAAATACCCGTTACACGAATCTTTTAATAGTTTACGTGTGATCATCAGTGGCTTCTCAACAAGGGTCTCTGAACTTCTTAGAAAACCGACTCCGGCGTCCGACTGTATAAACGATCAGTGAAAAAATATCTCCAACGCCGTAAGTACGGCGACCAAAGAGGTAATTGGATATTAATCACCTCGGAGAAAAGAACATTGAATATAAGCTAACAATGCAAGCGGGAGCAACAAGAGCTGTTGTTGAGCGATATTGAGAAAAACGGAGAGAAGAAAAACGCCTTTTCAAACGCAAAAAAAAAAGATCTAGAAAGACATGAGCAGGAGGAAGTTAAGATGATGTGCCTCAGAAAAGAGGCTCCAAAATTCTATCAAAGAATCAAACCTCTTTCTGTAAAGATGGACATGAAAACGTGGTGACAGATGTTCAGAAGTCACTTATGTTATGGAGGAACCACTTCTCAACTCTGCTTGGGTGCGAGGATGGTGCCCTACTGATGATGTGCCTCCTGTGGAGCCACCAGACTATGACAAGATCTTAGAAGCTGTATAACGGCTTAAACTTAACAAAGAACTACCCGCAGAGTTATTTAAGACCTCCGACGAGGGTTGGACATATGAATGCATCAACTCTTATGCAAAGTATGAACTGGTGACCGTATGCCTAATAACTGGAACCTAAGTGCCTTGATCCCGGAATTGATATCTAGTGGCATTTAGACCATACCAGCTGGTTTAATACCCTAAGTAATGCCCAGGCTTGTAACAAACTGTAATGGCCATATATATACTATATATGTATATATTAAGGTGATCCAAAAAACTGTTTATGTCCCCACCCTCTAGCTTTTGTTCTATATCGGAAATAAGAAGACCCGTTTTTTTTATAAATGTAGAATAAATTGATTGTGAATTATATTAATTATTTCATTGAATTTAAGAAGAAATTTAAAACCAACCAAAATAGATTTCGTGTGACACCTCTTATTTTAACGTTTTTTGGGTTCTATTTTTGAAATTCTGTAAAAAATAGTTAATATTTAATAATAAAATAATAAATGATTGAATGTTCTTCTATGATCATATATGAAGAGAAACATTGTTAGCCGGTTAAAAATATTTTCCAGGTTTCTATATTAAATCTACGAAAAAGTGATTTTTTCCCCTTGATAAATTTATGGGAAACTTCAGAGGCTTTGTGGCACCATTAAATATTATCCGATTTAAAAAAACACGAGTTTTCTTATTTTTGATATTGATTATTGTGTCTACATTCAAGATTGATTTATGGTTTTCTCGATCCTGCTTATGTACAGGTAGGTTCAACCTTCAGTTTAATACAAATTCGCGATTTTTATCATCTCAGGTTCATCTGCTATATATGATGAAAAACAGTCAAAAACAGTGTTTGTTTGAGTTTTTAAACGCATTTTTCTCAAATCCTCGACGTGGTGGAACATTTTTAAGGCGATGGAAAAATCTATAAGATAAGCATAGTCTGATCCTTTAATCAAGAAAAGGTTATATTTTATTACCCTGTGTAATCAGACAAGTTATGCGTTGATATGTCAGTCAGTCAAGACAAACTTTCCGCATTGTTTATCATCAACGAAATTGCAAAAAGGTTCAATATAATTTAAAGCTTAAATTATTTCGAATATGCATGATGTCTGGCATTGACAGCAACGCAATAACTGTGCACAGCAGCGAATGTCTGCGGCATCGTGAGAAGTTCAGCAGGTGTCAGAAAGGTCAAGGCCAACCAGTCTTGAATTGAATTAAGTAGGCGTACAAGCATCGCTAATGAAATTTTGATCACTTCGCAGAACAAACTTTATAAATAAAATAAAACATTTTATTTTTATTACAAGAAAAAAACTTGTATCGATTGAAAAAATATGTACATTTTGAGTTTTTGCAGACATTTGAAGATTAAACTAATTTATTGGCTCTTAAATCAGCTTTATCGTTCGTATTGGCTCATATAAAAATAGAAGACTGAATGCAATGGAGAAAGTTTTAGAATACAAATTTTAGTTCCATTGTATAAAATTTTGATTATAAAAAGTAAAAAGTTTTTGCACAAACATTGACCCCAGGTCACATGTACTCATATATGCATATGTAAGTACGATGATAATAAGATGATGATGCTACATGAAGCATTATGCTGCCCTTTGTCCACTTGACTTGAAGCTAAACTAAACTGAAACTGAGTTTGCGAAGTAATCGAACGTATTCAAAAACTTTTCAATTCGAAAGCATTTCCTTGTTTTCAAACTTTTGACTGATTTGAAGTGCATTTGCATGTGTGCGTGTGTTTGGTATGTTAGGTGTGTGATTGTGTTGCATACTTTCGGGCGCAAGTTGAAACATGTCTAAAAGTGCATTGTGCATTTTTGCTTTTTGCTTTGGCTCTTTTTTAAAGCTTAATTCATGTTCAAAGGCTGCTAATGAATAGCAAATATGTTGCTTTTGTTCAAAAATCTTTTAAAACTGCTCAAAGTCAGTGAGAGAACGTTTCTACACAATTGAATCAAAAATATAGTGAAATGAAGCCATGCAATGCATTGTTTCAACAATTCAGTTCGTTAGTTCACATATATCCGAAAATTTGTGCAACATACTCTTTTGATTACCTTAGAATTTCCTTGCCACAAGTTGAATAGTGTTATTCAAGCGATTTGAATTTAATTTCCGTTTTTGCTTGTGACCCAATTGAAATCATTTGTCCTTTTTTTTTTTGTTGTATTTTGTATGAATGAATATCTCATGACTTATATGTCGCTTAATTGTAACATATTCGAGATATTCATTAAAACATTTTTTTTTTTACTTTTTTTGTGGATTAGATATTGGTGGATCATTAAACTTTGTGTATTCCAACTTATATTAAGGAATACATTATAAAGATATCAATTTCTCGAGATTTCTAGTTACAACTGAAAAAAAGTAACGATATTTCAAAACGATTATTAAGAAACATTTTTAGTGGACAATGTTGGATTCTACAAACCAGAACACATAAAAATGGTTTGATGGGAAACTAGCTCTTTTTTGGTGTAAACTAGAAAATAGAATAGTTTTTGGAAACATTAAGAACAAAGAAGACCAAACAATAAATTCTGTGAGATTATATGAATTATTAAATAAATTACGTGTGATCATCAGTGGCTTAAATAGAACTTGGAGTCGGGATGGGTGGGGATCAATGCTATGATACAACTCAAGTTTAGGTGTCAGAATTTTAGCTGAATATCCAAATGAAACAATAATTTTCTTGAAAATATCAGAAAGTGAAAAGTAAGTTTGTATAGGGCTATATGTTACAGTGATCTGTATCATATCGGTGGTGACTACATAGATTGATATTTGATGTGTTTTTACCTAATTTGGAGGAATACATGCCTAAGTATTACCTATTTTCATACAAAAAATCGAATCGAATTTTCTACTTAAACTTTGCTAACTTTTTTGTATACTAAAAAAAAATAAAACCGAGAACCAATAATAATAAACAATTAAAACTGGGTTAGCCGTAAAAGACATTGCAAATAAATTTAAACTGTCGCGTCAAACGGTTCATTTTGTGATTTAAACAAGAAAAGAACGCTGAAGTCGAGTATGCTCGACTGCAAGATACCCTGTACCCAATCTATATGTACCTTAAGTTAGGTTCTATTAGACTACCATACATCATTGAATTGGATTTTCATAGAAAAACTTAAAAAATCGGGTATATATCTTTGATTGGGTTTATACCTAAAATTTTGTTGGGACTACCCATATTGGTCTATTTCATTGGGACTATCATAGACATAATTTATACTAAATTTAAATTTTCAAGAATAAAAAACAATGACGTTTTTTTTTGTAAAAACCCAAAATTTTGGGGTAAATTTGTATGGGGCTACATCTAAAATTTGGTTGGTCCTACCCATATTGGGATATTTTATTGGGACTATCATAGACATAATTTATACTAAATTTGAACTTCCTAGAATAAAAAACAATGACGTTTTTATGCAAAAACCCAAAATATTGGGGTATTGTAAGTGCACACTTGACGGCCTAGGAGAGTCTAAGTTTCAATTTTGAAAGCTCTACGTCTTACAGTCTCCGAAATAATCGTTTCATACGGCAGACAGCATGACAGACGGATAGACAGACGGACAGACGGACGGACAGGACGGACAGACAAAGCTAGTTCGACTCCCCTTCCAATGCTGATCAAGAATATATAAAACTTTATAGGGTCTATCTTGCCTCCTTCTGTCTGTTACATACATTCGCACAAACTTAATATACCCTTTTACCCTTTGGGTACAGGGTATAAAAACATAATACTGCTTAACAACAAGATTGGGTGCCAAACGCAAAACAACGACGAATGAAAATATATAAAGAATCTTCTTCGGGAGTTCAAGAAAAACATGCAAAACCTCAATCGGCTGCAAATGAATGAAATGAGAAAGCTAACTGTTCGAAGACTTTTGAAGGAATCAATATCAAGACTTACCAAGCAAAGGAAATACTGCACAACCTCTAAAGCAAACAAGGCGAAAAGATTGGCTTTCGCAAAGCAGCATCAGTGTAAGCCAAAAGAGCTTTTGGAGGAGCGTTTTTTGGAAAGACGAAAGATCCTTTATAAGTATAATTTATCAAGGCAAACGAGTTTTGTAAGGCTGCCACTGGCACAACGACGAAAAAAGGCCCGTTTGCAAAACAATGAGACACGATCGGAGGCTCTGTCATATTCTGGGGATGCATTTCTTATAATGCATTTCTTACAATGAAAAAGAAAACAAGGAAAACGTTAAGTGGTGGAACCGAAGCTTAAATACCGTCACACGAATCTTTGAATAGTTTATATGTGATCATAAGTGGCTTATATACATTTATAAATATATATTTGAAAATAATTACTTTTTCATACAATGTTCGAAAATAATCAATAAGCTTGTATGGGTGCCTTAGCTAAAAATGGGCGTGGCACCTTGGCATTGATATTGAATGTCATTACAAGTGTTTTTACCCAAATTTGAGTGAATAGTTTCATAAATAATACCCTATTTTTTATACCAAAATTCGAAAATGGGCGGTAAGTTTGTATGGGGGGCTATAGCTAAAAATGGGCGTGGCAGCTTGGGTTTGACATTGGATGTCATTAAGAGTATTTCTTTCCAACTTCGAGTGACTATATTCATAAATAATTGCTATTTTCATGCAAAAATTAGAAAAAAACGGTAAGTTTGTATGGGGGCTATACCTTAAAATGGGGGCACTTTGATTTTAACACTTGAACTGCTTAGGGCTGAGAAAAAGCTTAAGTTCCGAGTTTCAGGTCAATATCTTTAAAACTGAGCGAATGAATCGCATAAATACAGACAGACGGACGGACGGACGGACAGACAGACAGACGGACATGGCTAGATCGACTCGTCTCGTCGTGCTGATCAAGAATATATATACTTTATAGGGTCTACGACGTCTCCTTTAATGCGTTACAAACTTTCATGACAAAATGATAATACCCACCCCCACTATGTGTGGCGGGTATAAAAATAATTAAGTTCTATAAATCCAATAAAATGTTATAAGCAAATGAATCACCTCGCAACAGACAGACAGACGGACATGGCTAGATCGACTCTTCCCATCAAGATTATATATACTTTGGGTGTACGACGTTTATCAGAACCATGGTGTCACGATCGATCTAGTCATGCCTGTCTGCCAAAACTTATGTTTCTACAGGCTCTCGAAATTGGACCCTTACGCTTTTCTCCGATTAACAATCCAAAGTATCGCATACTTTGTGATGAACATCTATTTTGTCCCCTTTAAAAAGTAATCCCCTCCCGGCAAAACCCCCTTATGCCAACGTTTTTTAGTCCCTTTCGGTATAGCCAAGCGCCTTCTTCGATTGAGCGAATACGGTGGTTGGGGAACGATATTGGTTGGATTTTTAAAAGTCACGAAAAATCAGTCCATTTTTTAAAAAAAAATCATAATTTTTTGGTACCAACCGAGACTTGCCACGTTTAAAGGCCCAAAACATCAAAATTGTATTAATTGATCCTTTCGATACGCCAATTTCATCAGCAATGTCTCTATAGTTAATTTGGCAAGCACTAATTCTTTTACTTTTGGATGTGAGCATCGTCCGTTGAGGTCGATGGTTGATCAGGGAGCTCTTCGTCTTCAACACTTTCGCAACCCTCTTTCAACAATTTATACCAATCAAATGTTGTTGATTTTGGTAGAGCTCGGTACCCATAAGCCTTCTTCAACATTTTTATTCCATTTATTCCATTCAGAAAAAAAAATTGATACAGGTTCTTCGATCCATTTTTTTGAATAGGTAAAAATCGAAGACGATCCAAAACACGTGCAAGCAAAGCAGCTGTCAACAATTAAGTGAACATTCAAAATGGCCGAGCTTGTCGGCATAAGTGAGAGACATGAGTACCAACATAACGCCACAAAAAAATCGAAATTCGAATATACGTAACCCGCGAAAATTCAAAATTCGCGATAATGTTTGAAAAAACCTCGTAGATCCCTCACAAATCATTCAATTTTCAAGTTTTAAATAAAAAAATGTTTTTGTAATGTATGTATTCACTCCAAATTGAATAATAACACTTTTGACTTTAATCCACTTATAGATTATACACTTGATTAAGATCGATCCACTTTTGCAAATAATTCCCATATATACACACATCCCACTTCCTGGTTGGTTTAAGAAAAATGGTTACATTTCATTAAATTAAGTTAATTTGCAATCTTAAAATTCCAGAACGCAGCAATATAGTTCAAAACGTATATTCATGATCTACACTTTTATGTTTTCCTTTATTTCTTGTTTTAGACAATTGGTTCACCAATCAAAAAATTGCTTTTAGGCATTTGCGATCAAGTCAATTGATAGGCACTATTGTCGATGTAAACAAAATTATCAACTATCGCGTTGAATACTGAACTTCATTCAATTTGTTTAACATTTGTTTTACAGCGATGAAAAGAGAGAGAAAGCGAGAGAAAGAGATGAAAGTATTTTTTAATGTTAGCATATTCAATTTTAAAACAATTGTTGATGCTACTAACGTCTGCTGCTGCTCACGTGGCCAATTACAGGAGAGCCGATTCTGCGCAAAAAAAAAATACAGAAAGAGAGTCAAAAGAGTTCCCAGTATTTATAAAAAATAGTATTATTTTCAAACTGTATTTGTGTTAGTGGTGTGAATAACGAGAGCGCGCCACAGTGCGTATGATTGATAAGCGAAATGTTCACAAGTAAAAGCGATTTATAGGCAGCAGTAAAAAAAACAAAAAAAAAAAAAAAAAAAAATTTTAAATGATAAAAACCCATATGCGAGTGAATGTGTGTGTACATCTGTGTGGGTGTATCTATATTTATGTTTGTGTTTGTATTTGTTTGAGCTGTAAATTATTGTTAGGCGTTGGTTCTGAGTCTGTTTTGTTGTCGAAACGTGTGTCCTTTCGACAGCGAGGTGAGCGTTAAAAGCGTGTCAAACATCTGTGTTATTGTAACATAAATACACTCACATACACACACACACATACACATATACTTAAACGCGAGGCCGCAAACAAAACTGCGGCTGACAGCTGTGACCTTGAAGACTGCAAAAGAAGAGAGCGGCAGCATGCGCGCGACGTATTCGTTTGTGCATCTGTGTGTGTTTATGTGTATGCGAGAGTTTTATGTATCTTTATATGTTTTTGTGTGTGTGTGTTTGTGTGCGGCATGCAACAAACTCAAACAAAGTTTCAATTTCAAGCAAATTTATTTAATGAATCTTCATTAATGTCAACTTGGTTTTCATTTGAGCAGTTTAAGATGCGTCTTTGTTGAATTGTTGGTATCGTTTGCTACACTCATTTTTGTTTAAGAATTTTTTTATGCAATATTAACTAGAAAATTAAAAACAGATACTGAAGAGCTATTAGCAAAATTACAAATTTACAAGACCCATACACATACCTCCTATACAGCATGCAGTCGAGTGTTTTATTATGAATATTGGCACGTGTCTGTTTTTATGCTCGAATTAAATTCTTAACTGGAAACGTAGAATGTATTTCGCGACTCAAATAATTTCGCTTTCAAACTGGGTCATTTGGAAAATTTTCAAAACGAACGAATGAACTTTGTCAATGCGCCAATATTAATAAAAATGAAATTGACAGAAGCAATTTATGTAGAACAAAAAAAAATAAAACCATTGCGATTTAAATTCGTTTTAGAAACGCATTTCGAAAATTAAACCATTTGTAAAATAAAATGCGTCTGCAATTTGTTTTTTTATACATTGGACTAGTCTGTTTAGTCACAAAATTGTTAAATAACACTGGGCAATATGGTTGTTGTTTTTTTTATAACCGCCACACACGATCTCTATAGCGCTTTGTACAAGGTCGCGAAATTTAAAAGACAAAAAGGCGGAAGGGTGACGAGATGGTTCGACGAAACGAATCGATTAAGCCATGTCTGTCTGTCTGTTGCAAAGCGTTTTCTTGGAAAATTTTAAAGATATTGATCTGAAATTTGAATCTTAAACTTTTTTTCATCCTAGCCAGTTTGTATGTCAGACCAAGGTGCCACGCCCATTTTTAGATATAGCCCACATAATATTTTACCAGTTTTTTCGATTTATTAAGAAAAAAACGTTTACTTAGGTAGAACCGAAGCTTAAATACCCGTCACACGATTCTTTAAAGAGTTCATGTGTAATCATCATTGGTCACCAAAGTTTACACACAATATTATTTTCAAATTTTGAGCTAAAAATACAGATATGTATAACTTTAATTTTCTCGATATCTGAAAATGGGCGTTAAGTTTGTATGGAAGCCACGCCTTAAAAATGGGCGTGGCCCCATGACATTGGAAGACATAGGAAGTGTTCTTACACAATTTGGAGTGAATACATGAATAAATAATAACCACTTTCATACAAAAAATTAGAAAATGGGCGGAAAGCTTGTATGGGGACTATACCTAAAAATGGGCGTGGCACAACTAATTTGACATTGGATAACAAAAGAAGTGTTTTTAGTTATTTTCATACAAAAATGTGAAAATTTTCGGAAATTTTATTATTATTATTATTATTATTATTGGGGCTATACCTAAAAGTGGGCGTGGCATCTTGGGTTTGACACTGGATGACAAAAGAAATGTTTTTACTCAATTGGGAGAGAATACATTCATAAATAATTAGTTTTTTTCTATAAAAAATTTAAAAAAAACGGTAAGTTTGTATGGGAGCTATATCTAAAAATGGGCGTGGCACTCTCATTCTCGAACTTAACATATTCGTTGCCGAGAAAAGGTTAAGTTCCAGCTTTATATCTTCAACAAAAAAGATGCCTAGAAACATACAGACAGACAGACGGACAGGCCTAGATCGATTCGTCTCGTCGAGAATATATATAATTTATGGGGTCTACGACGTCTCCTTTCCAATGCGTTACAAACTTTCAGACAAAATGAATGTACCCTTCATACTATGTGTGGCGGGTATAACAAGAAAAAGTTAACTTCGGTTGGACCGAAGCTTATGTATATACCTGTTACATATCATTTGACATGGATTGATCTTCGTGTGCAGCATTTGTATTAAATTTTGTGTTAAAATAGTAAACAAATTAAAAATATTCTTAAAATTTTAGAAATTCGGGGCCTGATTTGAACCAATTTTAAACTGAAGATTTGGCATGGTATAAGAAGCATTTGTACCATATTTGAAGCCATTCGTTTTTTAAAAACTTTTTTTTCTTGTAAGAACTTGACAAAATGTTGTACTTTTCTATGGGGGCGTGACACATTGATTTTAATATAAAAAAGTACACAGGACTAAGCGAAAGATTAAGTTTTAAATTTCAGCTTAATATCTTTAAAACAGAGCGAATAAATCGAGCAGGAACAAAAAAGAAAGACGCCCGACCATAGAGACAGACAGACGGTCTTGTCGTTAACAATATTCGTCGTCTAGGGTAATCAGAAAATTTTATACTTTATAGGGTCTACGATGCCTCCTTTAATGCGTTACAAACTTTCCGACAAACTGAATATACCTGTTTACCCTAGTGTAACAGGGTAGTGGCATCCAATATCATTTTTTATTTTTGATTGTATTCATTCCAAATTACGTAAAATACTTCTAGTATCATTCAATATTAAAACCATGGTGCCACACCCAATTTTAGGCATTAGTTCCACACAAGCTTTTTTTTTGAACAGCTGTATTTTTACCTTAAAATTGGATACCAATATTGTGTCTAAACCTGAGTTGTATCAGATTATTGACCCCCCTCCCATTCCATTTCGAAGTTTTATCCAAACTACTGATGATAAGACATAAACTGTTTAAAAATCATGTGACGGGTACTTAAGCTTCGGTTCCCACCGAAGTTAACGATCTTCCTTGTTTTTTTTTTTTTTTGTTTTTTTTTTTTTTTTTGCTATAAGACTGGTTTTTGATATACGTAAGTGAGCTAAACACACAATAAAAGCAAAACATTTTTGTATGGGAAAAGTCAAAAATGGACTTCATGACTGAAAAAGATGTATGGTTTTGGTGGCCTTTAATTATACTTGCATTGTTGCCTTCCACATAAGGTCGTTTTGGGACTCATAGGTTGAATGGATTCAAAGTTCATACCGGACATAGATATATTTGTACTATTTTGTATATATACAGTGGTGTTCGAAATAAAAAGAACAACACTTTTTTATAATTTTTTCTTTTATTCCTTTAACAGCTTTTTATAAACTTAATTAATAATATTTTGCTTGTCCTTTTTTTTTTGCTGTTCTTGCAAGTTTGGTGGCTCAAGTCAAAAATCATCTGTTCGAAGAAATAAGAAGAAAGAGAAGAAACAATCATTTTTTAATGTTAAAAGACTACAAATGCACATATAGGCCCGCACATTTAGTAAGAAGTAGCTCCCTCATTTATTTTTTTTTGATGATTTCGATCCATCTGGATCGATCCATCAGCGTGCGGCATCTGGAGAGTGGAATATTTTCCCAAGTATTTTTTGCTGCTTGTCATAAATCTTCGAAGGTTTTGGCATAACAGCTCGTTCACCTTTTTTTCACATCTATCCAGAGGTGTCGTATCGGATTGAGGTCCAGTGATTATGCAGGAATCACTCCTTTCCTTTTTAGATGTGTGTTTCGGGTCATTCTCTTGTTGAAAATCCTACCGTAAGGTAACATAAAAATCCTTCAGAGTAAGGTAACATAACACTTTCCAATATGTTGCCGACATAGTAGTTGGCATCTATATTACCCATAATCTTCACCAGAGGACCCACACCATTCCATGAAAAACAGCCCCACAGAATCAGCCTAAAATCGCCGTGCTAAACGGTCTTACAAGTAAATTTAGAATTGAATTCCTGTCTGACCACAATATGTAGCGCCAAACGGTGTCAGGTTCATTTCTGAACTTTTTGAGTTGTTCTTATTATTTCGAACATCACTGTTTAGATATGGCTTAATTTGAGAACCGAGTTTTATGGTAATTTAACAAAGGATTCAAAAGTTTTGAGTGGTCAAACCAGAGCCCACATTGTCAAATATGATGATTAGCAGCGTTCATAAATTTTTGCAATTGTTGTTACTTTGGATTTTACCAAAAAATCATATTAGGATTGTGAGAATGTTGGTAACAGACAGAAGGAGGAATAGTAGACCTCAGAAAGTATATTTATATTTTTAAATAACCTCAAGAACTGAGTCGATTGAGCTATCTTCATCTTTTGGCATGTTTGTCGGCTTGTCCACCGTATGAAACCGATTATCCAGTACCCTTCGTAGTTACCCTATATCAACTTTTAATCAGCGAGAAAAAGACTAATATATTGTACTACTAATAATAATGCCAAGATAGAATAAATAAATAGGAACTTGGATTTGAGCTCAAGTTATTCTACACGAATCAAACAAATAATTTGCTTACTAAAAAAATAGGGGTCAACCCTTCATAACTGAAAATGAAAAAAAATTAGTCTAAAAGAAATCAAAACTCGCAATAATTGTTTCTCGTCAACGGGGATTTTTGAATTTTTCTTCAAATCAGGTGTTTGCTGTTGCGCTTTTCGCATATTGACACTCGATGCTTTAGCAGTTCGAGCGAGTGTTAATTAATTTTCGAACTATAAGATCCATATATTCTGGCCTGACCCACGCTCGAATTTACAAACTGCTTTCAGGCGTGCATTTACATGCAAATTGAGTGTAGTTACATGTGAAGCATGTTTATTTGTTTGTTTATTTTATTGTTTCGTTGTATGTTTACTTACACATTCAATGTCGTCTGACAGTTGTCAGACATGTAAGTAGCGTCTGCTCTGAATCTATGTACTCTCTCTGACAAGGATTCTTACCAAATATCCATATATCTGTCCTCTGTCGTACGAAGTTAAGCCGCTCACATCGATTGTCATTGAATTACAATTTAATTGGCAAGGGAAAATGCGCTACACAACGACTACGACGGTACCAGACGTCGTAGAGACAAACTCACACATGTATATAATGTTTGTTGTTGTTGTTGTAGTTGTTTGTACGTTTATCAGCATATCTGGTGCATTTCTGGTTTCATTTGACTTTACAACTGTCAAAGTGACAAGCATGTTGCATCCAGTCACCGCATTCCGTTCTGTAATATTGCAAAAAACATTGCAAATGTCAATTGTATCCTAGACGACGAATGAGTGTTTTAAAGCTTTCATGTTGCTTTGATGTACTTACTTGTGTTGTGTTTAATTCGAGAGATAAATAATATTAATGTACGAAATACGATTATGTCAAATCTAAAATGTGATTTTCATTCTTAAAGTGAAAGGTGCACGTTATTTAATAAATTAATAAATAAATAAACAAAAAAATTAAATTAATATTTAATCAAATAAATGTAATAATATTTTTTAAATAAATATAAAAGTTTACTGACCCGCAAAGCATTTCAAGGAGAGATGAGCACCTTCTCCGTTTTATACTCTACTAGCTTAAGTCTGACTGATTTCAACTAAAGTTGACTTGTACGGAGTCACGCGACAAAAATAGTTATAGGTGTCCTTCAGATCCATAATTAAAACTGTAAGTTCAACATTATGTATTATTAAACTATTATGAAAAAAATTGGGTGTGGTTATACGCCCGTTCGCCCACACCACCAATTTATATATTTAATGAAATTCGAGTATATCGTTTTTTTCTTTTTAATACTATGGAACAAAAAATTTATTAACGAAAACAAAAAACATAAAACAAAATTATAAAGAAAATATTTAAATACATTTAAAAGAAAAAAATTAGTTAGTCTTCAAATAATGTAAGGACAGATTCTTTTAATATTTTTTTTTATAAGGTAATCTGTTTGTGGTATTTTAAGCCTCTGCTGCTTTCTCAGAGAGCTCTTCAATCCACACTAATGCTCTGTTTATAACTTCAGGACCGTGTATTAATAATTTATGCACCGAAAATAGCATGTAGTACCATGGTTAAGTTTCCACGGTAGCGCTACCGCCAAACTTTGGTCTGTCTGCCTGAAGTCCCATTTTCCTTCAAAACTCACTTTGAAGCTTTCGTTTTCGTACCATTTGAAATCTTTGGATTCTGACTTGGGAAGACCGCGATTTTTAGCCTCATTCAACTTTTCAGGTTTTTTCAATACTTTGAAGCTCTCCACTCCGAATGCCTCTTTAGAGCATTATTCTTTGTACGCTTGCAGTTTTACTGTCGGCACAAGCTAATAATTCCTCTTGGTCTGGAACATATCCTTTGTTTTCCAACTCCAGCTGTATTGACTCAACAAGTCGAGCTTTTTCAGCATTAGTGCCCTTTTGAGAGCACCACGCTTGGAAAAAAACATGTGCGGGATAGTACATTGAAAAGAAAGGCCTATACCAATTTAAAGAAACCAAGATTAACGTTAACTATTAAGAAAAATACAAATTTAACATTAAAAACACAAATAAACACAACAAAAAAACAAACACATAAAAGACCACTTACCACGAAAAACACAAAAAAACAGACACAAATAACTTTTGCACTCCGATCATCATATTGCTATGAAAGGGCGGCTAAGGGCAGCAAATTTAGGTTTTATTTGAATCTTAAAATATGTATATATGATCAAAAGAAATATGAACCTGGGAATCGGTGGGGAACACAACTAAAAGCTTAAAAAGAAGTTAGAAATAGGAAATGAAAAACACTCACAAAAGACCTTTTGGATATTTTAGATTTTTTGGATGACACTCAACGATTGGTTAGTTTAAATAAAACTTTATACCTGTACGAACGATATCAATTTTACTTCAAAGTTATTGGAGTTTACTTTAAATACGTTTTTTATGTTGGAAAATTGGGCTTACTCTCTGCAAAATCACAACGAACTGAATTTGCCAAGGACGTGGCTTAACTTTAAATCCTTTTTTTACATTGCGCGAATGGTCTCACTGCAAAAATACGTTGGATTCTAATAGCCAATTTTTTTTTATAAGATGAACGACCTTATTCAAATTATAAAATTTCGATTTTGGTTTTTTGATTTTTTGTCGTATGGAAAAAGCACTTAGTTTTGTTTGTTGTCTTTTAGACCGATCTGAAACACTAAGATGATTTGACTCTTAATTTATTCTTACGAATACAGAATAGGCCAATTTAGATTGCAGAGTAAACTATTTGATATTGCTGATATCTACCAATGTGAAGCAACATGCTTCTCCTTGCTCCCAAAAGTATGCAACTCAAACTTGATTTTCCTTTCATTAATGATCAGAAAATCAGTGCAAACAATATTTAAAACAAAAGTTTTTCAAAAAAATTTAGTGTTTATTTGTTTTTCTCTAAACAACGAAAAGTTATTGAAAAAAGAAAAAAAAAATGAAGGGAAGTATATTAATGTTGACGCGGCGCTTACCGCGGAATCTGCAAAAGCTGGCCATGCCCTTGGCTCGCAGTCAGGAAATTTGTCTCAATGCAGCCGCTCGCCAGTATTCAAGATCTGCTGCCATTGCTGCACAGCGTTTGTTACAAACAGAGCAGTCGTCTACGTCAACATCATCGGCGGCGTCAAATAGTTTACGGAATCTAAACGCCGGCAACTTGCAAAGTATTCACACGTCTAATCGCTCATGGCAGGATGCAGTCGGTGTAGTGCCTCCATTCGCGGACTCTATTGCTGATGGTGATGTAAAATTCACCTGCAAAGTTGGTGACCATTTCATGGTTGATGCCGTCGTTATGGAAATTGAGACAGATAAGACTGCAGTACCAGTGCCAGCACCAATAACTGGTTTTATTACGGAAATTCTAGTGGCTGATGGTGATACAGTAAAACCTAAACAGGAATTATTTAAAATGAAAGCTGGACCAGCACCTGCAGGTGGTACACCACCAGCACCGGCGGCACCTACGCCACCACCTCCACCAACACCAGCAGCACCAGCTGCACCGCCACCAGCAGCAGCAGCACGTCCGCCACCACCACAACTGCCGCCAGCAGCTATAAGACCACCAGCACCAACTGCACCACGTCCTGCTGCAGGACCAATTGCCGGTGCAAAAGATAAGGTGCTACCAGCAGACCCTAAGAGCAAAAACTTTTCCGATATTGAGATTGCATTAGCTGCACCTCGCTAATTTTATCATTAGTAATGGTGGTGCTTTCGGTTCCTTATTGGGTACACCAATTATTAATCCACCACAAAGTGCTATACTCGGTATGCACGATATCCTTGAGCAACCAATTGCTATTAAGGGACAAGTTGTTTTACGTCCCATGATGTACGTTGCACTGACCTATGATCACCGACTGATTGATGGCCGTGAGGCTGTTATGTTTTTGCCTAAAATCAAGGATGCTGTTGAGAATCCAGCTTCTATGTTAGCAGGTTTGTAAGCCTTAAATAGTTGATATTACAATGTATTCCACAGGAATGCTTTAATGAAATCAAGATTAATTTTAAGCAAGATAGAAGAATAACAAAAAACAAACAGCAGGATATCAAGAAAGCAAGTTTCAAGCAAGTTATGAACTAAGAGAGCGTAGAAGTTAATTTTACACAGAATTAAAAACCGGAAAACGTTACGAATTGGCATAAAATTTCTTTGAAATGTTAACATCAATTTCTCTCTTATCAGATGATAAAAAAATACATATATTTTGTTACACATGTTTGTATAGCGACCTGTGAATTGTTTATATTATGAATATTATCAGGATCGAGGTCTAATCAAAGAAACGTTTACATAAACTATTTTCAATGAGAAAAATAAGTAACAACAACAACATAAATGCAGAGAAAGAAAAATGGAAAAACAGCGAGGACAGCGCTGTTTCATTGTCATTATGTCTTCATAAACAACAACAAGAATATGTGCATTACATTGAGATATGGATATGATTTGTAAAATGTATAAGTCATGATTTGAACATCATGAGTTAGCTTTCCGGATCGGTTAGCTATAAATAAATAATATAAATTAAAGCAGTGAAGCGGGCTGATGAGTTGTCGTGGCGAACAATGAAACAGCGCTGTCCCCGCTGCTTTTCCATTTTTCAGCATTTATATTGTTGCTGTTACTTACTTTTTCTTCGCGTTTCCCCGTGCCCCTACTGCTGCGCCACCACAGTCGCATGTGAACCACGTGACACGAGGCATCGTGTGATCGTATTTTTGGTATAAGTTATATTTATTAGAGGAAGTCGTGAATTACCGAACGGAATTTTGAATTCACTCGATCTGCCGGGAATGCCACCACACATATTGAAGTTGAAGATAGGAGTGCCAATTATTCTGTTGCGGAGCATAAATCAACCGAATCTCTGCAACGGCACACGACTCGCAGTCAAGAAATTGATGAACAATGTAGTAGAAGCAACAATATTGACGGGGCCATTCAAAGGTGAAGATGTCCTCATTCCTCGAATTCACATAATTCCAACCGATACACCTTTTTCAATTTAAGAGATTGCAGTTTCCAATTCGATTGGCATTCGCAATAACAATGAACAAAGCTTAGGGCCAATCTTTGGAATTATTTGGCTTAGATTTAGGTGCAAATGGCTTTTCACACGGACAATTGTGTTGTACTGTCCATATAAACCACAATTGTAATTTACTTTGTAAACAGCAGTATCAAGACAATGTTTTGAATACTGCACCTTCTAGAGGTACAGCTACAGGTAAATGTGGCAATAACATCTACAGTGGAACTTCGTTTGCTGAAGCCAAATGTTTGTTTTAACGTGTTGTCAGCACCTCGTATATACGCATCTCAAGCACTTTGCCTGCCATAACCAACATATAAACCCATCTATATGAAGATAGTTCTTCCGGTGGCTTTTTCGGGTATTGAATTTTAGACCGATTGCTTCACTGAAACACAAAAAGAATTGACTCTTCATTAACTCTCACAAATATAGAATATGCCAATTTAGACTCCAGAGTAAACTGTTTGATTTAGCTGATATCTGCCAATGTGATGGTTACAAAAAGCAACATGCTTTTCCTTGTTCCCAAAAGTATGCAACATTAAGTGAAACAACAAGAAAATGCTATAAAATTAAAAATACAATCGGTTGTTTTGGAACTTATTTCAGTTTTATTTAGTTCAAAGTAAAATCGACAAAGGGCAACAGTATTCTTGATATGTCATCATCATCATCATTTTCGTATATGAACTTTCGGACAAGTTTTCGCATTCCATCTTTTTGAAAGATATATTACAATACATCTAAATAAATTCATTCAATTTGGCATCTTTTTGCACTTCGTTTTGACATTTATTTTTTTTTTTTTTTTGAACAAGCGAAAATAAGACAGATGATGTAAATAGCAAAAATGTTTCTGTTTATTAAATTTTAAAGATTTTTATAAGTTTTTGCTCTTGGATACTATCCAAAATTTAATTATTTAGTCATAATTGTAGTTATTATTATATCAACAAAATATAAAACTGAAAAGTTTGATTACGAGGTTTTTATCTACAACTTGTTAGACATTTCTTAACTTTTTAGAGTACCAAAAGCTGTTGTACTCACTAAAACTCAATAATAAAAAAAATTGTAATGTTTGGCCTTGACCTTCTTGACACCTGCTGAACTGCCATTTGGTTTTGGCAATATCGTAGACAGACTCGAATGTTTGTGAGTCAATGGCCGTGCTCGCATAAATTCCAAGAAATTTCAATTTATTCTCAAAGCCGAAGCATTAAAATATTTTTGTAGCTCAAGAAAATTTTTTTTTTTTTGCAATCAAAAGAAAAAATGTTTCTTTAAAATTAAATTACATTGGCGTTAAATTTGATTTAAAACTTTTTTTTTAAACTAAATAAATGAAACTTAATTCGTTTGAAAGTTTGGAAACTTCTCTTAAATTTTAAAAAAACAAATCCGAACCCTGGAATATTTTTTTGTGAGCTCTAATTTTAGTTTATTTCTTTTTATACCCTTTACCCAAAGGGTAAAAGGGTATATTAAGTTTGTGCGATCTTGATCAGCATTGGAAGGGGAGTCGAACTTGCTATGTCTGTCTGTCCGTCCGTCTGTCCGTCTGTCATGCTGTCTGCCATATGAAAACGATTATTTCGGATACTATAAGAGGTAGAGCTCTCAAAATTGAAACTTAGACTCTCCTAGGCCGTCAAGTGTGCACTTACAAAAGATTTTTCTCTAGACCCATTTTAAGGAGTACCCCCCATACAAATCTACCCCAAAATTTTGGGGTTTTGCATAAAAACGTCATTGTTTTTTATTCTAGGTAGTTCAAATTTAGTATAAATTATGTCTATGATAGTCCCAATAAAATATCCCAACATGGATAGGACCAACCAAATTGTAGTTATAGCCCCCATACAAATTTACCCCCAAAATTTTGGGTTCTTATATAAAAACTTCATTGTTTTTTATTCTAGAAAATTTAAATTTAGTATAAATTATTTCTATGATAGTCCCAATAAAATAGACCAATATGGGTAGGCCCAACAAAATTTTGGGTATAACCCCATTCAAAGATATACCCGATTTTTTAGGTTTTTCTATTAAAATCCAATTCAATGAGGTATGGTAGTCAAATAAAACTTAACTTAAGGTACATATACATTGGGTACAGGGTATCTTGCGGTCGAGCATACTCGACTTCAGCGTTCTTTCTTGTTTTTTTTTTTTTTGTGTTTTTAACTGGGTATTATTCATTAAATGAAAGCTACTTTAAGCGGCGAATAACAAGGTAAAAGTTTTGTCACGATAGCCCGTTCATATTCCAAGTGTTAATGAACCTTGGCACCACTAAATAACCAACTCGGTGTCAGGTGTCGAGGCCCCTCAGCTGGAAAACATCAGAAACTAATGGATGAATAAAACAGCTAGGGAAAAATATAAGAAACATTGTAATGAAAAAACAAGGAAAAACGTTTTCTTTGGTGGAACCGAAGCTCATATGCCCGCCATATGAACCTTGGAATAGTTTATTTATTACCATCAGTGGCTTAGGTAAAATTTATTTTTATCTAAAATGGGCGGTAATTTTGCATAGGGGCGGAACATAAAAATAGGCGTGGCACCTTGGTCTTGACATTTTAAGACATTTGAAGTAATTTGTCACAATTTGGAGTGAATAAATTGATATATAATGCCTAAATTCGAAAATGAGCAGTAATTTTGTATAGGAGCTATACCTAAAAATGGGCGTGGCACCTTGGATGACATAAGAAATGATTCTACTAGATTAAGAATGAATATATTCTTATTTAAAGCCTTTTTCATACAAAAATTCGAAAATGGGCGGTAAGTTTGTATGGTGGCTACACCTAAAAATGGGCGTGGCACTTTCATTTTCGAGCTTTACTTATTCGTTGCTTAAATTTCAGCTTATTATCTCAATATCTTGAACAAAAAGATGCATAGAACTATACTGACGGACAGACAGACGGGCGGACATGGCTAGATCGATTCGTCTCTTCGAGCTGATCGAAAGTATATATAGTATACTTTTTGGGGTCTAGCACGTCTCCTTCATTGCATTACAAACTTTCAGACAAACTGAATACACCCTTCACACTATGTTGGCGAATATAAAAAAGGAGTATATTATTGTGCTAACAGCTGAAGTAACTCTATAGTCGATCCAACGAATTATTTTTAAGAATAACTTTCTTTCATCTCATAAATTTTACACTTTAAGATTAACGTATATATTTGTAGCTATTTTGGGAGATATTATTTGCATAATCTTTTTAAATATTGGTATGATTTACATACTTACTATTCTTAATATTAAAATCATTTCACTTGAATTAATATGAAATTTACGAAACACACTTTTCAGCGAATTAATTCCACTCGAAAGCACGATTCACTTTCAAATACAGAACAACTAAATAAGAAAAGTCAACTGCAGAGAAAAAAATGTGTGACAGCAGGGAAGCAGCATAGAATTGTAGTCAGAAATATTTTAGCCGCTAAACAATTTTCGCTCAACTAACTTTAGATTGTGTTGAATTCTGTGTGCTGTGCACAATGAAAATACAGTTGACGTTTAGAGCGGTTTTATTTTAGTTGAATTGAGATAAATTTCAGTTAAACTTTTACATTTAGTTTAGTTTCAACTGCAATACATATGTATGTATCTATAACAAAAGGCGAGATACTCCCTACGGAACGCAACCCTTTGGGCGCAGGGCAGAGCAGAGCTGATGAAAACAAAAAATAAAATACATTTTGTTTTTTTAAAGTTTATTGATTTTATCATATTTAATAAATTAGAATTTTTTTTAAAAAAGAACCCCAGCAAAGAAAACAGAAACAACATGGTGCCTGGCGGGCCAGATTTACAGACAACCACAAACAAAAAAAAAATATTAAAAAATCGGTTCAACCCAAAACTAAAAAAAGAATTCCTCTTTTTTCTCATTTTTTCTAAACCACCCACCCCCCCCAACCCCCCCACGTAAGTATATTTTAAGACAAGAAGAGTATTTGTTGTTTGTTTTGCGACCTCCTTTTTTTTTTTTAAATCGAGAAACTAGTATAAACTGTCGGCATGCGGGTGAATTGTTCGATGGGAGTCCGCCGGTGGCCGGGGGGTTGTCTCCAATGGAGGCGTCCTTCTATGCGTGTTTTTTGAATTAGTTTTCAAATAAAATATAAATCAGCATCTCGGTGCTGAGTGTGTGTATATGTGTGGTGCATCTACAAGTGGCTGCTAGGTGCATAATAAAGCCTAGAAATGGAACAATGAAACAAACCAATTAGTTTGGTGTACTATGCGTGGTGCCACATACCATGTTAAGTTGCCCCATGTGTGCCTGACCCTGCGTCTGCGCCTGCGGTGTGCGTCCATATTGTTTGTAACCCAAATACAGTCAAAGTTATTTGGATGCATGAATTAGTGCATTTAAAAGTATATGTTGGTTGCAAACACAATGAAAAAATTCACATGGAAAATTTGCAACCAATCGCACTAATTCAGCTGTGTATAAGTCAGCTGTTCGATCGCTGGACTAGTCCAGATAAAGTGTTGCCAGATCACTTACTCAAATTAGGCGGATGCTGCACGTTGGAACTTGGCATACAAAGCTATCAAACATGTATGACAAATATCGTCAAACAAGAAATTTGTGCTTTCACTTAGTTCTTTCGTGAATGCGTTCGGTCCGTGTTCGTTCTCGGTTCCCGATCGCTTTCGTTTCGTGAACATATATTCGTAAGGCGGTGTAGAGGGGAGGACGGGGCTGAAAAGGTCCCATGTGTCTAATAATCCTCTACATGAAGACGAGTTTGCACCGTCTAAAGTGCAACCCCTCGCAGAGACGAAAGCAAGAGAGCAAAATAAATAGCAGTTTATGTCCAGATGAACTCTTTACCCTCTAGACATTTCTCCAAACTTTTTAAATCCAGTAGCGTCTGTACCCATAATGGGCGGCTTACTGGTCTGCGTCTGTACCGAAACGGTCGGCAGTACACAAAACCTGGCGGAAGGTATAAAACGCTGCGGGTATGGCCCCAAAGGGAAAAACCAATAATGAGTAGTAGTGAAGGAGTTTTATTTACGGTGCAGGGAGTCGGATCCCCAGTACCGGCGGCCGTGGGGGGTGGGCAAGCGGGCCCCCAGCCGTCGTTATCCAGCGACCGCAATGCTATGGTGGTGGCAAACTTGGCCACTGTAGCAGATAACACTACAAGCAAACGCACTAATGGCTTCGATGGTTTTGCGAAGAGTACCAGGACACCGAGATCACCTACGGAGAAGCAATTTATGTGGCCACATACAAGATCGCAATCGGCGTCTCCCTTTCTGGCACAAGAGGCGACGAAGCGACATTCCTGATGGATTAGAGGCAAAAATGAAGGGTCTTGGAGAAACCATAGAGCAACTTATGGAATACTATAAGGACCGTAATAATGTGCACCACGAAATCAAACGCTTGGGTCGTCTGATCAAAACAAGATTTATGGACATGGAAAAAGAAGTCTACAAACAACAGGAATGCCTAAAAAACAAAATCCAAGTACTTCAACTAAATGCAGTGAAGCCAACGCAGCCTATAAGTGATGCAGCAACTCCAAAGGGCGTCAATACCCCAAGCTCTGCTCTCAAAAGAGTAAGGGACTCAGGGTCTCCCCTAAACAAAGTGAGCAATGATTCGCAACAAAAAAGGCAACGAGGTACGAGGCAAACCACAAGTGTGAACCAATTAAACGGAGAAAGCACAAAGCAAAAAACTGAGGATCAAGCTAATCTAGAAGTGAGCCAAAACAAGTGGACGGCAGTTAGAAAAAAAAATTCAAAAATGAAAATAAAACCAGCACGACCGGATGCCATCCTAGTGAAGCCTACGGGGACAACACATATGCGGACATCCTGAAGAGGGTAAAAGCGATCCAAACCTGAAAGAACTGAGTGCAAATGTTACCAATATCAGGAAAACGCCAAAGGAGATATGCTCATCCAACTGCAAAAGGCTTCGGACCCAAACACGCAAAAGCTGCAGGAGTCCATTGCCAAATCAATTGGGAGCCACGCAAAAGTCGACCCACTAACTCATGAGGTGGCAATAGAGGTAAAAGACATCGACGAAGTAACCAGTGCTGAAGAAGTTCATCAGGCAGTAACGCAACTAGATGAATCGCTTATTTCTATTAAACCAGAAGCAATCAAAAGCATTAGAAGAGCATACGGGGATACACAGATCGCCACACTATGCATACCAGCAAATCAAGCCAAGATATTGCTCGATATTGGGAAAATACGCATTGGGTGGGTGATTTGCCGCATACGCGAAAAACTCTCACCGAAACGTTGCATTAAGTGCATGAAATTTGGCCACACAGCCAGATACTGCCAGAGCCAAAACGACTTCTCTAGTCATTGCTTCAAATGTGGACAAAAGGGGCATGTTGCTAAAGTCTGCAAGGCCGAACCAAACTGCATTCTCTGTGGCCTAGATAAAAAGAAAACAAGCATGCAACTGGTTGCAGCGCATGTCCGCACTACAAGGCGGCTATGAAAGAGCTGATTAACAGGAGCAGAAAATGAAGATCATTCAACTCAATCTAAATCACTGTGAGGCTGCGCAAGACATCCTAGCACAAAACATTAAAGAAGAAAACATAGATCTGGCAATCCTTAGTGAACCCTACCGAGCTAAGGAACAAAATGTGTGGATAAGTGATGCATCGGGCAAGGCAAGTCTCTGGGCATGTGGTGCATACCCTCTCATGAAAAGACCAGCGGTGCAAACACCAGGATATACAAGAGCATGCGTAAACAACATTACTTTCTATAGCTGCTATATACCACCAAGTGTAGATATTCACAACTTCCAAGCCGTTCTAGATGGGCTTGTAACCGACGCAAGAGCCAATAGTCCTTTCGTGATAGCTGGGGACTTTAACGCTTGGGCAGTAGAATGGGGTTGTCAGCGAACGAATTCTAAGGGGGCTGCACTTCTCGAATCTTTTGCATCCCTAGACGCGCAAATGGCCAACATTGGCACGCAGAATACGTTCGAGCGCAATAACAGAGGGTCTGTCATAGACCTTACCTTTGTAAGCAGCTGCATAGCGGATAAGGTGGTCTGGAGAGTCAGTGACACATACACAAATAGTGATCATCTGGCCATAATGTTCGACATTATGTCAGCCCCCCAAAGGCAGTATAAGCAAGTCTATGGTTGGAAGGCACACCTGTTCGACGCTACAGCATTCAGGGAAAACATGGGAGACTTCTGCCTCGTTGGTACTGCTTCACATATGGCAACGGAATTTGCAAGACGTCTGACCGCGGCTTGTAACGCCTCAATGCCAAAAAAGAAAAGTTTTCAAGGTCACAGGCAAGTCTATTGGTGGACAGAGGAGATAAAAACGGCTCGAAGGGAGTGTCACCGAGCTCGGCGAACTTGCCAACGAAATAGAAACCCGAATAGTGAACTAGGTCTTCGGGATATCTTCAAAAAGAAACGACATGAGCTAAAGTTGTTAATTAAACAGAGCAAAAGAAAATGCTTCGACGCACTTCTGCGAGAAACTGATAAGGACCTTTGGGGATTGGCCTACAAAATCGTAACAAAAAAGCTTAAGTGTTTTACACAGCAAACGCCAACGGACTACAACTTCCTTAAAAAAGTAGTCGAAACTCTGTTCCCCCATCAAGCAGAGATGAGTCCAATGGTATTACCTGTCAATCCACACGACGTGCCCTTTGTCACGGAAGAGGAAGTACTAAGAGCTGTAAGTAAGGTCGGTGATAAAAAAGCTCCCGGTCCAGACAACGTGCCAAACATAGCATTCAAAGCAGCAGCTAGATTGCACCCGGACGAACTGGCTAAATTGTACACTTGCTGTCTAAGAGAAGGGGTCTTTCCTCCCCAATGGAAGATGCAGAAACTGGTCCTAATACCTAAAGCTGGAAAGGATGCAGACAATCCATCCTCGTATCGTCCAATTTGCCTGCTTGACACAGTTGGTAAAGTATTCGAGCGCATTATACATGATCGACTAGAGTGCTCCATACAGCAGGCCGGCGATCTCTCAAGCAATCAATTCGGATTCCGAAAGAAAAGGAGCACAGTAGACGCGCTGGAGCTAGTGGTCAACACAGCAAGAAAGGCAACCGAAGGAAAACGATGGAAAGGTGGATCAAAAAAGTACTGTTTAATTATCACATTAGACATCAAAAACGCTTTTAATACTGCCAATTGGTCGGAAATTATCAAAGCACTAGTCGCGTTCAACGTATCCAATTACTTGCTTCGCATACTTCAGAGCTACTTTTCGAGAGAAAACTCCTCTATGATACAGGAGAGGGGCTAAAATCGTACGGGGTTACGGCCGGAGTCCCTCAGGGATCTGTTCTCGGCCCACTACTATGGAACACGATGTATGACAAGATACTCCGTCTGGACATGCCCAGAGAGGTAGAGGTGATTGGCTTTGCAGATGATGTTGCTATATGTGTTACAGGAAAGTATACTGAGGAAGTTACTTTTACAGCGAACCGAGCGATTGAGCTCATAAGAAACTGGCTTAAATCAGTCGGCCTATCACTAGCGGAGCACAAAACCGAGTGCGTACTAGTAAGCAGCAGAAAAGTGGTTGAGAAGGTTCAATTGACCGTGGGGGGAGCACATCATTGAGTCAAAATCTGAAATATTGCAGCTAGGCTTCGTAATAGACCACAGGCTTACACATAAGCCACACCTAGACTATGTCAACAAAAAAGCATCTAGAACCGTTGCAACTCTATCTCGTTTAATGGTGAACGTAGGAGGTCCAAGCCAGTCACGAAGAAAACTCCTCGCTAACGTGGCCACATCAATATTAATGTATGCGGCCTCTATTTGGGCAGAGGCATGCAACACAAAAAGCTACATAAAAGCTATTAAATCGACATACAGGCTATGCGCAATTAGAGTCTGTAGTGCATTTCGAACTATATCAGATGAAGCGGTACTAATCATAAGTGGAATGACACCTATTGAACTACTAGCAGAAGAAGCCAGGCTTAAACGTACAATGAGGCGTGAATCAAACACACCAACTATTAGAGTCCCACAAACAATGATCGAAAAGTGGCAGAATCGTTGGGAGGAGTCCTCTAAGGGTCGGTGGACCTACAAATTGATTCCGAACTTGGAACCCTGGCTTACAAGAAAACATGGTGAGACAAACTTCCACCTCACACAGTTTCTCAGTGGCCATGGGTGCTTTCGTGCCTATCTGCATAGATTCGGGCATGCGCAAGATCCGTGGTGTACACGATGTGGCGGCGAAGTGATTGAGGATGTCGAGCACGTCATTTTCTACTGTCCCACCTTCCACGCAGATAGAATAGAGCTCAACGTGCAGATTGGTACCACGGCAACACCAGAGAACATTGTAAATCAAATGCTGGAAAGCAGCGAGAAATGGGAAGCAGTAACAGGCATAATAACGAAGGTTATGAAAATGATGCGCGCACTCGAAAGAGAACAACATATAATATGAACATGACGTAATAGTCATTCGCCAGCCTTTCAAGTAATACTGAACAGGTAGTTCCGAAGGGCATTGGCACCAGCTGGGTGCTATCACCATCCTATCCATCTTATAAACTTAAGCGTATATTTAAAAAAAAAACTAATTCTAATACCATCTTATCACAAAATATTCTGTAAACTTAAACTTATTATTATATATTTATTAATATATCTACTGTTATATACTAAATAAAGGGGAAAAAAAAAAAAAAAAAAAAAAAAAACACACACACATACAAACATGATGAGGATAACTATGTTACTATAGCACCCTTGTACAACTATTTGAAGTGAAACTGATGCTAATATGAATTTTCACTCGCCCACTCAGTTTTGGACAAATAGACGACGACAAACTTAAAAAAGCTTCGAGGATTATAAATCCAGGCAGAAATTTTCTTGACAACACATTAGCAACGTTTTGCGTTAACCTTTTTATGCAAATGCTGTTTGGTTATTTAAGTAAATGGACCATTTGTGGTTAAGTGGACAAACAACATTTTTGCGGTGCAAAGCAAAAACGAAAATGAACGAACAAACGAACGAATGTACGAGGGGCTGAGGAGACATTCGAAGAGGTTTAATGTTTAGGTAAATATTTACATGTATGTGTGTACGAGTACGTTTGTATTGGTTTCCCAAATTCTACAAACGCTCCGCTCCAATTAGTTCGTAGCAATGTTGAGCAACGGCATAAAACGATTTCATATGACATTAAATTCTGTCTATCTCGCTTACTCCTCTTCTATTTTTCTCTCATTTTGTGGCATTTGATATTTCTAATCAGTTCGTTTGTTTAGGTTTAAGCAAATTTAATGCATCGAAATTTGAACTTAGAGTTTGTTAAAATATGTATATTGTATTGTTCTATACCAGATGTATGGTTTATATATATTAAAAATTGTTTCTTTGCTTTTAGTTTGGAATGTGTTGTATTTCAAAATTCAATTTATAGTCCAGCAAGATGTATGCGCACTATTTGCAAGAGGGCAATTCGATAAGTTCTTTTAAGGAGAGAAAACGTTGAATATACTCTTTGAAACCCTCTTTGAAAACACTTTTAGAAGCGATCCATTGTTTGTACCCATTGGATTATTCCACTTGCTTATTGAAAAGAAATTATGTAATAGTTATTATATACATATATTATATATGGCCATTACAGCTTATTACAAGCCTGGGCTTAACTTAGGGTTTTAACCCAGCTGGTATGGTCCAATGCTACTAGATACCAATTTCGAATTCCAATCTTGCGGATGTCTTCCGAAATCTGATCCTTCCAACGAGGCGGCGGTCATCCTCTCTGTCATGCCCATCTGATTTTGTTCACGTGACCAGCTCAGTGCAATCGTTTGTACTTAGTGCGCCTGACTATATAGATACCACCATATCTAGTCCAGCTCGTGATTTATGCGAATGTGGCACACTTTGTCCACCCTGACAGGTCCAGAGATTTTACAAAGATATCCAAATATTCCCATCGCTGATTTGTTCGCCTCAGACATTACCCATGTTTCCGCGCAATACATCACGACTGGGACAATCAGCGTCTTGTAGAGTTTGATTTTCGTTGTTCTGGATAAGACTCTACTTCGCATTTGCTTACCGAAACCAAAGTACCATCGGTTAGCCGGAGTAATTCTTCGCCTGATTTCTGAGCTGGTGTTATTGTTCTTGTTTGTCTTTGATCCCAAGAAGACAAAGTTTTCTATTACTTCGAAGGTGATATTCTCCATAGTCACACTATCTCTAAGTCGTGTTGATGATCTGCGTGTACTTCGTCTTACTTTCGTTCACCGTTAGTCCCATTGAGTGGGAATACTCTTCAATATCTTTAAAAGGCCTACTGACTTTACGTGGTTTTTTGGCGATTATGTCGATGTAATCGGCATACGCGAGCAACAAGAACTTTGATCTTCTTTTCGTGTCGAAAGCTGCCTTCAAGTCGACAAATAGGAGAAGTGAGACTTATACCGCGAGAGTTTGCGCAGATTGAGGGATCTCCTTTCTTAGGGATTGAACAGAGCACACTTACGTTCCAAGCGCTGAGCATGCATTCCACCAGTCCATATTTGCATAAGAGTATATGCATACATCGAATCAACTCTTCGCCTTAAATAACTCTACGGGAATTTCGTCTGCGCCTGCCGCTTTGATATATTTAAGCCTTTGTATAGCTTTTGGAGACCTCGTCATAGTCTGGTGCCTCCACATGAACCCCATCATTGGTCGGATCCAGATATTCATCTTCTCCGCAGTCGGCTTTACTCACGTCCTTGCTTCCAAGCAGGGTACAGAAGTGGTTCCTCCATAACATAAGTGACTCCTAACATCTGTCACCAAGTTCCCATGTGCATCTTTACAGAAAGAAACTTCAGGCTAATAATCTTCGGTCAAACGCTTGATTATTTGATAGAATTTTCGAGCCTCACTTCTGTCGCATATCATATCAACTTCCTCCAGCTCACCCTATTCTAGGTCTTTCTTTTGCGCTTGAAAAAGCGTTTTTCCACTCTCCGTTTTTTCTCAATATCGCTCAACAGTAGCTCTTGTTGCTCCCGCTTGCAGCTATCAAGTGGCTTACAAATCATAGAAAAGAAGTTAAGTTACTTTGAACACATTTTACGTTAACCCAAAGCACTAGAGACCGACAAGTGTTTTAAATTTTTTATTTTTAAATAGTCTTAAAACGCATTTGAAACATAACACTAGGCGGACTATCTGCCCTAGCAAAATTTTTAAATGCCAATTTAAGTAAAGTGCTCTCTTCACATACAAAAAATCAGCGATAGAGAAATAGAAGAGTTTACCAGTCTCATGTCCTCATGCGGCCTTAGGTAGATTGGTAGTTTTGCATACATACCAAAAAATGGGGTTTCCGATATTCATTTAAAACAAAAAATATTCAATTTATCGATGTAAGATAAAGTTTTGGCTGCTATCACCATACTACCAGCTCTTAAGGGGTTATATACAGTGAGGAGGTCGAAAAAAGGCATTTTTCAAGAATTTTTCTAAGCAATCTATTTGGTTTATTGATTTGAAACTTGGCAGGTATATTATGACAACCTTAAACTATATTTACATATTTTTTATTGCCAAAAATAATTATCGGGAACGATGATATTGCCAATTTTGCAGAGGTCCGCAAAAAAAGGCCTCTTGCGGTGAGGACGATATCTCTGGACTGGATCATCTAAAATGCAAAAAACCAAATAGATTTCATTAATATAATAAATAATCTAGTGATTAATCGAAGGAATTAGCAAAAAAAAAAAATTTATTGACAAAATGGCAGAAGGTTCGATTTTTGACCAAAATTCGAAATTTGCATCGGATGGGGAACTCCTTCAATTAATTACTAATAAATATAGTTAATACTCAGATATATATTATATAAGGATATGTATATATATGTATATATATTAAGAAAATGCAAAAAAAAAATCGATTTTTTGAAAATCCTAACTGTATATAACCCCTTAAGGTCTTATTTAGCAAATAGAAAATATTATTTCAGATGTGGTGAATATATGTCTGATCTAAGGGCTAAGCCGGATTTCCATAAAGTTGGGTTGTAGGACCTCTTCTCGACATGTTCACATCGGATTTTCCAATAATTTCTGACGAATCGCTGACTGCTGACGACACAGTGTCAAGTTAACCCTCTGATGCTTCAAGTGTGCTACAACAACAATTCGATGAATTTGCTTCGTGGCTCCGTAGATGGAACATAGAAGTTAATGCTGATAAATCTAACAAAGAAAAGGTCAGTGAATCATGCAAACATAACAATTCCATCTTGCGAATATGCCAAATATCTTTGATTATCTCTTGACAGAAGACAGAAGAGAAAACAGTTGATTTTGAGACAAATGGGTCGTCACTCAAAACTTGAGTTGCGTAACAATTTTTTACTTTACAATCTAACTTTGAAACCGGTCTGGACCAATGGCAAGACAACCATTCACGATATTTTGCAAATTCCCTGAGTTAAGATTAATTTCGCGCTGTTTACAGAAGCAGTCTGATCATGAAAACTACTTAGCGATATTTTCAACTTTAAATACACCAAAAAGTTAGTTATAGTTATTGGACTAACATTACAACAAAGGTCTTGCCGAAGCTCTTTGTTGGACAATAGTTTTACAGTTCATCGACTTAAACGACGACACCTTCCCGATCTTCCTTTTAGAGATTAGTGTGGCCTTCCATCTTTTTGATTCTAAACTATATTTAATTTAAGTGAATGTTTTGTCGAAAAAAATTTAATAATTGTCCTATTGCGACAGATTTTAAATGAAAAATAAATATATTTTAGTAAACAAAATTTCGAAGAAGACATTGCACAGATTCAAATCTATAAAATCCATAAATTTCTAACCTATGTCACACATTCTTCAAACTTACTCAACTTTATTTGTACTACCTTTAAACTACTTAAAGAAATGGTTAACGATTTGGGTCAAAAGAAAAAGTCACTAATGCATCAAATGGCTATTCTTGGTTACAATAACTTGTAACGAAAAATAGGATACCGTTTTATTAAGGCCGAAAAAATTTCTTATGTTGCAGAAGACACTTATTTATCATATAGACCTCGTTTATTTCATTTTATACTCTTTTAGAATGCTTTAAATTAAAGTTAATAAAATTTAAGTTGAAGTCTACTAAATTCTGTTTAAAAATTAAAGTTTCCATGGTTACATATTATTTTATTACTGTCTTTTGATTTTAATTTAGTACGAAATTTTCTGGCAAACTGATGCAAAGAATTATGCGTCCAGCTTTTTGGCTGACCGACAATTTATTACAATTATATGTCAAAACCCGTTCGAAACCGCAGGCATGGCTATAAATTAAAATCTGCAGTGAAAATGATAAAAGTGCCAGAAAAATTGTATTTTTGCATAGAAACCACCGACTACAACGTACAAGTCGAGTTGCGTTGCGTTGCGTTGGCTCCAATGAAGTTTTGCTAAGTTCACATAGAAGAGGGTGCGGTTGGGCTGAGACAATTGTCGAGCCCAAAGTCAAAATTACTTATTTTCTGTTACTGTCTCTTTCCCTCACTCTTTCTCTCTCTATCTTGGTATGCGAACTTATATTTGCATGACGTAAAATTTATACGTTCTAAAATTTTTTTTTTTTTTTTTTTGGGTCAAATGAAGTGGGTCAGTTGCTCCCATCGAAATAGCTCGAAACCCAATCGCATTGCATTGAATAAAAGTCAGCATAAACTTTTGCCAGTTTTCAAGCAAAAGTACGCAAAAAAAGAGAAAAGAAAATGTTCAAACGGAAAAACATTTTCAAGCGGAAATGAAAATTTCACTTTAGATTTCACGAACTTGTATGCAAAACGTCACTTTCAAGCATTCGTTATTTTGTTATTTCTTTAAAATTAAATTCTAACTTAAACTAAAAAGCTGCAATTAAATTGTTCTATTGACGGATTTCTTATTAGCAGCAGAACAAATAGCAATTCAAATAATCAGATCAGATTTATATAGCAGCCACATTAACTCTAATCCACTTTGTCAATAAGGATTAAGATACGAATATGAACATAAGTGTTCCTATATGTACATATTCGCTCATACGTAAAACAGAAAACCCAGCATTAACGTATTTATTTATGTACAAACACTCTTAAAGATACATAAACGACAATGACCCTCAGTGTTATATATCAACCGCATCTTTTATACAAATACACTGCACAAAATTTTAGTTGAAAAACAAAACATTGTGAATATTATTTGGCCGCTATTAGTTGGCACAATAGACCTAGATGAGATACGAGGTTACATTAAAGAAAAAAATTTTTCGAAAAGTTTGAGTACATTTCTTTTAAAGACAGCAACTTCGTAGCTCGTCTAGCTTTTGGAAAGTTATAATATTCGAAGATACAACATGTCTTAATATTCCTATTTGAAATAAATAGTTTAACTCCCTCATAACTCTAAAATACGTTGAGATGGAAAGTTGCATTTTTCACAAAAATTAAGCTAGCATACTGACGAGCAAAACTGTAACACGATTTCAATATACTCACTTCAACGGTCTGTATTTTCATTTCTACTTAATGCATGCTTAAGATCTTAGTCTTGTTTTTTGTAAGTGCAATATTTGGCTCTATATTCCAAACATTTTGAAGTCATTTAATAGGCTAGAAGAGAAATGGAATGGCAAAGAGTAAAAAGAGTCAAATGTTACAGTTATGCACTATGCAAAATGAATTTTTCAACAGCAAGACCCATACTTTTGATGACTTCTCCAAAATTCTGTGGCAGAACGCTTAGAAATTGCTCCTAACGCATTATTCCATCGTTCGATACCAAGGGTTCAATTTATTTTTATACCCTGTACCCAAAGGGTAAAAGGGTATATTAAGTTTGAACGGAATGTATGTAACAGACAGAAGGAGGCAAGATAGACCCTATAAAGTGAATATATTCTTGATCAGCATTGGAAGGGGGGAGTTGAACTAGCTATGTCTGTCTGTCCGTCCATCCGTCATGCTGTCTGCGTATGAAAACGATTATTTCGGACACTATAAGAGGTAGAGCTTTCAAAATTGAATCTTAGACTCTCCTAGGTCGTCAAGTTTGCACTTACAAACGGTTTTTCTCTAGACCTATTTTAAGGAGTAACCCCCATACAAATCTACCCCAAAATTTTGGGGTTTTGCATAAAAGCGTCATTGTTTTTTATTCTAGGAAGTTCAAATTTAGTAAAAATTATGTCTATGATAGTCCCAATAAAATATCCCAATATGGATAGGACCAACAAAATTTTAGGTATAGCCCCCATACAAATTTACCCCAAAATTTTTGGTTTTTACAAAAAAATATCATTTTTTTTTATTCTTGAAAATTTAAATTTAGTATAAATTATGTCTATGATAGTCCCAATGAAATAGACCAATATAAGTAGGGCCAAAATTTTAGTAATAAACCCAATCAAAGATATACCCGATATTTCAAGTTTTTTTATGAAAACCCAGTTCAATGATGTATGGTAGTCAAATAGAACCTAACTTAAGGTACATATAGATTGGGTACAGGGTATCTTGCAGTCGAGCATACTCGACTTCAGCGTTCTTTCTTGTTATTTTTGCATTTTTATAAATCAAACCTCAAGAACATTTTTTCAAAAGGAGAAAATTTTATTCGATATAATATATTATGGTGTCCCCACGATTCCAGAGGTTTAAGAGATAATCTAAGTTTGTAGGTTTCGTCGCTCTATCTCGCCAAGATCGGGAAACTCACACTCATTTTTGAGAGCGTCAATGTTTTTTTATTCAGGAAGTTCAAATTTAGTATAAATTATGTCTATGATAGTCCCATTAAGATATCCCAATATCGGTAGGACCAACAAAATTTTAGGTATAGCCCCCATACAAATTTACGCAAAAATATTGGGTTTCACATAAATTATTCCCGATTTTTTAAGTTTTTCTATGAAAATCCAATTCAATGAAGTATAAGGTACATATATAATATATTGGGTACAGGGTATCTTGCAATCGAGCATACTCGACATCAGCGTTCTTTCTTGTTTTTATTTTACGGTTAGTCGCTCACTTATAAAAAGTCACTAATAATAAGTTTAAATAATTGCAAAATAATTATTTTTTAATCGTTTTGGTATTGGACTAGAGATTCACAATCCAGTCACCAAGTTTAGTACGGCAAACCGTCAAGCACGGTGGTGGCTCTCTTTGACTCTCATTTGACTCTTCTTACTCTTTGCCATTCCATTTCTCTTCTAGCCTATCAAATGACTTCAAAATATTTGGAAAATAGAGCCAAATATTGCACTTACAAACTTAGAAATGAAAATACGTGTTACAGTTTTGCCCGTCAGTGTAGATTCATTTCTCTCATAGAGAAATGATAGTAATAAAATGTAAACGATCTAGGCATTTACTTTATTCGCAAAAACTATAGTTAAAAGATCAAGTTACTTTTTTCAAACCCAACTTCATATCACCTTTAAATTTCTGACCTACATGCTTTTTAAAAAGGACGAAGAGTTGTATCCTTTTGTATTACAAAATAAAGTGTTGTTTTTATATTTTAAGTTTATATAAGATTTGGTTTAAAGTTATTTCCCATCAAACTTTTACATTACAATGTCCTACATAAGCTGACGCGTCCGGACAGCTGCTGGGACTTGTTAGCCTGCATTGGGTCGTCACATCCACATTTATTGAAACTTTAAAATTCTCAAACATAAAATACGATAGAGCAAATTTTATATGAACTTTTCATATTGTTTGGCAGGATGCTCATATCGACTTGAATTTTTTCGAACCATTTTCATTCATCATTTTCATTTATCATACTCCAGGTAAGAAATCAAATGGAAAAACATTTACTAAGTTTAGACATAAAAATGTAGAACACAAGACTTGACGCGCAGTCGTCTAAAATGTTGAGCAATTTCATAAGACCTCCCGTCTTTAAGCTTCAAGTTCAAACCCTGGACGGAACCATTAACATTTCAAATATTTGATTCTCATTGAAACGCAAGTTTCTTGTCTATAATTCAACTATAAAAATATTAACCTTGGAACAACTAGGTTAAAACTAATTTTACAATTTTTTCGAAAATAACCATTCAATGATGGTCCCACATGAGTCGGTAGTGGTTGATCCACACAAGTTGGTCACTAATTGACCCAAACGGTGACTGACCCTCACAGTCTCGTAAATCTCTGGTCGCGGCTGATGCGGAGTTGACCCAGTGCTGATCAGCGATATTGTAATGTAAAAAATGGGATAGGAAATAACATTGAGACTGGCTAGCTTTTTGGACAGTGCTGACTACACTGGGCTAGTCAACAGATTAGTTATGAGTCGATCTAAAGTACAAATTTTATGCTCGAGTCATATCCGAAAGATCGAATAATCGAACAAAACGGTTAATTTCGGTCGGATAACCGAAAATACGGTATACACGATTTAAATGTTACTCGTTTATTCGAGTAAAAATATGATCTAATTCGAAGCGTTCGGTTATTCGACTCATCGGCTCGAGTGAGTCAAGACTCGATTATATCTGTTTTTCTAGTTAATCGAAGCAGGGTTCTAGTAAAAATATACAAACTATTTTTTTTTTTTTCAGTGTAAAACTAAATATACAAAAAATGATTTTCATTAAAAGCAGATTTACGAAAGCGACACATACAGAAGGAAAAATGCCAATATGAAACATCTTATTTAAAGCTAACGAACATATAGTACATTTCATTCATAATAAAACACACACACGCACACACAATACAAACACATTAAATACATATAGATACACTAAATCTACACACAAACAGACTGAGAGACAGACACAAACAAAAGGAAAGCAGTTGAAAATTATGACAAGGAAATTGTTGAAGAAAATCGAATAAGTAGCTGCGCTGCAGAAAAAGGAAGCTGACTCAGCATCGTCGTCAAGCGCAAGACACAAAAACCAAAAGTATTCTTTGCATGTGTCCTATATCGGAACGACTGACCGACCACAAGTTAGCAGATTTGTATGCGTTGTTTGGGCTTAGGGTCGTTGAGGGGCAAATCTGTTAAATGTGACGTGTCTGTCTATGTCGTTATGGCCTTAACTGGTCAATGTTGACACAGACGACAATGACTGTCAACAAAAGATAAGCCATTCATTTACTCGTTTGCGAATCTGTCCAATAATTTTTTCATTCATTCTTTCATTCTTTCATTCATTCGTTCGTTCTAATGTGGATTTGCTTCCGCTTTCCGCAAACTACCCCCGATTCATATAAAATACCATATTGTCGTATGTCGTATTTCTTGAATCAATCCTCAATTCATCTATGCCAGTTAACTGTTTTTGTAATTTAAGAAGTTTCCGAACTAAGCTAAAAAAATAATCTACCAAATTCGCATTTCATTGGCATTTAATTTCGTAGCGAAAACATTCCGTAACGAAAAAAACACATAAAATGCAGACATGTCAATAAGAAAAAGTACTTGTCAACTCCTTCGGCATCTTTTTTCTTTTTTTTTTTTCTACTCTGTATCACAAATTTTAAAGACAAAATGTTTCTTTTAATGGTGTTTTTGTAGTCAATCTGTTTTTGACTTTTGCTTTCATTATTCTTTGTCTTGTCTATAAATTTTTGGTTTATTTCTTTGCAGTAATTTAACAAAAATTATTAAGAAACATATGGGGAATGGCACCAGCATTCTTTTCCAGCGCCCACTTTTTCAATGCCAAAATAGCAAGTCTTTCTTTGATTTGTGTATTGCTTATAATGCAACTATATTTTCTGTTAATTGTCTTTAGTTTGTGGATAAAATTAAAGATTTTATCTAAACTTTCAACTCCATATTGGATAGACATAATATTTAAAAAGAATATTTAAAGAGATATGTTATGTTAGATCATCAGTGGCTTGGTCTTCGATTTGGAATGGGTGGGGATCAATGGTCTGACACAACTCAAGCTTATGCACAATATTGGTATCAAATTTTAAGCTATAAATAGAGATATAACAATAATTCACTTGAAAATATTAGAAGATGAGAGATAAGTTTGTATAGAGCTATACGTTATAATGGCCCGATCAGTGTCATATCGGTGGTGTGTACATAGGATGGTATTAGGGTGTGTTTTAACCCAATTTGAAGTGAATACATTCATAAATAATAAAATGGGCAGTAGGTTTGTATAGGGACTATACCTAAAAATTAGCGTGGTATGTTGGTTTTGATATTAGTCGAAATAAAAAGTGTTCACACCCAATCTGTAGTGAATAAATTCATAAAAACTCATATTTTCATACAAAAATTCGAAAATGTTCAGTAAATTTGCATTACCTAGGACTGATAAAAGCTTAAGTTTCGAGTTTCAGCTCAATATTTTTCAAACTGAGCGAACGAATCACCTCGCCACATTCAGACGGACAGACTGTTAGAGAGACAGACGGATATGGCTAGATCGACTCGTCTCATCGAGCTGATCAAGAATATATATATACATTTTATGGGGTCTACGACGTCTCCTTCAGTGCGTTACAAACTTTCCGACAAACCCGTAATACCCGTTTAAATTATGTGTAACGGGTATAAAAAATAAATTTTGTCAAAAAATGTATTTTGATTCCGCCAAAGGGTTCATGGCCAAATTTTCAGAAATCCATCACTCACATCAAAAATATTTTAAACCATCTTTTAAATGCGCCTAATATCAAGTCTCTAGTCCTCTCCGTTACTGAGTTATAAAAAAATGGGTTCAAAAAGAGATGGTTCATTCGATTTTAGGTCACTAAGTAGGTCTAAGGCTCGAATTTTGAAAAACACCGAAACACCCCAAAAATAAACTTTTTAGCGACCTTTTAAATAAGCCTAATTTTAAGTCTCTAATTATATTCATCGCAAAATTGAATCTGTTATCGGCCCAAATAAAAAAAAAAAGGTATAAATAATCCATTTTTGGTCTCCGACTGGACCCCTGGTCTAAATTTGGAAAATCGTTGAGTATGTCTAAAATATTTTTCAACTACCTTTCAAATGCGCTTAAGTCTCTAGGTCTTACCATCCCAGAGATATGGCTTTTCCGGTCAAAATTTTCCAAAATCCCTTCTCAGTATTCACTTTCATCATAATACAAACCTACAGTAAAAGTTTCAGCTTTCTATCTTTAGCCGTTTGGCCTGTAGGCCGATGGCCCGTAAATAGATGAATCAGTATGTCAGTCAGACAGCTGAAAGGGTTTTATATATATAAATGTTTGTATCTAAACCGGGCCATATGCTTGAAAAGGAGTTTTGCGGGGATTATTGGGTAATCGTTTTAAAATTCAAAATTGAAACTGGTCACTTTTTGTATAAGGCTGTCTGGAGGAAATTACAATCTTTTCGGCAAAAAACTGTGCCATAGAAAGATATGTTCAGATTAAGAAAGATATAGTAGCATCTAGAAGAACAAAAGATTCGCTACGTTTTTATATAGCCAACTGGAAATGTAGTACAAAAGTCCGATCTTAACAAATCGAAAACGGGTCTCGAGAGTCCTTAGCAACTAAATACTTAAGAAAGATTTAATTGGGTATTCCGATTTTCCAATTAGGAGGCCATCGAAAAAGCACACAAATTAAAATGGTACTTAAAAAACTAAAAAAAGTGGCCAAGTTCCAAAAAAAAGCATTTTAAAAATGTTTTGAATATTTTTTGGTCAAAACTATGATTTTCTTTTTTAATCTGATAGAAAATTAAACTGCACTATATTTTTTTTTTTGCCTATAATTTTTATTAAAATCGATTCAGCAGTCTCTGAAATATTGATTTTTTTTAAGATGGAGTAGCTTTCATAATTTGGAAAATACTTTTACGCTTGAAACTATCTCACCGTACACTTTTATTTTCTAAAGTTACAAAACAATCGGAGTCCCATTTGCAAATCACTTCTTTACTTAAGGTGAACATTTACATTAAATCGTTTACCTATATTAACGATTCTTTATTTATAATACAATGAGTATAATTTTGAATATTAAGGCCGGTTTTCTCAACTTGTGTATAAGCTATGAATGTGTATAAAGTTGGGGGTAAACTCAATAACGTTTTCTTATATTGCGTGTAGCTGCAAGCGTTGTTATAAAGTTAGAACCTAGTCCATGTACTATAAATATTATTTTATGGTATAAGGTTATAGTGTTGTAAAATACAATACAATTTTTAAAACATATAAAAGCATTGCAAGAAAATTTGTTAACCAAAACCAGCTGTTCTTGTTTTAAATGCAAATTGCAATTATATACATTTTGCTTATACCTTATGATATTTGATTTGTTTGCTATCGCCACGAGGTCAATATAGCATACAGTATAAATATATGCTACAAATTTTGTTTTCATTTTAGAACAGCTGATTTATTTTAAATTTCAATTAGAACAGCTGATTTGTTTTAAATTTAAATACTAACTGCCAACCTGTTAATGTTAGTGGTAACCATACGATTATTCTAATTACGCACAAGTTTATACACATGCATAACTTATGCTCAAGATGAGAAAACCGACCTAAGTTGTAATATAAACAGAAAATTAAAGTTTTTTTTATTTTGCTTAAAATGAATTTATTACAAATTTTACAAGAAATACTACAAAAACTACACCTCATATATGTACGATATAATTTAGAACTAGACGAAAACATGAAAAATACAAACTCGAGCAGATAGATGACTCCTAGCAGCACACACTCACTTGCACAATGGACTTCTAACTTCAGTATCTATTAGTATGCGATGACTGCATCAAGTCATTAGAGTAGAAAGTGTTATTTTTCACGAGCTGCCAACAACTAAACAACTTCAGCGATACAATGTAACAAGAAAAATAAAGTTAGAAGTAAAACTCCACCTACGAATGCCAAAAATAGAAATTGAGATAGACAGTGAAAAAAAAAAAAAAGGAGTAAGATACTTTGTATTCCATTCGCAAATTTTTTTCCAAGCAAATGCACCTCAAGTTTTAAAGGATACATGGACATAAAGTAAAAATGCAGCAGAAACCAAGTGGCAATTTATTCGTACTCACTTACACACATACTTAAAAACACACACGCAGACACACAAATACTTTCATGTAGACGCACCGAAATGTACGAGTTTAAATGGGTCTGCCTAAGTCATTTGTTATGCTGCGGTCTCAGGAAAAAGCGGCATCAAAGAAAAGTTATAACAAATTGTTCGTTGTTCTTAAACTGAAGTATCTACGTCCTTTTTGTAGTTAGAATATTCGAATAAATATTTTTTTATTTTTAAAATAGTGTTATTTATTGCTTAACTATGTTTGATGTTATTTATTTTGTAGTAATACTCAGTTTTTGTGAAATTTTATTGAGAATGAACCCAAATTCTCCATTTTAGATTAATTTGAAAAATAAATTCAAAGATAAATACAATTTTGTGAACTCACTTGTTTTTCAGAACTCAAATTGATTTTTTTAGCTACGTATATACTATATATCTTGAAAACTGATCTACTTTTTTTAATAACAGGCGATCATTGGTCTACCGCCTTTACACATCTTCACGATGTCATCAGCTGCCATGGAAGCCCTCAGAACCCAAGCGCTGAACAGTGATGTATTTAACGACTTTGCTCTTGGCATCGAGATCTGCAAAATAACAGATTATATGACCACGGTTTTTCGCTTTGGCTTTTCGTTCCTTCTCCCCAATCAGTCAAATTGGACGAGTAAGGACCTTAGTTTCGAACCATCAACCATTAAATGGTTCACTGATGGTTCGCTCACCGAAACGGGCACTGGTGCTGGCATTTATGGTCCCAACACCAGAACCTACAGTCTTTCAATCTAAAATCTTTTGCCATCGAAGTCTGCGTCCGTCACCTTTGACTCATAGACTTAGGGGGCCAATATCACAATTTTCTCCGATAGCCAAGCTGCTATTAAAGACTAACTTCTTGGACCTTTTCATCTAAATTTGTTCTTCAGTGCTAGGATGCACTTTAACTCCTCTCTCAAGGTCGTAAAGTCACTATCTGCTGGGTCCCTGGAGACAGGGGTATTGACGGCAGCGAAGCCGCTGACGTACTCGCCAGATCTGGCTCCTCCTCGCCCTTTATTGGTGCGGAGCCTTTCTGCGGGCTCAGCTAGGTCTCAGCCTTACGTATAATCGATAGGCTCTCCGCTGAATCTCTTCGACAAAATTAGGTTCAATACCCGGGCCTACAGCAAGCTAAGCAATTTGCTCGCCCTATCTGCCTAAAAAATATAGTATATCTCAGTCGTCATGACCTCAAGTTGCTAACTGTCTACCTCACCGGTCATATCAGATTGCGATTTCATCTCAACAAAATTGGCCTGTCCCCAGAGTCAGAGTGTCGACTCTGCTTGGAGGACGATAAAACTAGTACACACACATCTCTATGAATGTCCAGATTTGGCTCGCTTCAAATTTACTCTGTTTAATCGCTGTTTATTACTACCGATCAAATCAGGGTCGCCCCGACTAGGGACCCTGATTTGATCGGTACTAAACTTTCTAAATGCCGGGCTTGGGTACAATAGACTCCCCTAGAGTCGCTGTACCCTTTTAATCTCCAGTTATCGAGGTCCTACAATGTTCCAACTATACTTTGTGCTAACGATGGGAACGTGTGGTGACTTAATTGAGTGTCCACTTTCGCTCTGACCACTTGCTTGCCTTGTGGCCTCGGCCCAGGCACTTCGTCAGGCTTTTATGGTTATGGTCATAAACAGATTTAGCAGACATTTTTTTCATGAGATATGTTATATTCTTTGCAAACATGTGAAATTTTTTTTTTTTCAAATTATACCGCGGGTCCCGAATCCCGCTCGAAATTTTTACTCATAGTGTGAAACAGGTATATTCAGTTTGTTGGAAAGTTTATAACGGATTAAAGCAAACCCTATAAAGTATATTTATTCTTGATCAGCTCGACGAAACGAATCGATTAAGCCATGTCCGTCTGTCCGTCTGTAAGTCTGGCTGTCTGTTTGTTGCTGCGAGATTTATTTGCTCAGATTTTAAGTTATTGAGCTGAAATTTTAAACTTAAGCTTTTCTAGGTTCTGTATACTTTCTATGTTAAAATCAATGAGCCTTCCCACTGTCACGTTTAGTCCCCATACAAACACAGAACAATTTATTTATGGCTTCAAATATGGCTCAAATGCTTTTATATCAAGCCAAATCTTCAGTATACAAACTTAATATACCTGTTCCACACTAAGAATAATAAGTAAAGATCTTTGATATTGGTAACAATTAAAAGGCTTATAAGTGAAGACCTTTTTAGTCTCTCACTTTCTGTGTATGATGAACCCGTGATTGTGATAATCATGCCGCGATTATTGTCCTCTATCAATTACTTGACTATTGATTGTTGATTAATCGATTATTGATTCTTAAAATAATTGATCAATTGATTAAACAAAATATTCGATTTCTGATTGATTAATCGATTAATCACACAGTCCCAGTTCACAGTGAACGCATCATTTTCCCATAAGTAGCTGCCTATAATTTTTGTACATGATTTAATGCAAGTTCGTCGAGTTTTTAACGCGAATGTGGTCCATTTTGTACACAAATTTGATAAAAAAAAAATTAAAAGTGAAATTTCCATCGTAAATAAATAAATATTCAAAATCAATTTGTTTAATTATTATTTCAATTTCTTTATGCAAAGTAAAACTTCATAAATAAATTATTTTCTAATTGAACTGTTCAGAATGTGATTTTAATTACAATTTTAAATTATCCATTTTAGATTTTATATTAAAATTGCATAAAAAATTGTCTCAGTTTGCAGTTTTTTCAAATATTAATTTTATTGGCTTTCAATATTTTTAATGCTAAATTCGTAATAAAAATTTATGGTAGACAATTTGTGTGAACGAGTAAAAATAATTTGAAAACATGTTGCGCAAAAAAAAATATAAATAAAATACGTTTTTTTTTTTTTTATTATTGCTACAAATAGATACATTTAAACAAAAAAGGAAACAAAAGAAAATGGTGAGAAATTATTTTAAACTTTTGCCTACGCAAGTAAAATTCAAAATATTCACAAATGGCTCCTTGCTTGTTCAATGCTGCTCGTTTTTTAAGTGCTCCTTTTATTTATTGCTCACTTTATTGAATTCCTTTCGATTATTCGAATCATTTTTCAATGGGATGCTGTGCGTTTGTATGTAATTTATGTGTGCAGGACACTCAACGCCATGGCACATATCCTTACTGTATTGATTTCATTTTGTCTACACTTTCATCTTTTCCAATTCTTGGGCGATTTTATTCTCGACATCTCGAATGTCCTTTTCGTTATTGTTGCTGTTCTTTTCGATTTTATTGTCGATTTAGCTCGATGCTCCAAATGAAATGACAAAGTTTTCGCTTCATAAATCTTGGGGGCGCGAGCGAGCGCTAACAAAATTGTTTTGTCTGCACTTAAATAATAATAATTTTTATTAAATTATTGAACAGTTGCGCATTGTGCGCTCAACTTTACTTTTTTATGTCAACTAATTGGAGAAGAGAAAATTCCTTAAAAATATGGGCAAAGGATCAAGGAGAGCTGCTATGTTATCATTGAAAAAAAAAACTTTACTAAGCCGAATCGAATCAGTCACGCTACAAAATATTTGAACATCAATGTTATTATTTCGCTATTGTTTTTATTTTTATTCATTTCATTTGATTTTTATGTTTTCTCTTTTCTTTTTTTCATCTTTTTTTCTTTTCTTTTATTGTTATAATAAATAAATATATTAATAAATATATTATTATTTTTTTAGCTACTTTGTTCAAACAGATAAGTTTTCTCATTTCACTTGGAATATCCGGCGTTCTTTTTTTTAATTTTTTTCTTCTTTTCTTTGTCTCAAACTCGTTCCTCCTTGCAAAGTTTTGTTTAAAAGTTTTTCCTTCTTGAAAATGGATTCCTTGTTGGAGTCTGATGAAGTTGAGGTTATATTTCTTGGGCATGCCTTTCGTTTTCTTTTTCACTTATATTTTCTTTGTCAAACAGTCTGTCCGTCTGTCTGTCTGCCTGTCGCTGAGTGTATCTGATTGTATCGTTCTCATATTTTTGTCATCATTGTCATCATTAAATAAATATTGTGCGTTTACTTGGAAAACTTGAATTGAGACATAAAAAATGTTTTAAGGTTGTCATTTTAAGCTGTCGAATGAAAAACGCATAACAAATTTTGGTAAAAAATATTCAAATTAAACGAATTATGTAAGTTGGAAATAGGGTGAAATCAAAGCTATAATTAATGTCACATTAAATATCAAGCTTTACTACTCAATCTCTTCTTTTACATGGAAAATTAAAAACTAGTGTCCAGAACATAAATAGAAAAAGATTTGTATCTGAAACAAGCAAATATATCAAAAATGTGCTTAAATCAAGTTGTTCTTTACCGAAATAATGTTCTTGTAAAGCTTTAAACAAGTGGAAACGCTATAAAACTGAAAGACACAATAATAAAGGCAAAATAATATTGATAAGCTCCTCTAAACGAAGCTATTACTTCACAAAATTTAAAGGGACAGCATCTACAAAAAAAAACAAAAATAACTTGGAAGGAAATAAAAAAATCTCAAAATTGGCAAACAGAAATCTGTTTGTAAGGATGCTATTAACAAGTGTTGTCAAAAAAAATCACTTTCTGTGATTTTTTCACAGTGATTTAAAATAGCATTGTCGCATCGCGACTGAAAGTAGTCGTCGGTGATTTTTGTGAACCTGTACAAGTCGGTTTGTTATGTTGGTAAGCGAAACAGTTCAGAAAGCTGCGATTTTCACTTCATGTGAACAGTGAACCTGTTTAGTAATCGCTGATTGTTTGTTTGCGTGCTGTGACTTTATCACTGTTTGCTGACACTGCGATTTTCAAGAAAATTCTTCTTCTAAAACTACTACCATAGCAATAATATATGTATATATAATACAGCTTTCACAGCTCCTTCTTTTCCGGATAGTTGGAAAATGGCTAAGATTATTCCAATTCCGAAGTGCAATAATGACTATAGGTCAATATCAACACTTTATTTTTATTCAAGACATTGAAAAATTATTGACAATCCAAATTAGTTCCTTCTTGCAACGTTATTCCCTACAATCCCAATAATCTGCCAGGTCTTAGAAGAAGTTGAAGCTGTACTACAACAGTATTAAATATTATTGAAGATATCAAACAAAAAGTTGACGAAAGTCAAGTAACTTTTTCAACGCTTCTTGATTATAGCAAGGCATTTGCTGCAGTTAATTAGCGAGTATCGATGACGCAATTAGCGACTGGGCCTTTGTCTCCGTTTAAATGAATCGAAGTCAAAGAGTCTAGTCGTTACCAAAAAAATATTAAATATCACCAAAAGCTTATTACAGAAATCAACGATCGTACATAATACCTGCACTTTTTTATACATAGTGTTCTAAACTTTGCACTACAAGGGATTTCAAAGCCATAATGAACCTCTCTATTTGTATGACAAATTTAACTTTGCGCAGTCAGAAGAACTTGCTAGTTCCGAAAGACAATATTTTATTTACGCTGTTCGCCTCTGGAATCAGTCACCAACACAACTTAAAACTCATGACTAGAGCAAACATTCTTGCAGCACTAGAAATTTTTTAACAAATAAATAAATAAAAAAAAATATTAAACAAATAACTTTGATGATTGCCAACTGGAGTCTAGGTATTTGTCTTCAATATCAATTATAAAATTATTTAATCCAAAAAATATGCAATACTATGTTGCAGTACCGGGTTTGATGTTAGAGGTCCGGTTCGATAAAACTTATTCTGGGCAACTGATTTTACTATGACTTGCAACATCGAACCGGTGCGGCAACCTCGAACTCGGGCTTGCAACATCGAACTCGATCTTGCAATGTATTGCTGCATACTTTTAGGATTACATAAGAATCGTAGTAAGTACACAAATAATACAAACATCACATCGATCATATACAGTCTAAAAGTATACAATACTGCTTTTTTGAATAAGCGACTGAGTTACCCTGTGTTCTGATAATACCAGAAATAGAGTACGCTGTACTTTTAAAATAAAAATGCATTTTTCGAAAATGATAAAAATTGATTAAGGTGTTCGACTTCAATATTTGCTGGAGTTGAATTTTTAAAAGCAAATCGACACGTAAAATTTTCAATGTGGTTGAATAACACAATTCCTAATTGCTGAGAACGGCGACGTTTTGACATTTCACTCGTTAACACTGGACGCTTCGGCTGCGGTTGATTTACCAGGTCGCTTTTTCACAGAGCGCACGAATTCCGAGGGAGTTTTTGGTGAGAGCCTGTCGTAAAGACTCGATCACACGGTGTCGAGCACAGGATTGGCAAGCGCCAATTAACGCCCCCATAGGGATTGTAAACTGCAGGGGTCAATTTCGAATTTTGGGCGTAAATTTCACTCCTTGGTGGGGGAGCGAGGCCTATCTAACACCTCTGCTGATCTGCTGGGTCATAGCACCCGGTTGTAATGGACAACTCCCACCCCGACGTTACGAATAAACTTCCTACCCCGCATATGAGTGTTAAACCACAGCCACCATGATGCTCCCCGAGGGGCCACACCACTGGTCAGCAATAAGTGTGGGCCACCTGACCACCCGTGGTACCAGATTAAGAACTCCGGTCAGACCTCGTATCGGCCAACCAACCAACTTCAATTCAATCCCCCAATTTAACAACTACGGGCCTTGGGGCCCCCACAGTGGGCCCCGACGAATTGAGATATGAACTGTTGTAAATAGCATACAGATACATGATTTCCTCACTGGGCAGAGCGAGGCCTTTTCTTACCTCTTCCGCCATACGGCGGCCGTTGTATGAACGTTTTCATAATCGTCCGAAGACGGCCAGTTATACACCCAACAAAATCGAGGGACTATAACCAATAGAACTGGGCGCTGAGACCGGCCCAATTTGCAATCGTTGCTCGTTTGAAAGTTTTTTTTCATTTTGACAGATGACGTTTGGACGCCATTTTACCATCCAATACCAGAAAAACTTAACTTCTGTCATACAGACTTCGAATGTTCTTTCAAACCGACACCATAGATTAAATTTGAATTAACCAAAAATAATAATGCTATAAAACACAAAATCATCAGCATAACTTAAAATATTCAAGTGAAATTTAATAGTAAAACTAAAAGTATCTGTAAACCAAAACCACAAAATCATAAATTGCATTAAACTTTTGCGTTAAATGAAAATTTTGAATAAACAAAAACATAAATTCAGCAGCAAGGCAATTGGTTAGAAGTCATTGCAGAATTAGTCTCGACAATTTAATATCTGAATTTTTCATGCTCAATTCGAGTGGAAAATGCAAAAACAAAAAAAAAAAAAAGGAGTAAAATGGTTAAACGGAAAATGTGCATAAATGAAAATTTGCTATTTTGCATGCGCGAATTCGATTTGCTGGCAATAATTCACCATTAGTTGCAGCTGAGTGCACTCGATGTAATCAGGTGGTGAGGGAGAAGAACTTGGAGTGGGTTGTGGGTTGCGAGCGACATTTTCACCAAAGTGCAGCATTAAAAATAATTGTGTTGTGTTGTGTTGTCCTTTCGATGTGATCCATATGGCATGTTCTGCGGATATTATCCCTAGGGTGCATGCGCTGCTCAGGTAATAATCGGATGTACCTAATTGAATAAAGAGTTTTAGGTGCATAGCACATACATATTAAGTAAATGAGCTCTCCCAAAGGCAACACATAAGAGTCCTTCACAACACATCACATCACATCATAGAAATGTCTGTCGTTATCATACAACCAGAAGCAGAAGCAGCTTTTAAACTGAAATCCTTTGCCCTTTCTGTTACGTTACGTTACGCTTCATATTCTCTATTGCGAATATGCATGCAACCGGAAGTTGTTTACGTGTAACTCTGCTAACATTTGCATTTGCATTTGTGAGTGTGTTTGTATTTGTCCTTTAAGTGTGCTCTGTGTGTGCAACAGGAAGGATTTTGCTTAATTGACAAATTATTTAAATTTTATATGAGATAAAATCATTTCAATTTTACTATCCAGTTTACAGATTTTGTTTTCAAGAATGCAGTTTAATATTTAATCTGTTAAATGTTGAATCGCTTCGTTCTCTAAGTAAATAGTTATTTAAATTAAAATATAACTCAAAATATGCGAAATACTTCCAGCGTTTTTGTTGCTATTACATATTTCGAAGTATTTAAGGAGGCAACACTAAAGCTGCCTACACACAATTAAATTTAACAAACAAGCTTAAACTTGATCTTCTTTGACTTTTATTAGAATTTATTTTTTTCCCAAAATAAAAACGACACAAGCAAGTCGAGACATGCCCCTTCTACTAATATTTCTTGTATCCGGTGACCCGTTAAGAATGAATGAGTTTTTTTTGTTTGCCGCACATAATAAAATATAAATCACTTTATTTGCTTCTGTTTAATTTTGCTTCAATTTTGTGTCAAATATAATTTTATCCTTTAAATATACACTGCCTAGCAAATTTTTTTATATCCTGTGCCTGTAGCGTAATATTTCTTGATTCTCAGCAAAATATTCCGTAAATCTTTAGGTATCGCAATATAAAATAATGACGTATCCTTGCATCGAATTCAAATTAAAATATTTTTTCATGGATCTAGCTTAAGATCTGAATTTGGTGCGACCGGTCTAAACATTTTATCAAGGAACACCCGGGCTTACGGATTCAAATGAATCAAGGATTTTCTTTTTTGAGAAAGGCTCAAATTTAAGGGAAGAGTCCACCGCTTAAGTAGTAAACTGTTATGTATTTATGCTCTAAACTCTGTACAGAGAATTGAAAATTAAAGGTAGTCTAAGAATAATTTATGGGTCTTGAAAAACAAGTTAATAGACCAGCCTAAAAACCTACCTAAAAGGGATGATTTTTACCCTTAAATTTGAGCCTTTACATAAACCAACAAGGAAAAACCTTAACTTCGGTAACCGAAGCTTTAATACACGCCACACGTATTATACCCTGTACCCAAAGGGTAAAAGGGTAGTATTAAGTTTTGGCGAATGTATGTAACAGACAGAAGGAGGCAAGATAGACCCTATAAAAGTATATATATTCTTGATCAGCATTGGAAGGGGAGTCGAACTAGCTTTGTCTGTCTGTCCGTCTGTTCCGTCTGTCCGTCTGTCCGTCTGTCATTTTGTCTGCCGTATGAAAACGATTATTTCGGAGACTATAAGAGGTAGAGCTTTCAAAATTGAAACTTAGACTCTCCTAGGCCGTCAAGTGTGCACTTACAAACGGTTTTTTCTCTAGACCCATTTTAAGGGGTACCCCCATACAAATGTACCCCAAAATTTTGGGTTTTTTGCATAAAAACGTCATTGTTTTTTATTCTAGGAAGTTCAAATTTAGTAAAAATTATGTTTATGATAGTCCCAATAAAATATCCCAATATGGATAGGACCAACAAAATTTTAGGTATAGCCCCCATACAAATTTACCCCAAAATTTTGGGTTTTTACATAAAAAACGTCATTGTTTTTATTCTAGAAAATTTGAATTTAGTATAAATTATGTCTATGATAGTCCCAATAAAATATCCCAATATGGGTAGGACCAAAAAAATTTTAGGTATAGCCCCCATACAAATTTACCCCAAAATATTGGGTTTTTACAAAAAAACGTCATTGCTTTTTATTCTAGAAAATTTAAATTTAGTATAAATTATGTCTATGATAGTCCCAATAAAATATCATAATATGGGTAGGACCAACCAAATTTTAGGTATAGCCCCCATACAAATGTACCCCAAAATTTTGGGTCTTTACAAAAAAACGTCATTGTTTTTATTTTTGAAAATTTAAATTTAGTATAAATTATGTCTATGATAGTCCCAATGAAATAGACCAATATGGGTACCCAACAAAATTTTAGGTATAAACCCAATCAAAAGATATACCCGATTTTTAAGTTTTTTCTATGAAAATCCAATTCAATGATGTATGGTAGTCAAATAGAACCTAACTTAACTTATAGATTGGGTACAGGGTATCTTGCAGTCAGCATACTCGACTTCAGCGTTCTTTCTTATTTTTAAATTGTTTATGTATTATCATCAGAAGCTTATATAGAACTTCGAAATGGGATACAATTTGATACAACTCAAGTTTAGACACAATATTGGTATCCAATTTAAAGCTAAAAATACAGATATTCAAAAAAGTTTGTGTGGGGCTTATGCCTAAAAATGGGCGTGGCACCCTGGTTTTGATATTGGTTGATATAAAAAATGTTTTGCCCGATTTGGAGTGAATACATTCATACTTAATGCCTATATTCAAAAATGGGCGGTCATTTTGTATGGGGCTATACCTAAAAATTTGTGTGGCAGTTTCAAACTTGACCTGCTCGTTCATGAGAAAAGCTTAAGTTTCAAATTTCAGCTAAATATCTCCAGTAGTCTCCGAGAAAATCGAGTTGAAATAAACAGACAGACGGACGGACATGGCCGATCAACTCGTCTCATCGAGCTGATCAATAATATATGTATATACTTTATGGGGTCTATGACTTCTTCTTCAATGCGTTACAAACTTTCAGACAAACTGAATATACCCTGAATATATCCACAGCTAGGTGTGTATAAGAAATACGTGTCCAATATTTTTCCATATTAAAAAAAAAAATCTTGATTCATTCGATTCATTCGGGGAGTCAGGGTTCAGTAGTGTTTTAGTGTTCCTTGTAAAACGTTTCTGCATCTTAAATATTTTTTTTTTTTTTTTACTCAGCCGAGCTTGGTGCTAAAGCTAAAGGTGCCATCGACGAGTCTCCGAGTATCCGTCTGTCTATTTGATGCTGCAAGTTTCATTATATCCGTTTCAAAGATATCGTGGTGAGATTTTTAACTTTTGACTACTTGAATTGCAGAAATCTATGTGCTACATCTACTTATGAACCTATCGCTCTTTTCTAAGGGTTTATGTACAATTTATTTATTTATTACGTTACTTTTATAACCATGTACCCGAAGGGATAAGGATATATTAAGTTTGTGAAAAGTACGTAACAGGCTGAAGGATTGACTCTATAAAAAACAGTAGAATTCGATTAAAACGACGGCCAAGGGACCGACCGATTTTACGTCCTTATAACCGAACGTCGCACTAACCGAATGGAACAGTTCCATACAAGTTTGTATGGGGACCAACCAATACATCCAATTTGGTATTTATGTGTATAACCGGTCGGTAGCTATAAGCGCAGTCGTTTAAACCGTATTCTACGTATATATTATATATATATATATATAGATCGCTATCCCCCCCACTAATTTTTTGAGTCTATCAATTTTTTTAGTGTATTCTATTCCATGGTGGATCCACATTTTTGAAGTAGAACATAGCCATACCCGTAATATATTATGTATATTACGTTTGCCAAATGTTGCTTACAAGCCAAAGTATAAAACATGCATATATTTCATCAGCATCCATTTGTTTGTCTGGCAATTATCTCGAAGACTATAAGAGATGGAGCCAATAAACTTAAAATTTTGATATGGCTGAGAGCTCCGAAGGTAACAGATGATCTGTGGATGTTTTTGACAAAAGCAATAAAATGTTAGAATTTTTTTATCTCAAAGTTCTAAAACATCAAGTACCCAGATAGATATAGCTAACTTAATTTTTGTTGTATTTCAGAAGCATACCAATGCTATACAGATTGTCGGCGAGCGTCTGATGCAGATGGTGATCCGGGACAGATATGTTATCATAGACTTGTAGTCATGGTGGAACATGCAGTCAAACATGATATATTTTACAAAAGACTCTGCAGAAGTTGAAAATTGGAAGTGGAACCTGATATGTTTGATCATTTTCTATGCGTGTCTGAATCATTTTGGAAATTAGCAACTCAGATCACTAGGAACTGTCATTGCTACGTCCCTTCAAACTGCGCTCTGATCTTCCGTAGTCAATCATTTCCAGAAAGTCTAATTTGAGAATTGTGGCATCAAAACAGCGTCTTAACGCTGCTTATACCAGGAATGAAGCAATTTCCCCTCAGCCATCTATATCAATCTAACTTATTTATGATTTGAAATATGCTGTATCTCGAGCGTGACAATTAATTTTGACTTTGATGTAGTGTTAACCTGTGTAATGACAACAAAATGCAATAATATTTGTTGTTATTTATTTCGGATTGTGTTTTTTTTTTTTTTTTGTAGCCCAAAATAATTTCTTTTTATTTTGATTACTAAGCCTTAACTTTTTCGGCAAATCACGTACGTAGGCAACAGTTCACGCACATATGTATCTAGATACAAGCATCCTACATTATTTTATGCACAAAAGGCACACGAATGAAACATATCATTCATCCATTCATTTTTTCATTCAAACACGAATACAACAAATACAAAAAATCTTGCGATACAGGTCGACAAAAGTTGGCATCAATTTCCACCGGCTTTGCTCATTAGGGAAATGATTAATGAAAAGTAATGTGTTAAATACGTGTTACAACAACAACAACAAATCAACAAATTTCGGATATATGTATAGTACAGCGGAGTATTTGATTGATATTTCTTTTTTAACTTTTTTTTTTTTTGGACAATTGTTAAATTGAATGATTAGAACAATTTTATTTTGGGAAATATTTAAGCTGAATTAAATTCAACAAAAAATATTTCATTTTATAAAATTTAATAAATTCGGAAATACGCGTCCAAAAAACGGGAAGCGATCAACCGAGTGACTTGACAACTTTTTAATCTAAAATTTACATTTGCGAGTCATCATGCAGCATCAAAGGGAAATGTGTTGTTTTTTTTTTGTAATTAAGTCCTGTGGCTGCATGAGATTGCAAAAAAAAAAAAAATAAATAAATAAAATTTCGAAATTCAGCAATCAATAAAAATGAAATCAACTTGAAATTTAAAATGAATAAAAATCAGTAACCCACAAATTTACTCTTTATAATCGCTTTTAACATTTTCAGTTGACTAGCGCAGCTAATTAGTCGCTTTAAAATTAAATTTAATCTAGGCGCAGTGAGAAACAATGAGAAGCATATGCAAACGTATGCAGGATAAGCTGCTAGGCTGTATGTATCTGAGAAATAGATAGAATGTCCTTTGTCATTAGTCAAGCGCTTTAAAACTTTGCTTATTTCGCAGTTTTAGAAATTTAACGTTTCTAATCTGTGTAACATGTCCTTCGATTACGTAAGTTTGTTACACTTTGCTTTTGATGATGTTATTGTTGTTGTTGCTGTATCTACCAATGTTGCGTTGCTACAAATTTAACACATGACTGAACTTTATGGCAAAATACAAAAAAAAAAGTATTTTAGGAATAGGCTAGTAAGATGAATATGCTAAAGATTGGTTAGAATTTAGTTGAGTTGACAATTTTAGAGATTGTAGCTAAGCATGCTTTTCTTCATATTTCTCATCAAAATAAAGTTTTAGTAAGTTTTTATTATATTTTGCACTCTGAGCTTCACGCGGTCACAGGTTTGATGAAAATGTCGACATAAACCAAGCATGGTTCTTGATTCGTATACATTTTAAGCTTCCAAACCGGTACAAATTTAAATCATACCAGATTGTTTTCTCGATATAATGTATAGTCAAATTTTTTATGTTATAATTTTATTTCAATAAAAAAATTTGAAATATCTGGGAAGTCGTATAGTAGGGGTTGTACTTAGGTCTGGTCGAGTAAAACAAAACTATATATTTGGAATTTGCGGAACGCTCCCAAAAACTGGACTTATGGTTAAAAACCTTTTTACTTTTAATCTTCCACTTATATGGCAATAATTCTGTCAACACCGAATCGAAATTTATTATACCCGCCACACATAGTGTGAAGGGTATATTCAGTTTGTCTGAAAGTTTGTAACGCATTGAAGGAGACGTCGTAGACCCATAAAAGTATACATATATATTCTTGATCAGCTCAACGAGACGAATCGATCTAGCCATGTCCGTCTGTCCGTCTGTCTGTCTGTCTGTCTGTCTGTATATTTCTAGGCATATTAAGCTAAAATTTGGAACTTAAGCCTTTGTCGGCAACGACTATATTAAGTTCGAGAATGAGTGCCACGCCCATTATTAGGTATAGCCCCATACAAACTTTCCGTTTTTTTCGATTTTTCGTATAAAAATACTAATTATTTATGAATGTATTCGCTCCCAATTGGGTAAAAACATTTCTTTCGTAATCCAGTATTAAAACCGAGATGCCACGCCCTCTTTTAGGCATAGTCCCCATATAAACTTTCCGTATTTTCCGATTTTTGTATAAAAATACTAATTATTTACGCACATATTCACTCCAATTTGACTAAAAACATTCTAATGTCATCCAATGTTAAATCAGATGTGCCACGCCCATTTTTTGTATATCCCCCATACAAACTTTCCGCCCATTTTCGAATTTTTGTATGAAAATGGTTATTATTTATTCATGTATTTACTCCATATTGGGTAAAACTCTTCCAATATCATGGTGCCACGCCCATTTTTATTTTTCTTCCATACAAACTTACCGCCCATTTCCAGTTATTTTCGAGAAATATGTTGTTATACATATCTGTATTTTTATCTCAAAATTTTAAATTAATATTGTGTGTAAACTTGGGTGACCACTGATGATTACACATAAACTCTTTAAAGATTCGTGTGACGGGTATTTAAGCTTCGGTTCTACCGAAGATAAGTGATTTTTATGAATTTATGCGTAAATAATACCTATTTTATTTATTTCAAAATGGGGTGGCACTTTCATTTTCGAACTTGACCAGGTTGACCCCGAGAAAATCTTAAGTTTCAAATTTTAGCTAAATTTCTTCAGTAAAATCAATGTGTCACGCCCACTTTTAGGCACAGCTCCCATACAAATCAACCGCCCATTTTTGCGTTTTCGTATGAAAATAGTTATTATTTATGAAGCTATTTACTTCAAATTAGGTAAATCTTCTTCTAATCTCATCCTATGTATATACTACTGGTATGGGCCGCTATAACATACATTCCCCATATTAAAATTTGACACATATGCTTCGTATAAACACAGAATGTTTAATAATTTGTTTAAATCATGGAACACGTAATGCCATGGTAACGACAGGTTATAAAGTTACTCGCTTTTTAATATAGGGTGGTTAAATTTCAAGGGGCGATGTTGAATGTGAACCACACCTAAACGATAAGTTTTTCCTGTATTTCTTTTGACATTTCTCAACTTCAGACTAACTCAATTTGAACCATGGAAAGATACACAATCGAGCAACGCGTTAAAGTTATTCAGGCCTATTATGAAAATGGGCGTTCAAATCACACAGCTAATGAAACAATGGCTCTTTTGCGCGAAAAATTTGATGGCCGAATAATCTCACGTCGCGGCGATGTCAACTGGCCGCCAAGATCATGTGATTTGACACCGTTGGACTTCTTTCTTTAGGGTTATTTGAAAGAAAAGGTGTACGCCAATAAGCCAACAACAATTCAAGAGCTAAAGGATGAGATAATTCGGCACATTAACGACATTGAACCTCAATTATGCCTCAGCGTCATCGAAAATTTAGACCATCGGATGGACGTGTGCTGCCGAAGCCGTGGCGGCCATTTGACCGATATTTTGTTCCATACATAATTGAGTCATACCAATATATCATAATAAAAAGAAATGTCAATAATTTCTTAAATAATTCGTGTTTTATTCAAAATCGGCCTTGAAACTTAACCACCCTTTATAAGCTATTCAAAGCTTTGCGTGGCGGGAATTTGAGCTTCGGCCCTACCGAAGTTAATGTTTTTGCTTGTTTCTTTTTAAATTGAGCCTAGATCAGAATCAATAAAACAAATATTAACCAGTTGTGTTCTGACATTGAATTTATTAATTAAATTTATTCTATTTATTTGAATAATAGCAATCGTTACATGATTTTAAAACAAAAAAAACATTTAAAATTACCAAAACCAATCTTTTATTTTATCAATTAGTAAAATACCAATTTAGACATGCCAGCGGCTGAATGAATTACATAACTATTGCGGTAAGTTGGATCGTTTGGATAATGCTGAAGAATATTACAAATTAAAGATGGGCTGAGTGAAATGAGTTCTATTTGTTTCATTTTCAACACCAAACGCATTCTACTATATAAACTGATGTTGCGCAAGGCTATAAAACGTGTTGACCTCGTAAAAATAATTCGAGGAATAGCAAAGTGCTGCATTTGAATTCAACAATGAAGAACAAAGCGCTGTCAACTTGTTGTTGTTGTTGTTCTTGTTTAGCGAAAAACGAACAAACTGAAACAAATTCAAGTTTATTGCCATGGAAACGGAAATTGAGAAGCAAAGATTTATAAACATTTTATATTGGAAGTGAGAAAAGCTCATTACCTGTATAATGCGTACTTCGAATGCGAAGGGGTAATTGAAATACGGGGAACTGCGATGGATGCTGCCAACGTCATAGTCAATTAAGTTTGCCGCAATGGACCACCTTGCAATGATTTATATACAGAATAAAAGTAGCAGTAGCTAAAGAAACAGTATCTTTCAAATAATTTACTTTTTAAAACGACAAAAAAAAGTAATTAAAATTTTATTCAGATTACGAGTACACAAATGCAAACGCTATAAAATGCTTAAAGTATCTGTGTACAACAAAGCATCGGAAGAGTTGAGATACTTTATTGTATATATTCGGATACTATCATGTGCTGCATATTTCTGCACCTGTTCCATGCCTTAATTAGTTCAACTATATCCTTCGATGGGCGCAGTAACAAGCTGTCCATTGGTTTCGGTAGTATCTAAACATGGCTGAACATTAAATGTTTCCTCAACAATTAATCGACCGCAGAATAGCTTACTGCAGCGCAAAAATGTATATACGAGTATAACGAAATCAACTAAACTAGTACTTCACTGCATGGGTTCGTTGGATAGTAGTGAATTTGACTTAAGCTAAACTAAACTAGTCGGACTAATAATCGCTTGTAGATACATTTTATGTGGATGAGTATATAACTAACGTTGCCAGTGTGCACGGCATGCGTCCGGTATGGTATTGTTGCTTGGTTGTCTGCAACCACGCGCCCAGTCCAGCAAACGTTAATCCGTTTTACAACGGCAGTCAACGCTTTAGACTTGCTCTAAAATAGCTGCTGGTGTTGGACTCGTTGTTGTTTTTTTTGCTGTTGCTGTTTCGGCTGTTGCTGCCTGTTACTCTTGTCCAATGATAATTTGATTTCCTTGTGGCAACACTTGCGGTTGAACTCGTTGCGCACTTAGCAATTTCCTTTACCTCAAATATTACCAAAGCCAGCAGATACATATTATAGATACATAGATACAAGCTTGCTTGCATATGTCGATATTTTGTTGAGATACTTGGGTTGCGCTCTATTTGTAATTTGCATAATTACCGTTGTCGACTTTAATGGTTTGAAATGCAACAACAACAACAAAAAAAAAAAAAAAAAAAAAAGAACAACAACTTCTAAATTATTATATCGTAGCAGATATTAGTAATTTCTTACAATCTTTAGATATGAAATGTTTTAAGTTGCAGGAAGCCATATTAAAATGCAATAACGGTTTTTAGGCAAGTAACTTGCATAGTAACTATGTTCTCAAGTAGATAACTTTGACATAATCTGCATATTTCTATTTGAAAATATCAACATACAAGTAACACTTCTTAAGTGGGTTTCGATACTTCTATTTCAGGCGGTGCCTTGTGGTGTGCTGGCGGTCAAGAATACTACCACAGGAGGCTCAGCTTGACGTAAGAGCCGTCTAAAGAGCAACTCCTCGAGGTGGGGTTGGTTGGCGACGTAAAAATAATAACCTGTAACCAAATGCAATGATGGCTAGTCTAAACAGAAGTACTCCAGGTGGCAAACACCCGTGGATACTTCCGATGCAGGGGCAAGGATTCTGGAGGCCCCAACTACCGTTAGAGCAAACAAAACATGACGACCCCCGAAAACGATATAAGGATCACGATACGGATGTGCACCTGATACGTCCGAACCCTTTACAGGAATGGTACAATAGAAAAACTAATTACCACTCTCGACAATTTTAGAGCAGACATTACTGCTATCCTGGAAATGCGATGGTATGATAAGAGTGCCCAGAGGGGCATCACATATTTGAATGTGGCTTCGTGGTTGGTAGTAAACTACGCAGACTCGTCTCCAGGTTTACAGCTGTAGATGAACGTCTCGCCTCGATACACATCAGAGCTAAATTTTTCAACACAAGCCTTATATGTGTACACGCCCCGACAAATGTTTAAGATGTGATGGAGAGAAATGTATGGTAGCGATTGGAAAACCTCTGACATCATAATTGTCATCGGTAATTTCAACGCATAAATTGGGAGAGAAGAAATCTTTCGCCCATCCATCGGTAAATTCAGCATACATGACACCACCAACAGTAATGGAGAAAGTCGACTTTGATGTGGGCAGAATCATGATCATAAGTAGAACCAGATTCCCACATCTCAAGATTCCCAAGGCGTCAAGAGGCAGTGGCGACCTAAGTATCCGCACCAAAATAGATCATGTGGTGACTGATGCCAGGCATGCTATTAGCGTGCCTAATGTACGAGCGTACAGAGGTCCTAAGAACGACTCGGACCATAACCTTGTTCTAGCAAAATTCGTAGCAAACTCAGCATAGCGCTCCCCAAGCGAACTACTATTCAACGAAAGCTACATGTTGGTACGTTTAAGTCACAGCAGTCCGGCGCTGCCTTCTCAACAAATGTCCCCCACCTACTCTGAGAGTATAACAGAGAATCCTCCGGCCTCCCACTGTATAAATAATCAGTGGAAGCGTCTCTAACTTATTAGCTACGGCAGCCAAAGAGGTTATTGGATATACTAAACCACGAAGGCAGACATGGTACGAGAGGAATGTCGCTACTGCAGAAAAAAATAGCACGAAAACGAACTGTGCAGGCGGAAGCAGCAAGAGCAGTTGTTGAGCGATATAGGGAGAAACGAATAGTGGAGAAACGCCTGATCAGACGGAAGAAATGAGAACAAGAAAGGTGTGAAATGGAGGAGCATGAGATGATGGGTAGCAGAAACGAAGCCCGAGGAATCAAACGTATGACGGAAGGTTATAAGCAAGGATAAACAAGAAATCATGGAAAGAGATGTCCATGGTAAGAGATGTCCAGGAATAACTAATGCTATGGAGGAGCCATTTTTTTATTATACTTGGGGGTGATGACGGGATCAATGCCGCCAGTGGAGAAGATGAATATCTGGATCCCCCGACCATTGATGGACCTGACCATGACGAGGTCTTAGAAGCTATACAATGGCTAAAAAATAACAAAGCGGCAGGCGCAGACAAAATACCCGCAGAGTTATTTAAGTCCACCAGCGAAGAGTTGACTGGATTTGTGCATCAGCTCTTATGCGAAATATGGTCTGGTGAATGCATGCCCAGTGATGGGAACGTAAGAGCGTTTTGCCCAATCCTCCAAGAAAGGAGACCTTGCAATCTGCGCAAACTATCGCGGTATAAGTCTCATACAAATTCCTTATAAAATCCTACCTGGCGACAGACTGAAGAGCCAATTGACACACACCTTCTATTTGCCGATTTTAAAGTCGCATTCGACACGCCAATAAGATCTAAGTTCTTCAAAGCACTGACTGAACTTCGTATCCCTGCAAAAATCGTTCGCCTCTGTATGATGATGCTGACAAAGGTCTCTCCGACCCCTTTGATACCAAGAGAGGCTTGATACAGGGCGATGTGTTGTCGTGCGACTTTTTCAATCTCCTGATGGAAAAAACACTAAAACAATACCCTAGAATGGTCATTTGTGTCGGATGGATGACGGAACAAGACATGAACCAAATCGTAGAGGAGCGGTAGAGAGGACGTCCGCTGCTGCGTTGGGAGGACCAGATTTTGGAAATCATCAGCAAGTTCGGTATTCCAAATTGGTGTCGAGTCGCACTGTTGTGCAGACTTTAAAAAAAGTGATGTGAAACCTTTAATCAGCGACCCCAAAAACATAAGTACCCAAAGTTTTGTCAAAATTGTTTCATTTTTACACTTTTTTATTTCATTCAATGTAATCCCCTTTCAGCTTGATACACTTATTCCAGCGATTTTCCAACTTCTTGATCCCGTCTGAAAAGTAATTTTCCGGAAGGTCTGCATGATAATTTGCTCGCGTGAGCTGTATTTTTTATTGATGAGCCATTTTTTGAGGTTTATAAAGCGATAAAAGCGAATACGGTGGATGCGGAAGAAATCGGAGCATGTGA